>VYZM01017804.1:0-48220 GCA_013398915.1 Dromas ardeola | reverse complement strand
CAAGGGGGTGGCTAGGCTCCTGCTGAGGGGGCGGCCAGGTCTGGGCACTGGCGTGTCTTTCCTTGCTCGAGGAGGCTGGGGGCGTCTGCACGAGACCAGAGAGCTACAGGGTGAGTAATGGGTTGGATCCTGCACCCTTCGTTGTTAGTCGGGGGCCTGTGCTGTTGGCCTACTGCAGATGTTTGTGGAGGAACAGCGGCGTTAAGTAAGGGATGAGGGTAGGTGGTATTGGGGAGAAGTAAAGGCTGTGCAAGGTCGTGGCGAGGTGCAAGTGCCCGGTGTTAACCAGGTAGGTCGTAAGGCTGAAAGGGAGCGTTGATGTACTGAGTAGGAGAGACTGGGTAGCAATGATGGATTGGGAAGTGGATGAGAGGCTATGAAGATGGGTTAGTCTGATAGGGTGCTGTTTGGTTTGGTCTCCGGAGGTACCAGAAAGAAATCAGTAAGGGTATAGCTGATGGCAGATAATTCAGAGAGAGGCATGATAATTATTAAAGGTCTAGAAAATGTAGTCACTGAGAAAAAAATGAAGGAATTGGAGTCTAGAGAAGAAAACAGATTGATGGGAGATTAGGCCTTCAAATATATAAATATTCTGCTGTGGATAAAAAAAAAAAGTGCTTACAATTGAAAATAGTTCAGTGCTTCCTAGATGTAAGTGTATTGAAAGAGAATTATTTTTTTTAAATGGAGTTTGGATTTCATAGAAATCAACCTATGAGATTATGGTTTGACAGTGCTGTAGCTGTTTCCATGTCAAAGGAGGTCAAAAAGAGGCAACGAACCTGTGTTATGCTGAATAAGTATAAATTTTACTCTCAATGGAATTCTCAGATTGTAGTTAATAGGATACTATAGAGGTTTAATGGTCGGCTCTTTTCTTAAAGCCCAGCCCTTCAGTCTGCTTGGTAAGCAGTCTAAACATGCATAGAATCTCTTAATGGAAGAGAAGTAAGGAGGCAGAAGTGTCATGCCCAGACTCAACTTGATTCTTAAAATGTGTCACCAAAACAAATTCTTTTGGATACACGGATGGTTTTCTTTAAAATAGCAGCTACTGTTTATGTGAAGTTTTTCTAAGTCTTCCTCCTTTTTTATTCAGATAATTGATATGTAATAATGCAGTTACTGTTGATAGTAAAATTGATGGGCGGCGACTGAGAGTTCAGAAGTTTCATATGTTCATGGCTCAAAACTGTATTATGGAGATGAGCTCTGTATTGGAAAATTGTCAGAACTTTTTGCTTACACATAATGAAAAAGCAACAATACTTACTTCCCAGACTGCTTGTAAGGACTGCCTGTACAGTGCAATTAACCTATATGAATCCAATGGCTCCTTTTATTAGCACAGTTAGTTTTTTTTTTTTAATTTAACAAGGGAAGATATTATTTGGTGAAGGGAATTGTTCATTGTAAAATTACTTTTTTTTTTTTATAGACACATTTAAGCTTGTTTTTTGGATGTGTATTATCATTAGCTGAAAAGTGACTAAAATAGCTTTGAAAGGAGACCATTGTTTTGCAACTGTTCTTGTGTTGCTGAACAAAGTCTCTTAATTGCAACACTACTGAACTCCTCTGAACATAGACATCTCTATGCATGAGCATTAAATGCATGCACACAGAATGGATAGGTTGGTGAGACTGGAGTGGAGAAAACGGAGCTGAAGTGCATCTTTTTTTTTTTTTTTTTCCTTTCCTTTGCATAAGCACTTGTATAGTAGTTCCACAGTTGCTTTAACTCAACTTAAATTCTATCCTAGTTCCCACTGCCCATTTTGGATGTTGATTTTGTTCATACTGCAGTATGATGAGCCAGATCAGGAAGCTAACCTGACTGAAATTGTATTTGTTTTTGTGATCAGGTTAACTTCCAGCAAAATCCATTCCCCAATCTGGATAACTCGTCAGCAGCATGAATATTAGTACTATTGGTAGTATGAATAAAAGTGCGAACATGAGCAATAGGACCAGAAGATTGATCAGCTCCTTTTGGTTGTATCATGGATTGATATTAAGTTAATGTGGAACAAGAGGCATGGCTTAAAACTTTTTGCCTGAATTGGCCCCATTCAAAATGCAATCATTGCGCTGCCTTGCAAAATTAGATTTCTGATACATTGTAGAGAGAAGAAATGCTTTTCTTGTTTAAAAAGCACTTCGATTTTGTAGCTATGAAATTATTTTAAAGCATTCAAGTAATGTTAATAAATGTGTTCTCTGTGAAGTTTTTTAATTAACTTGTTGACTGCATCTGACCTCCTGACAACTGAAAATAATTAGAAATTGAGTTTTATAATCAGTGCCACAGCATTGCCAAGTTTGCTGAAATCTTTTTTTGCCCATTACTGTAATGGCTGCTGTACCTATTATAATTTTGGTGTATAATTCTGCATAATTCAGATCAGGCTGTGTAGAAGTCAGGAGAAAAAGTTAGTTCTGTGAAAAGTAATACAAGTAAAACAATCTGTTGGTATACCTTGTGTACTTTTTTTGCTGACATGGCTATCCATGTTATCAACATTATTTCTGAAGATAACATTCTTCCCTAGATAGCTCAATTTTAAAATGACTTGAGATAATTTATTACTTTTCTTAGTGTTGTGTTTTTTCAAGTCCTCTGCCCCCAAAATTTACTCAGAGTGTCAGGAATATTTTTCTTTCTTTAATATACCAGCAGAAGCAGCCTAGAAATAGATCTTAAGTTTTGCTGGTAAGTATAGGAGTTTGGGGGGGAGGGGGGGCGGGGAACACGGACAACCCTGCATGTGGTTTTCCAGTGTAAGGATTCTCAGCTCTCTGCTGATTCAGTTCTTATGTGTGTTTTTTATGAACAACTTGCTTGCTGCAGCTGTAATGAATTTTCTAAATAATTCATGCTAGCTTTATGCCATATACCTAAGTTGCTATTTAAGAATCAACATTCAGCTGTAATTACCACAAACAATAAAATAAAACAATAAAATAGGTTAAAAATGTGTATTACTCCCATGTGGGAGAGAACACAGCAGAATTTCAAACACTAACACTTAGCAACTATTAGTAAACTGATACTTTGTTTTTAAATTAAGACCTGTGATGTATCTGTTAAATTCTTTTTGTTTCAATCTATTTGGGAAACAAAATGTTTCCATATGCAGATTATTTTGTAGTTTAAGCAGTATGCTGAACTTTCAGTGAACAGTTTAAAGGAAAACATCTATGACATCAGTGGTCATCTTGCAATATGTTTTAAGTCTGCAGGCACAACTCAGAATTTTACAGCCAGATATTTCTTTTTCTGAATGAAATCACCACATACAATAGTAAAATATTTATATGTAATTCTGTTTTGAAGTAAAATGTTAGCAGCCTTTGCCGTAGTAATAAACTTTGTTACCGAAACTTGCGAAGTCTTGTATTTAGCATCTTCAAAGAAAGTGGAGCATAGGAATAGTTTTCAAACTTTATTTTTCTTAAAGTTTCTAAATATATTTACAGATTTGTGAGGATAGAATTACACTGAAGTGTTTCCATGGGTCAAGAAGGGAAAGAACGCTATTTGAGTTATAATACTCTATATACAGCATAAAACATGGAACTATAACTGGAAAGACAGACATTGTTTACTCTTCTTTTGCTTTGTGATGCAGAGTGAACTATTCTGCTAGCACTTGGATTTACATCAGTGATATGGTGATAATGTTATCTCATTAAGAGGGTTCATATTCTCTTGCCTGCTGAAGCTGATGAGTAGCCCTCGGGCTCCCCATGTCTTCCCAAATAGGAGTAGCAAAACACTTTAGGGTTTTTTCAAAAAAATAATTTTCCTTTGAGCTATATGATATATTGGTCTTTCTCAGGTAGCAGCAAAGTTCCTAACAAGCTTCTATTAGTTGCCTGGGCCTTACAAGTGAAATATTCTGTGTTCCTGGTGGAAAGCTAGGGAAGAATGATGGAGTTTTTATCTAGTGGCAAGTGGGTTGATTATGTGTGGTGTGGTTTTGGTTTAGTGTGACTTAGTATTAAGTCATTAAGTGCCTGAGAAGACTGTTAGCCTACTGTATTTGCTATTAGGCGTAGTCATGTACCTTCTAAGGTCAGTTTGAGTGCTGCTTCTCAATTACAGTTAACATTCTTGTAATGAGGCACAATAGTACAGAAAATGGCAGTTTCTCTTTTTCAGATTTGGCATGTGCCTTGATTTCTGTATTCTTCCTTCTGCTTTGTATCCTGTGGTGGGTTTTGTGGGGGTGTGGCTTGGTTGTTTTGGAGGGTTTTTTTTTTTGTTTTTGTTTCTTTTACACATTTCATGTGTACTTGCTGCTGGATCTTCTCTCCGAACTTGATCAAAGGACCAGAGTGGACTGTATGTTTTGTGGTAGTTGCTCATAGTGGCACAAATGTGTTGCTTAATTTTGTATTTATGCCAAAGTATGGAACATATTCTGGGAAATGGTTCAAGAGACTTTTTACTGAAGTGAAATGTGTGAACCACTATGTTTAAACATTAATTTTTTTTCCTCATTAGAAATGTTGAATGCTTTCACTTTTTTCAGTGAAGTATATTCACTAGTTCTAGATAGTCCTAGATATTTGTGGGATATGACTTCAAAATAATGTTTTGATTGTCAAAGTTGACTTGTCAAGGTAGACAAATTAAATGGAGAACACTTCTGTGCATCCTGTAATGTATTCTTTTTCTACTTGCTGTAAATATTATTTTTTTCAGTAAACATATAGGGTGAAGAAAACTGCGAACTCATGCTTTAATTTGTGGTACTTGAAAAATTATCATAGACAAAAAATGATTTGGAAAATGAACACAGATACACATTCACAGAATAACATAGAAAAATGAACTGTGTTAAGAATGTGTATATTGGTCTAAGATGAGAGGTTGCAAGAAGAAACTTTTAAAAGAAAATCTTTGGAGGTGATTCAAATGGGAATTGCCAGTGTGATGAGGAACGCTGTCTGGATACATTTCTAAACACAGTAATATTAAACTGACAGGCATTTTAAGTACCATGAAAAGAATAGATCAATTTCTAGGACTGATTTGGAAAAGGAAAATTAACCTGGGAATAGAAGGCTGAGACAAATATGTATATGTGCTCAGGCAGCTTTCTGAGGACATGAACCATGCATACACTGGGCTCACTTCCACAGTTGAAGTGTTCTGGGGAGCATGACCCTGATTATGGTGTTGTCCTGGGGACTTGAAGGAATAAGTAACTTGCTCTCTGCTCTTGGTGCATTTTAAAGTGTCAAGATCATTGATAGCTGCAGAGGGTATTCGAGGCTTGCTACAATGTTTCCATTATACATTTTTGAAAAAATCATAGAATGGTTTGGGTTGGAAGGGACCTTTAAAGGTCATCTTGTCCAACAGCCCCTGCAATGAGCAGGGACATCTTCAACTAGATCAGCTTACTCGGAGTCCTGTCCAACCTGACCTTGAATGTTTCCAGGGATGGGGCATCCACCATCTCTCTGGGCAACCTGTTCCAGTGTTTCACCACCCTCACTGTAAAAAAAATTTCTTCCTTATATCTAGCCTAAATCTACCCTCTTTTAGGTTAAAACCATTAGCCCTTATCTTGTCACTATAGATTCTATAAAAAAGTGTGTCCCCATCTTTCCTGTAGGTCCCCTGTAAGTACTGAAAGGCCACAATAAGTTTTCCTGGGAGCCGCCTCTTCTCCAGGCTGAACAACCCCAACTCTCTCAGCCTGTCCACACAGGAGAGGTGCTCCAATCCCTCTGATCATATTTGTGGCCCTCCTAAGGAACCGTTCCAACAGGTCCATGTCCTTCCTGTGCTGAGGGCTCCAGAGCTGAATGCAGTACTCCAGGTGGGGTCTCACCAGAGCTGAGTAGAGGGCCAGAATTACCTCCCTCAACCTGCTGGCTATGCTTCTTTTCATGCAGCCCAGGACACAGTTGGTCTTCTGGGCTGCGAACGCACATTGCTGGCTCATGTCCAACACTTTATCCACCAGTACCCCCAAGTCCTTCTCCTCAGGGCTACTCTCAATACCTTCATCCCCCAGCCTGTACTGATACCAGGGGTCGCCCTGACCCAGGTGCAGGACCTTGCACTTGGCCTTGCTGAGCCTATCGAGGTTCACTTGGGCTCACTTCTCAAGCTTGTCCAGGTCCCTCTGGATGGCATCTTGTCCCTCAGGCATGTCAACCACACCACTCAGCTTGGTGTTGTCTGCAAACTTGCTGAGGGTGCACTCGATCCCACTATCTACACCACTGATGAAGACAGTAGACAGTGCCAGTCCCAATACGGACCCCTGAGTGACACCACTTCTCACTGATGTCCATCTGCATATTGAGCTGTTGACCATGACTCTCTGGATGCAACCATCCAAACAATTCCTCCTCCACCGAACATTCCACCTATCAAATCCATCTCTTTCCAATTTAGAGAGAAGGATGTTGTGGGGGACCACGTAAAAGGCCTTAGAGAAGTCCAGATAGATGATATCCGTAGCTCTTCCCTTGTGCACTGATGTAGTCACTCCATCATAGAAGGCCACTGGGTTGGTCAGGCAGGACTTGCCCTTGGTGAAGCCATGCTGGCTGTCTCAAATCACCTCCATGTGCCTTAGCATAGCTTCAAGGAGGATCTGGTCTATGATCTTCCCAGGCACAGAGGTGGGGCTGACAGATCGGTAGTTCCCAGGGTCCTCCTTTCTACCCTTTTGAAAAATGAGTGCAATGTTTCCCTTTTTCCAGTCACCAGGGACTACGCCTGACTGCCGTGACTTTTCAAATATGTGAAGAGTGGCTTGGCAACAACATCAGCCAATTACTTCAGGACTCTGGGATGCATCTCACTGGGTCCCACAGACTTCTGTATGTTCAGGTTCCTCAGGTGGTCTTGAGCCTGATCTTCTCTTACAGTGGGAGGGACTTTGCTCCCTCAGTCCCTGCCTTGCAGTCATCCACTAGAGAGGTGTGGGGAGAGAGATTAAATAATAATGGAAATAATAGAAATAATTAAAGACCTATGTAAATTTTTTAACTCTATTGAGCCTCTGAAATATTTATGGTTGAACACCTACATTCTTTTACAAGTGTAGTGGTTTATTCTTTCGTAATCCTATAGCAATGTGAAAGACAAGGTCAGATTTATTGGATGTATTAACACTAATGAATTACAGGACATGGGTGGCCACTTTTAATTACCTTGAATCATTGTATATTAATTGAAGTTTCACTTCTTTTTTGTCTTCTCTGAGATCTTAATCATGAGAACTCTTAGAACTTGGAAGTAAGGAGTAACGAGAAGCATTCTCATATCTCTTCTATTACGAGCTGTATGTCAGAATACTACTTTGGTATACTGGATCAAATGACAAGAGAGGTAGCGTGCTATGAAACTGAAGAATGTGCCGTATCATGAGCCCTGTCCTCGGAAGAATCTCACTTACATGGCATACAGCTTGCTGCTGTGCAATGCCACTTCTGTCTGTGTATGGGTTTTCTAAGTTGGCAGACGGAAGTGATCTGCTGCCTAGCTGTGTCTAGTACATGGTGTTACAGGGACAGAGAGGTCGTGGTGTTGTGTTGTTTAAATACATTTGATTTTTCATATCTTCTTATTTGGCTAAGAATTTACCTGCTCTCTATATATAGACACTTACCCATGTGAAAGATCTCTATAATGAGAAATCTTTTCAAGCTTTTTAACAGATATAAGATCCAATCACTGAAACTTGAGATTAGGCAATTTCAGTCTGCAAAATACATATAGTTTCCTAGCAGAAAGGATAAATAAACACTGTAAAAGTGAAAGAGGTGGATCATCAGTATCTTGAGTACTAGGGTCAGGGGTCCTTTATTAATTTTAAAGATATGCTTTAACCTGTCATCTGGAAAAAATTCCACAGCCTATGGCAAAGCGCAGGAGGAGAGAAGAAAGGAAGAAGGAAGAGACAGTGTTCGTGGTGGGTTTTGGTAAGACCAATGAAACTTCCTGTCTAGGAATTCAGGACTCTGAATTTTTTTTTTTTTATTTTTTTTTTTTAATTTTTGGACTTTGGGGAAATGAGATTATATGCTTGACCTTGGTGTACTCTTAATATTGAAGTTCAGCGTTAAGACTGAGGTCAAAATCAAAATATAGGCATCTAGCTTATATAGCTCTAGGTCAAGAGTTGGAAAGGATTCTAGCAGTTGGCTAGATATGTTCAGCACAACTACACTCCAGTCTGTCCTCACACTTGCATGCCCATGACTAGACGCCTGAGGATGGATAAGTACTCTAAGGCAAGATGCCTGCCTGCCTGGTACTCTGGTCATACATTCATAATCGTACTGCTGACATACCGCGTAACTAGGAAGAAAAACTATGGTAAATACTACTGAGGAATTTGTGGGTGGAGGTATACTATCCTTTGTATCGCATCGTGGTTCATCAGCAGGGAACATATCGATACCTCTCACACAATTTCTCATGATTGCAGCAGTTTCAGCCTGTCTCAAGGGCTGAGATACACGTGCATGCGCGTCTGTGTGTGTGTTCTCTTCTCTGGGCCTGCTGACAAGTCTTACATTGACTTCCTTTCCTACCAAGCAAGCAGGAAATAAGAGGACAAGTCTTTGAGACTCGTCTCATTCAGTTGTGTCCTGGAGTAAATCAGAGGCTGTGGCACAGCATTTTAACCAAGGTTTTGCTCAAAGAACCCTGACAGGGGCAGAATTAAGCATATGCAGGGCCATGTATGGAAAGCCCCCCAAAATGGAAATGTGATTTGGTTTAGTATACGTGCCCCTGATGCACAAGAGGCAGGGGATATTACCTGGCTCAGCTTTGAAATTTATGGCATTTTAGGGGTGAGGAGGAATTAAAAAAAAAAAAAAATCACAGCTTCATGCTAGCTGCTGATTTTTTTTTCCTCAAATGTTTTTTTTTTAGTTGCTTTTTCATTCTCCATACAATAGCTTGTGCGCAGTTGGAGCTCTAAGCAAGTTGCAGATTTTTTTCTTTTTACATTCCTGTTGGACAAAAATGATATAACCCTGTTTCACTTGCATGCACTGTAGGATTGTTCAGTAGGTCAGGATGAACTGAGGGGTACATGAAATACTAGTTTGTATTTTTTTTAATAATGCACCAATACTTGGTCATGGAGAAAGCTTCCATTCAAAATTAATTGAATCAAAGCTGAAGCAGTGCAAGTATCTAGCGAGTGCTAGTATTGTTCTCTGTGTAACATACAGGTTCTATAGCTAGTGCCTTGTTTTCCTTGGTGCTTTTGGGAGTGCATGCTTGGTTGTAAGCTTAAAAAAAGATCATCACAGTGAATCTTTTGTTCAGCTGTCTTTCAGATTCACGCACTTTAAGTTTCATTTGTGTTAAGCATTTAACTGAGAAAATAATTATACTGAAAAAGTATTTAGTCTAGATAATCATGTACTTGTTTTACAGGTACACCTGGTATTAAAGTTTTCATGCCTGCACTTTCTCCTACAATGGAAGAAGGAAACATTGTGAAATGGTTAAAAAAGGAAGGTAAGATAGCATTTTCTATGCCCACATTTGTTGTAATTCTTCAGCTATATAAATCTATTCTGTAAGAATAAGATAGTTCTTTCTGGTTGTACCTTAGTATTTTGAAGCAAAATGTTTGGTATGTGGATGCTGTCATCTTGAACAATGCCCGCTTTGAAACTGTTGATTCTTGAAACGTTTTTCCTGTAGTTGTCTTCCAAAAGGCTGCATTGATCATATTTTTGAAGAATTTCCACTAGGGTGTTCCAAGGTGTAAGTGTGTGTGTGTGTTGTTAATTCCCAGTGTTGTTATGCATATCAGTAATGTTGGAAGTCTGAAAGCCTTTGACTTTGGGAGAGTCTCTGTTTCATTATTCGCTGTGTTACAAAATAACATGAAAGAGGTGGTATTTTTATAGTTGCTGAATATTCAGTGCTTACTTTTTTTAATACCTACATCGTAGTCTACAATTAAAGCCGATAGAAAAGTTTAAATTACTTTCATAACCCGAATTCCAAATGGGGAAATCTCTTTCAAAAAAACCCCACAAACCCCAAAAACCCAAACTAAAGGCTAAACTGCTTCTCCAAAAAAAGCCCCAATAGCCTTAGTTATCTTAGGTTCTCTGTGCTCTGACAACTGAAAAGTAATGTACTTCTGTTAAAGTATGTTGGAGCAGCTAGATAAGTAGTCTAAGTGGTATGTTTTGTCTTCACATAGGTTGTATGTAAATGAAAAATGATCTGCAGAAGAATTAGCAGTCCCTGTTGTGTCGGGAGACCTTTCTCCACTCTCCTCCTACCCTTTCTCCTCTTCAATTTAATATTAAAACTGGATTTTGACTGTAGTTTTGGATTCCAGGTAGCAGTTGTCCATTGGTATAGGATGTGTTGCATGGTTTTAGATGACTGTAGGAATATATCTTGTTCTTAGACATTTTCTAAAGAGATGAACACGTTTGGAGAAAAGAAAATCTCTTAAAGCATACTCTTTGACAGGCACAATTTGGTGAGCTAAACATGTGTTTTGACTCTTCTGCTTAGATAAGCCATTTCCTTTGGCTTACTCTTAAGTGTTGATAAAGCCTCCATCATTGTGTTGCTAGAGTTCTTTGCTTCTGTACATTTTGAGGTGGCCAGAAGGCAACGTGTTTCTCCAGTAGTGGAGATGACCTTCTGCTTGTAAAACTTCTGGTAAGAATTTTTGCACAATTTTCTAGGAACAATATGGCAGTCTATGTCTGTAAAAAGTAATTGATCAATGCTCTTGAAACTTGAAGCTTCAGTTAGTCAAGTATCAAGTCCAAGATTATGCAGAGAGAAAGATCCAAAGTCTTTTTTCTATACATTAATTATCAATAACTGTGTTACCTGAAATAAAAGCTCTTGAAACCAAAAGTAGTTTAGAGAGGAGATACTGCTTTATTTGACATTGGGTGCTAGGGGAAAAACCCACAAATCTAGCACACCTCACCGGGAATATTGACCCATTACTTATGTATTAGGTAGGTGGAATTATGAGAATCTTTTGTTTATAACTCCACCTAAGGTTACACATTCATTAGGATGACCGAACAGCCTTTTTGCACATGCGTATTAAATTTTGTTGCATCAGCAAAACACTTCTGCACGAGTGTGAGCTTCTTGGTGGTCGTTTGGGTAAGGAGACCCTTCCTCACATTATCCTTTTAAGGTATTGAGACATCTCAGGACAGTAAAAGTTTAGTGTAAGTTTGTCAACTTCTTGAGGATAAGGATGTTCCTTGAAGTAGCCACAGCTCTACCCAAATTGGTATAGGAGTACACACTTGACGCATAAAAGAACCTTGAAGTGATTAACTACTCCTTGTTATTCCATCCTTGGTGATTAGCTACTTCTGTCTGTCTCCTCATTATCACTATCTGTAACACCATCTCAGTGACTAACTATTTTCTCACACAGTAATAATGTCAGTAATTGGCTATTTTCTCACACAGTAAGGAGGTTATTAGGAAACAAGTAACATTTTAGTTAGCATATGGTTATAAACAAAACAGAGACCTGTCTTTGGTAACAACTGTAACACAGTAAAAATCAACAGTAGTCTGTTTCACAATAAATACAGCATTCAAAATTCCAAGAGAAAGCAAAGAAGAGAGCACGATAGGATTTGCTCCACAACATGAATGAATCAGTTTTCTTCACAAAAAGGCCTTAGGACACAACAGCTATACAGTGTTTTTTTGTCAGTATTTCCACTACACTTCCACCCCAACACAAAAGAAAGAAAAAGCTCCACACCTATTTTAATTAAATTAAAATGAAATCATAATTGATGGTTGGCCTTTGAGAGAAAACTATTTTAGGATTCTTATTGCTCTAATTTCTATTTAGAGACAAGACCAAGACTGAATACAGTATATTATCTTATTTGGCACATCTGTGACCATAATTAATTCCGAATTTTTTTTCCCTCTGACAGTCTGGAAAATAAATGTAGTGACAACATTAAAAAAAGTGAAGATAAGTTTTGAAGAAAAAAGCAAAGTGATTTAATGCTTATACTCCTATCTGCAAGGGATGCTCATAACTGCATAATCCTCCAGTGATCTGGCCATGTAAATGTAGTGGCATTACTGAATATAAATGTTTCATAATCTCATATCCAAGAAAATAAGTATTTTAAAATAATTGACAGAAGAAAGCTGATGATTGCATATGAAATGTTTTTTCCATTGTACAACCAGCAGGGGTCAGTAGAATGCTATTTTGATAGGTTTTCTGCTCTTTATATAAATATCAAATGTTTTCATTTTACAGTTTCACAGGATGGACAGATGATTTCAGTACTGCAGAAGGAAAAAAGCTGAATTTAATTGACAGCTTTACTATTTCTTTCTCATTGTTAATGCAGTTTCATGTTGATTCCTGTGGGCAATAAAGTTGTTCTCATAAAAATAAAACTGTTTCTAAAAACATATATTTATTATGTATGAATTTAATGTTGATAAAAGTTGATAGACTGACAGCCTAGGAGACTGAAATCCTCTTGTTACTGTGGGCAGGAAACAGAATAGCCAACAGTGCTAGCAGTTTCTTCATGTGGTATAACTGCTGCTTTCCGAGACACCACCTCCAGGGACTTGTCTCTATGCTCTGTGAACTTTGATTTGATTTGCAAAGAGTACACCAAGGAATGAAGTTTGTATTTTGTGAGTTGGATACTTGTTTGTCAGTAACAGAGCACGCAGGCTATTGAATGTCAATTGGATGTGATCTACTAGAGGGGAAACTTGGCTTTGGTAGAGATGTAGAGAGGTGGGGGTCAGTCCCTTCTCCCAAGTAACAGGCGATAAGGCCTCAAATTGTGCCAGGGGAGGTTTAGATTGGATATTGGGAAAAATCTCTTCACTGAAAGTGTTATCAAACATTGGAACAGGCTGCCTAGGGAAGTGGTGGAATCGCCATCCCTGGAGGTATTTAAAAGATGGGTAGACGCTGTGCTCAGGGACGTGGTTTAGTGGTGGGTTTGTCAGTGTTAGGTTGATGGTTGGACTCTATCTTAAAGGTCCCTTCCAATCTAGATGATTCTATGATTCAGCCTAGCTATAAGAACTTAATTATCTAAAAAAAACCCAAACAAACCCCACCCAAGATTTTGCAAGGGCATTATATATAATCCTAGAGAGCTGCCATTCAGGCAGCTTCTGTTGCAAATACACCTCTCATTAGAAAGTGTGAGAGCAAAGACATGATCTGCAAAACTGTTCTTTCCAATTGTAGCTCTCAGGAAAGCTGATTGGTAATTGACATCAAAGTGAGCATTGATAGGAGCTATAACAAATTTTGCAATCTCTAATGAAAAGAACTATGATCCTTTCTATTGCACTTGGGTACTGAAGCACACAGATTTTTGAATGCTGCTATGAGACAGTCTTCTTAAAATTGCATTTAATTAATTGCCTTCCAAACTAAGACCGACTCTTGGCTGCAACAGTGGAAGGAAAACAAAAAAAGTAGTGGATAGGTGGTTTGCCCAGTTCTCTCAAGACTTTTCCCCTTGCCTTCCCTGTGCAAGGGAATCCTTAGCTTGCTGTGACCAGCCTCACCTACCCAAGTTAAGAGATATGTCATGTGTGACAAGCACACGGATGAAGGTATTTGCTTTGGCTAGCTTGCACTGTTGAAGTTACTGCTGCAGGTTGCTGAGCACTGATACTTCTTTTTAATGATGCAGAACACTTATAGTCTGATTGCAGTTTGGGAGAAGAGAAAAATTAAAAGACAGAGTTAATCTTCTTTCTGCTTGCTTGTCTTAGCTCTATAGGCTACAGAATTTCCCCAGCAATTTGATTTCTTAAAATCTATGAAGTACTGCTTGAATTAATGATCCAATGGGATGAAAACACTGGTATACTGCCTGGAATTTTGACTTCCTGTATTAAGCTGTTTATGCTCTAGTTATTGCAAAGTGCAGTGCATCAATTAGATTATTAAATTAAGACGATCAGGTGCTACTTTGTGTACTCCCTTGCCAAGTTTGGTAATAGGAACATTTATGACTTAGAAAACTATGTAAGTGCCTGAGCTTTGAATGTTTCCATTGTTTACTACTACTGAGATCACAGGGATCATACAACACTTCATTTTTGCCTTCTAATTCAGGTAGTCCTGAAACAGGAAGTAATTATTTAACAAAAAAGAAAAAAGAAAGTGTTTTATCTCTTACCTAAATACAAGTGGTAACCTGCATTAGGTTTATTCTGATGCTGAAGTACAACAGAGAGTGGTATCAGGAATTAAATGCTTATACAGATAATACTGTTGCAGCATTTCTGGTACTGGGGAAATATTAAAATTTTACTTTATATAAAAATTGTAGTCACGTGTTAGGATTGTATTTATTGTCCCTATTTTTTAGTGCTCTCTAAGGAAAAGGGTATCATATTTTGTTGGAGGCCAAAACATTCAACTACCTCGAAGTTTTTCAATGTAACTTTAATTTTAATGTTGGCTATCTAGTCAGTATTGATCTTTTGAAAAAATCCAGACACATAATATCTTTATCAGGTGCTAGCAGATACAGATATTCTTCAAAAGCAGAGGAAGAGCATACTTCAAAATTAATCACGGATTTGTGTAATGTAGCGAAAACAATTTTTGACACTTGTGCCATCTTTTTGTTTCACAAAGTAAGTATTTTTCTAAGACATTTTTAACTGTATAGGAGATTGAGGAAACAAACTTGCAGGCGTGCTTTTCAAAGTGATTAAAGTTCCTGAGGTTTTTATTTGAGTATCTTCAATAGTGTAGATACAAACTAGAGAACTGTAATACTTAGTTAAAGATGTTGTTGCCTGTGGCCATTGTCTTAAAAAATTAATTTTAAATAGCTTGCTTTGACTTACGGCTAGCAATAAATATGGAATGCTCAAGATTTTATTCATGGCAGTGTTACTGAGTAATGGTGTTCTGGAAATAAACATCATTGTGTGTGTACTGGAGCGAGTGCAGAGGAGGGCAATGAAGCTGGTGAAGGGCCTGGAGAATAAATCTTACGAAGAACGATTGAGGGAGCTGGGACTGTTTAGTTTGAGGAAGAGGAGGCTGAGGGGAGACCTCATCACTTTCTACAACTACTTGAAAGGACATTGTAGAGAGGTTGGTGCTGGTCTCTTCTCACAGGTAATTAGCAATAGAACAAGAGGGTATGGCTTCAAGCTGCAACAGGGTAGGTTTAGACTGGACATTAGGAAAAAATTCTTCACAGAACGAGTGGTCAGACACTGGAATAGGCTGCCCAGGGAGGTGGTGGAGTCACCATCCCTGAATGTGTTTAAGAGTCGTTTAGATGTGGTGTTGGGGGATATGGTGTAGGGGAGGCCTTTGTAGAGGGGGGTTGATGGGTGGACTTGATGATCCCAAGGGTCTTTTCCAGCCTGAGTGATTCTATGATTCCATGATTCTACTTCCTCTTGGAAAACTAACTGTAAACATCAGTATTTGGAATATGTTGATGTTCTGCTTGCAGCAGTTTGTGTCTCTGAATCTTGGTGTTTTATTTGGAAATGAAAGATACAATATGATAAATAACGATGGGGTATCAACTAGCTGTAGAATATATTAAAGAATGTAAAAGGGCTGTATTATATGGATAAATGTCTTCTACCATTAGACAGATCTGAAAGGAAGTTTAGGCTAAGTGTTCTTAAGCTCTGTTATATTTTGCAGGTGAAGCAGTGAGTGCTGGAGATGCACTGTGTGAAATTGAAACAGACAAAGCGGTGATTACCATGGAATCAAGTGATGATGGCATATTGGCTAAAATACTGGTAGGGATTCTGTCTTTCTGAGTAGGATGATGTAACTTCTAGTCAGACTGTTTTGTAGCATATTGCCTCAAAACCTAGTTTATTTAGCTAAATTTCCTTCTGCTCAGCTTTCAAAATAATGCATTTAATTGCTGTATTTATGTTGTACATGTACCAGACTACTGGTACATGGTACATGATTCTATATATGTTTAATTGATTTTCAGTTAACCTGATTGAATTATGTTGTTTTGTATGTTTTGCACCTTATGAATTGTGTCCATGAAATATTGCAGTTTGACATATCTTACTCTGATTGTAACTTGTTTTTCTATAACTCAGTTAGTTGGAATACAGTGTTTTGGATGGTACTTTACTCAGGATGTGTGATCTCTGTGCTAGATGATCTTCTGCTGGCCATTGAAGATGGAACATTATACAAGATGGACTGACACAGATGACAATTCGTAGAATTTTTAATTTCCTGTATTCTTAAGATTAGATTGATTAGGCTTAATATGAAGAACGAGAACTGGGATGAACGTGAACATAATTTTGGAATATTTGCCTGTATGTGCATATATGAGAGATAATTTTCAGTTTGTTTGGGTTCCTTGTTTGTGTTTGGCTTTAAATCCTGTTCTGTACCAAGATGGAAGCAATAACAACTGGACTACAGAGATCTGGATGAAGAACTTGTTCCAGCCCTCCATTGCTTAAGGTCTGCTTGCCAGTCCTGTGCTATTCTATACATACTGTATTCTAAAAAGACCAGTCAAATTCTGTATCTTTTCCTCTTTTCTAACATTTTTAAAAAATGTTTCTTATTTCAAAATGACCTCATGTTAATTCTAATCAGAATTTAGAAGGGTGGGGCTGTAATTCTGAGGCCTTCTGTTGCTGCTTCTGTGTAAAAGTAAATATTACACTTCCTGAAAGCTCTTATTTGATGTTTAAAAATTAAGGGAAACTATCTTTTTCTTGTCCATTAAATACATATAATGGGAAAGTTGTTATTAATTGTATACAAAGACAAGGAAAGGATTCTCTTTCAATATTTACCACTTTTTCTGAAGTTTTCCCCAAACAACATGCAAATCTGTGGAGTTCTCATATTTATCCTGTGAAGCCTTAAACTGTCAGGTAGCCTCTAGTATTTCCAACAAAAAGACTGGTATCTTTTCTTCTTCCCTTTTACAAATTGGGTAGATAACCATGGATAATCTTAAAGATGATTTTGCAGTGAATTTGCAATTTTGTTAAGATAAAACAACTTACAATTGTAGAAAAACTAGTTGGGCAGTCAAATAGGCAGCTAAATAGAAAAACAAGGTTCTGCAGCATAATATTTCTCAGGTTTAATGCATATACTGATATATAAAGAGCTTCTTACCACATTTAAACATCCTACCTATGAGCTAGTGTCTCCAAGAAAAGTTACAAAACACTTCGTAATGTTCAAACCATAGGATACTGAAGAAAAGTACTTGAATCACTGTGCAGCTTCTTAGCTTTTTTTGGTGGTAGACGTGTTAAAATGAGTATTAGTACTGTTATTTTGTCTGAACTCTAAGAGTGTGCGACAGACACTTTGACTGTCTTGGTATGCAATACATGAAGTTTGGTTGTTCCAGGGTTATTAATTTAGTTTGTATTCTTTTATCAAAGGATCCTTTGTGTCTTGAAGGATTGCTTAATAACTCGGGTTTCCAGCATTGTAGTGTTTGCTTTTCTCTGGCTCCTTACCCTTGCATACCACCTGGTTTCTTGGCCAACCAATTGCATCTACAAAGTGCTCTTGAGCCTGGTGTGAAATGAACACGCAGCAGCAGGCATGGATGTTTGCCTTTACTTAAGTGCAGTCCAGCATGATTTGGTACAGAGGGGATGCACACCTATGCCGCTACGTGGTGCCACCCTGTTGCCACATTACTCTTACAGTGAATGTAGAGGGCTTTTGTCTAGTTGGGCTTTGTATTTAAATACTGTTGTAGCTTCAACTGCAAGTTTTCAAACTTCAACTTGTACATCAGAGTTTCAACTCCTGCATTCAAGATACAAAGAATGTGCTATTAATGTTCATATGAAAAGTCTAGTTTAAAATTACTCCTCCTGTATTGTGTGGGAACTTGGTATCAGAAAGGACTAAATTTCAGTTCTGCAGGACAAGATTCAGTTGTCTTTGATGCTTCCTTTCAATTTTTGTCTCATTCCTTATATATCTTTTATCCAT
Organism: Dromas ardeola; assembly: GCA_013398915.1. Lineage (NCBI taxonomy): Eukaryota > Metazoa > Chordata > Aves > Charadriiformes > Dromadidae > Dromas > Dromas ardeola. The sequence goes on along the minus strand of VYZM01017804.1, from coordinate 30,200 downwards.
TAAAAAAACCCCAACCATAAAGGAAAGGCCGCAAAAAATGATGAAGCAGGAATGTCCTAGAGATGAAACTCCCTCTCTGTGTACAATCTTGATATAGCTTCATTGAAAATAGAAGAATAGAAGAAATACAAGAAAGCATGTTATTAAAGACTAAATTATATGTATATAGAAATTGTGCTGATTGAATATTTGACTTTCCAGCAATACAGGAGGTGGAAAATAACTATAATGTCTTTCAGATTAAGGGAAGAGAGACAGCTGTATTGGAATAACATGAACAGGTTATTATGCAAACCCAATCTTTAATGGATTCTTTTAATCACTCTTTTTGTAATCTAGAAATGGTGGGCTTAAGTATTAGAGTACAGAATAGATATACAAATAGGCTTTCATTCTAGTCTCCTAAAAAGTACAGAAGAAACCTGATGTTTTGGAAAATAATAGGGGACTGATAAGATAAGAAAATTTCTGACTGTTTTTTTTCCTAGCTCAGGTATAATCCTTAGTAATTTTTCTGCAGTATCCTGTGGATATTTCTGCACTATACTGGGTGTTCACTAGATGTTTGTGTAAGGTTTATAACATTAAGCTGTCTCAGGTTTGTGGATGGTGAGATGATTTCTTATTGAAAAGACTGCCCTTCCAAAGGCCATTCAAAAGTTTCAGATGTGATGTAGTTGATGGGAAATTAGGAATGTTTGATGCATTTGAGTTACGAGCATCTGGCTGAAGTTACTCACTTCCTGAAAGAAATGAGGCAACCATTCTGTGTTCTTTGATGCCAGCTACAATTCTGCTAGATCTTGACTGAGTTCAGTATGGAAAACAGAGTCAAATAAACATGGTATATGCCTAGCACTTTGTTTTTTACCTTTAAAGATAGAAGGTTCGTTAGAATAAATGAATTCAACTTCTGTAACCCTGCTTGTTTGGTTTTTTTTTCTTGACTGTACAATGAAAGTATGTATGGTTTAAGAAAGAGCAGGCTAACAGTAAAACAGGTACACATATATTCTGTCTGAATAGGTCTTCTAGTGATCACACCTGATTCAGTGTAAAATGCAGTAAAAGTAAAATGATTGAAAGTATTAGAAGGATTATTTCAGAATGGTGATTATTCTTTCAGTAGAGTTGCTTCTTCAATTAACACTAACTTTTTTGTCTAAAATACTTATTAGTTCACCTTGGACCAAGGTCAGGTGATGACTGATTGTTTAAGAAAGGGATTTAATATCCATTATTATTTTCTCATTCATGACCTAATGAGAATTGGTATGAACTGAAACTTCCACTGCAGAGTGAGCCAGCATAATTTCTGTCTACCTTCATCCCAGTTTAGGAAATAAACTTCTACTTTAGTATATGTGGTTTAGTGACTAAAGCACTGTATTGCAGTGGCAACAGCTCCGAGGGAACTTTATTCCTCTGTGCGCTAATCTCCAATTTTTTTCTCCCTGTCATGGCTCACCTGTGCTTTGTTGGTTTGTCAGCAAAGTTAGGATCTCTTTGACTCTTCTTTGCTCTGCGTACACACAGTAATAGAAGTATTGTGAAGCTACTTATTTCAGCTCTTTCTACATCTGGGATTTTGGGGTTCATTGAGATTTATGCAGAGAGGTTCTCTGGTATTGTGAATTATGAAAATGTAGAAGTGACCCAAAAATCCAAGAGATGGAAAGTTAAGCAAAATAATAACAATTTTTCTTTGTCTATTCTAGTTCTGAGCTGCAAAGGTTGTGTGTTTAAAAACATGTTTTTTAAAAAAAATACATGCATACATTTTTTTAAAAGTATAAACTCTGCAGTCATCTTGGCTGGAAGCTTGCATGGAAAATAAGGAATGCTGGAGTTTTCACATAACTCTCTTGGAGTGGTGAACATAAGAAAAAATGCATTTGGCTTGCTTTGAAGAGTGAAAGTTGACAGCGTTGATGGCTTTGAATGCTCATATAATGCTGAGTTATACACAAAGCCTAACTAGTGTTAAGTGTTGTGTTATGTTTCTGAAGGCTCAATCATCCCCGTTGGATTTCTGCATGTGGTGTTGTAGCACCATTAAAGCACTCCGACACCAAAATAGTAGTAAGGACTTGATGCCACAACCGTGTTGCAGTGTTGCTTTGTCTATTCAGTTACAGTATGTAGACTGCTTATAGAAGGGTTCTCGGTTATACGTGCAAGCCTTTGTAAAGGAAAGAGAAGACATGCAAAAACATTTGGTTACTCTTATTTTAGAAAGAAAAAGGTTAACTGCTGCATATTAATATGTTGTGGGGAGTATTTTGAACCTGGGGGGACATGTCTGTTTTGCATCATCATTGGTATGTGTCCTGGTTCCGGCGGGGATAGGGTTGATTTTCACAAGGAGCTGGGACGAGACACAGCTGTGGCTGGGGGGTGTTCATCTGACCCAAACTGGCCAAAGTGCTATTCTGTACCATGTGCCTCCATGCCCAGTCTGTAGGCGGGGAGCTGGCCGGGGGAGGGGGCGGGAATCGCCGCTTGGGAGCGGGCTGGGGCTTCCCGGGTTTGGTGGGTGGCCGGTGGTACATTAATAATGCTTTGTATATTCCTCTGTCAGTATTATTGTTGTTGTTTTCCGCTGTTCTGTTAAACCGCCTCTATCTACACCCACGAGTTTTGCCTTTTTCTGCCGATTCTCCCCCAATCCCGCCGCTGGAGGCAGTAAGCGAAAAGATCGTGTGGTTCTTTGTTGCTGGTCGGGGTTGAACCAGGACAGTATGGATCAAACATCTGAGTATTACGCTGATAAACAGTTTTTCTAAATACCTTGTTCAGTGCTAAGTGTGATAATGCTGTAAAATTATTACAGCGAATAACTTCAGTATTTTGTACGTTTGTAGCTTTTTCTTTTGTTTTTCCCAGTTCTTGTGTTTCATTGACTAGGTTAGGTAGATTGTGTTTGTACTGGCTTCAGGCTGTGTTTTATTTGATTATGAGTAACACTGCAATTAAACATAGTTTTATAAATCTGTTTATCAATGGGCCTTCAATAGGATCTTTCAGCCTTAGACAAGTCAGTTCAGGACTTTTGGGTGGCATTCTGTCATCCCCAAGTACTTTAAAGTCATCTCAATAAAAATAAAATATGATCAAGTTTTGATGGACTCTTTAGACTTTCTTCTCTAAAATGAAGCTTTTCAGAATATTAATGGAGAAGAATGCATCAAAAGATCAGAACAAGAAATACTGAACTGAGTCTTAAATAATTTTTTCATGTAATAAATACTCTTAAAGAAGTATTACAGTTATTACAGTAGAATTTACCTAATGTTCATACAGGGGGAAAAAAGAAGTAAACTGGCAAAACTGTAAATGTGAGATGTTTTATCAGAACATACTGAGACCAGATTGCATTTGCTCTTCGTTCTTAGGTCTAGTGTTGGTCCTTCTAGTGTCAGAGCTGAGTAATCCTGTGAAATCTGATACGTTCTGTCACTGGAGTTAAGTGTGCAGACAACAATCTTACCTGAGTACTAACATTCTAGTATTTGCACCTGCCTAGTACAGTCTTTACAGCATTCTGTTTTATTTATTAGTGTTTAAGTGCCTAGAAAACGCAATTATGATATCTGATACTATATATGACTTTATTTTGTGTATCTGTCTCTAGACTTTTCAAATGATAGTGATTTGCGTTTTCTTGGGTAAAATGTCAGCATTGCAGTTATATACAAGCTCTACTTGAGGCAATTGTATGTGCAGTATGGCATTATGGTGGAAATGTAATGTCCATTTCGTTTGTTAGGAAATCAACTGTATTGGGGCTGGTACAGTCTCAGTTGTGTTTGGCTACCTGTGGACTATCTTTACATTTGGCCTGATGCCCTGAAAATGTTACTGCTTTTGAAAACCTGAAGATTTGTACTTCTGCAACTATTTCAGAGACTGTAGGAGGCGGCCTTCATTAGGTTGTTAAGTTAACGTGATTGCTATACCTTTATCTGCCAAAGCATCAAAGAGATATTTTGACTTTGATACAGATATCTTTTTGTTTTAAAGGGAACATCTAGAATAGATTGGCTTTATCCAATCTAATTAGGTTACATTTATATTAGATTAGATTATGTTTATCTTTCTGTAAGATTTCTTGTCAGATGTTCCTTGAAACAGTGATTTACATATTACATAAGTGCTTTTGCTTTCTTGGTGGACAGACTAGTTTTTTGGCACCAGTTATGTTAAAATAGTGTTCTCTTTTTCTTGCCTTGTCTTGGAGGTACTCAATAGCCTGTAACTTGCTTGCTTTGATTTCTGAATGCTAACTTCAGATGTATGGGATTTGGAGGAATACGTTAATATTCCTCTCTTTGAAATTAATTACAGTTGCTATTATAGTCATGTGTCATCTTATTAATAGTAGGAATAAAATGGGATATATTTTCTTGATGAAGTGTCATTAATATGCCTGAAACTTTCACAGCGTAATATGTAACAATATTCTCGTTGCCTTAAATTTAGGTGGAAGAAGGAAGCAAAAATGTACGCTTGGGCTCACTAATCTGTCTGCTGGTAGAGGAAGGACAGGACTGGAAGCAAGTTGAAATACCAGCTGATGGTCGTGATCCATCTTCTCTGGCTCCACCAGCCCCTGTGCTTACCTCAACACCTGAAGGTCCTTCAGTTTTACCCCCTCCTAAACTGGACCATGAACCTGGAAAATTGCTGTAAGTTTCTGTGTTTGTTATGAAATGGAACTCTTATTTAGCTAAATCAGTAGAGCTGAACCAAGAAGAATCTTTTGTCTCTTTTCACCTATTATTAAGCTGTTAGTTCAAGAGAGCGTTTTAATATGTGTGAGGTGGTAAAGCTTGCCAGAATATTTTTTTGCTTGTAAGCCCAGTAAGTCAATTTAAACAACATAGTTTTATTAGAACACTTTCTATGGTGGATGTGCTTTTATTCTGACATACAATTGCTTTATGAAGAATTCTAAGCTTAGATTAGGAAGAAGTTGTGTTTATATATGATGAACACTAATGCTTATGCATCATATGCTCAGTTTAACTGTAATTTTTATATTTCTTTTTTAGGATAAAAAAAAATAAACAAACTAATGGCACACTCCAGAACCCTTCCATGTTCTTGCACTCTTGATATTACAAAAAATGTCTTATTTTCATAACAATGGAATGTGAAAAACTTAAAAGTGTGCTTTTAGGTGCTCTTTGTTAGTTTTGTTTTGATCTGGTAGGGTACCCTAAGCATTGCAAACATCTTAAGGAGAGAGTAAATTAACCCCAAAGTGTTAGTCAGGTAACAGTAATCTATAAATCAGTGGTTTGTGTCACAAGATGTACCTTATTCAGAGGTATCGCTCCTTATTTGGAGTGAATTGAGATAACACAAAAGCTGTAAAATTGCAACCTATTAAGGAAAAGAATAGGAAGCTAATTTTGGTAGCATCTGCTACACAAACTACTTGGCCGCGATTGTTTTGAGGGTTTTTTTTTGCTTTTCTGGTTTGGGTTTTGTTTTTTGTGATGTGTGGGGTGGTTTTTTGTTTGTTGTTTTTTTTTTTTTTAAACCTCATTACCTTTTCTATTTGGTTTGCTATGTTTACTTTTGCTATCAGCATTTAGGCTCTTCTCATGCAAATGAAAGACTACTAATTGAGGTCATTGCCCAAACTTCGAGGAAAGAATCCTTGAAAGGATTAAGTCTTGCATTTTAGTACCAAAGAAGGTCAGAAGTGCATCTGTTTCACTGCAACTCCTAATTAAAGATGTATCAGCATCTTTGGGATCAAGTGATCATTTATGACATGGGTTTTTTTGGTAAGGGTTTATGGACAGTTCTTATTGGAGATTTTGTGGAAAGACTTGAAACCAAGTACTTATTCTTTTATGAAAGTGATGCTGCTTTTGTATCTAAGAATTCTGAAACATCTACACGTTGTTTTTTCTTCCCTTTTTTTCAGAAAGCAAATCGTGCTAAGGTGCACTGAGTACTCTGTGCTTTGTAATTGATCGCTGTTTCTAGGCAGAAATTTTACTATTGAGCATACTCTATCTAGGCCAAGATGGCAGATACAGGTTCACTAGTATTATAGTATATCTTAGGTATATGGTGATTAAAATGTTTGAGTGTGGGAGGGCTTAATCTTTAGTCTTCTAAAGCAGACACTGAATTATGCAACTATATCTGTATGGCTTGTGCTTTCCCAAAAAGTAGCCATTTCATTAAATCAGTCCTATAAAATAAAATTGAAGCTAGGGCAAAGGTGATGTTATAATTAGAACTAAGCTGCATTAATGATGCAATTACAGCTAGCCAAACAAATAATAGAGATGAGCAACCCTCTTGTCTGAGCTCCTGAAACTTGTTTTTAATGTTACAATAACAAGCTGGTCCTAAAAAAAATTTATTTGGTTTTTCACTGGTGACCCTTTTCCAGAAGAATCCACAAGTATATTGCATCGCTGCTGTAAGAGGGAAGTTTGGAGATGAATTTTCCATTCTTTATTTTGATATCTGTAAGGCTGCCATTGTGTTTTTAACTTCAGCCTTGCATTTAAATTCAGCCTAGCATTAAAGATGGTGGAAGCTGTTTCAGTTTTAGGATCACACCCTTTGTACAGAACTCTGTTTTCTTCCCCGGCTGTTGCTTCTGAAATGAAGCATATATTGTGTAGTTTCTCTTGATATACATTAAATAAGTTAATCTTAGTGTTTAAATTGTTTTTCTCCTTATTTCTGTAGGGTTCGCTTAAGTCCCGCAGCTCGCAACATTCTGGAGACGCATGGACTAGATCCAAGCAATATTACACCTTCTGGGCCTCGAGGAATCTTCACTAAAGAGTATGTAGATATTTCAGTAAAGCTACAACGTCATATTCCCTTATTTCTTCCATTGAACCTAGAGCAATCTTCATAAACTTGGAAAGTCCATTATTTAAAAAGCCTGCTTTTTTTCCAGTACTTAAAGGGGGCCTACAGGAAAGATGGCGAGGGACTCTTTATCAGGGAGTGTAATGACAGGATGAGGGGTAACGGTTTTAAATTGAGAGAGGGGAGATTTAGATTAGATATTAGGAAGAAATTCTTTACTGTGAGGGTGGTGAGGCAGTGGAACAGGTTGACCAGGGAGGTTGTGGATGCTCCATCCCTGGAAGTGTTCAAGACAAGGCTGGATGGAGCTTTGAGCAACCTGGTCTAGTGGGAGGGGTCCCTGCCCAGGGCAGGGGGTTTGGAACTAGATGGGCTTTAAGGTCCCTTCCAACCCGAACCATTCTGTGATTCTATGAAATTTGATATTATATATGTATAGCATATATATTTTTATATGTCATACTCATGCATGAGTTTCAGAAACTCCTGAGTGAATCTTGCAATCTAAAAATCAGCTCAATTTTGGCAATACATTTTTCAGTTAACACAGTAAAAGCCACCGATGCATTTCGACTTGGCTATGGTAGATAGGACCGTCTGTTTTTTTGTCATTTGCATAGTACGTGACAGTAATTTGAAAGCATTTCCTCAGCCTTAAAATATATAAGAACTTACAAAAGCTTTATTTTACGTATTGTGGAGTATAATGAGCAGATGGTCTGTCTTATGACTGCCAAGTTAAAACCCTTAAGTAATTTTCGGTAGCTTATGTTAACTGGAAAAGTATTATGTCATGTGGTTACTTTTTTTTTCTGTCAAATTGTAATGTTAGGGGATGATTTTCATTCAATGAAATCTAATTTTTTTCCCTGATACAGTAGTTCGGTTAAATACTAAACACTTATTTTTAAAACAAGGTTTGGCTAACATGTTAATTTGAGAAAACAAGTAACAACTTTAATAATGACAAACTTACATCTTGAACTCAGTCATTTTTTTTTTTTTTTTATTTTTAATATCACTTCCTGAAGACTGTATTGAAGCTAAAAATAAATTGAAGCAAGTCACCAATCAGTAAAAGGCATTATATACAGCATACAGAGTTTTCAGTTTGTGATTCTGGAGTGCTGCTTTGTTAGGAAGAACTAAGAATGCATAATTTTGTTCTGAGATTTTTGTCCTTTCTACAAAAAATTACCAACACAAAGCATTGACTCTCACTCAAGAACAGACTCTCACTCAAGCAGTAATCTAATGAAATTAGATAGCTTTATTGTTTAGTATTTATGGGTTATGTTTTGAAGCCATGATATAGTTCAAAGTAGTCTGACTTTCACACTTATTTTTAATTTTCTCTGCCAGTTTATGTAATAAAACTTTGTGTACATAAACCTTTGTGTACATGCTGTGATGATGTCTTTATAAAGTGAGAGGAGATCTATGACTGATACAGCTCTTTTAACAAGTTGCTAGTATAGGTGCTGTTACAACTGCAAAACATAAATTTTACTATAGTTTATTTCCCTTACAATTGGCAGTGATGGTGTAAATGCAGTCTTCTGTTTAGCCTCAGAGGTGCTAATCTTTAGCGTGTTGCTTCATAAATGCAGTGCATCTAGGGTGGATGTAATATTATAGCTTAAAGATGATGTATGTAAGTATGACTTACCTCTGTCGTACTGTGCCCACTAGAGGGAAGTTTTGTGGTGGTAGCTATATCAGTATAAAGACCCTGGGAGAATGCTTGTAGAGTAGACGAGGTTCAGTCACACCTGTGACTGTTAGATGTTACTCAATTTTTGGCTTTGTTTCTTTAGTGTGGTGCAATCTTTCAAATTGCTTATGAAGTATGGACATGCATATTGTTTACACGTGTTTGTGCATATTTGTCAGAAAGATACAGAGAATTGAACGATAAATGTACTACTCAGTTTTTGGTGAGCTCTAATTAATTACATTAAATTGAAATGATTACAAATATAATGAATCAGCTTTTATTTGAGACCTTATAGCCCGAGTCAGTGTACTCTGACACCTTATTTAGAAGAATTGCTAGGGCAATTCACAAATTACCTTGTGCACTCACAATTAGTGATGATGAATGTTATGCTTCACTAAAACAAATGTTTTCTGTTACTACATATTCAAGTCCTTTTATTCACAGAAGTTAATGAGAATTTACTAAAAAGCTACCACAAAAGACACAAAATTCATATTAGTTAATAATAATCACCTTCTTAATGTTTGGTTTGGCAATAAATTTAAATGTACAGAAACATCTAATTAATTAAAGTAAGTGATGGAATAGTAATACTTTGGGAATTTTTGAAGTAGTTTCTTTGTTGTCAGTGTTTCACTGTGTTAAATTACCAGGGATGCTCTGAAACTTCTGCAAGAGAAGCACAAGGGCAAACCCAGTGAATTGAAACCTGTGGTTTCTCCAGCTCTTCCCCAGCCTACTGCAATGCCTTCTGCTTTGCAAGCAACAGCTGTGACTTCTGCTTATCCAAGGCCAGCAGTTCCACCAGTTTCCACACCAGGGCAACCTGCTGCACTGGTAAGATGTCTATTAAGTCCTCAACATTGCTGCAGTTAAGTATTTCCATGGCTACTTAAGTAGCTATATGAGATTTCCAGAACTATAAAGACAAGAAAACTAAGGCCCCCCAGATGTGAAGTCCAGGTATGTGCAGTTTTTAGTATGTTTGAGTGATTCTAAAGCAGTGTAATTCAAACTGCAGAGCTCTTGAAATTATGGTCTGCGCACTACTTTGTGTAACTTGCAAATTGAAGCCATGGAAAAGCTTATGTTGCAGTCCTTAGAAAGGGGAAAGCTAGAGAGGCAGCAGTTTTATTTCAGTCCCCAAATGAGAAGATGCTGCCAGTTTGGAAATCAACAATACACCCTTTCCTTCAATCCCTGCAGGATCAGTATGTCAGTATGTATTTCCAAGGGAGGAGAAACTTGAATCATGAATTATTTTTACTGTAGTTCATTTGTTTGCTTTCCTGCAATAGAAGTATATGTAAATAACCATTGATGAGTTGAGTAAATGAGGAAGGGAAGGGCTTAGTGGTTGCTTTGAAGAGTAATTTTGCAAACTCTAGTGCCTAAATACAGTTTCTGTGTTAATTTGGAATGTTAGAAATACCATAAATTATTTTTTAAAGAATAAATGCACATTAGTAGAAATTGAAAAGCTTTTGTGATAAGTGGTGGGGGGGGGAACTTTCTGGCTCTAGAACTAAATTTGTAATATCTTTACAGGCTGAAGTTTACAAAGTAGCTACAATTCATAATATTCAGAAAATGCTGCTTTTTTTTTTTCATGCCACAAAGAACCAAACAGCACAGAAAGCTCAAACTTACATATTTTTGTATTACAGAAAAAAATGCTTCTACAAATGGATCAGAACATACATATTGCAATTTGTTGTGTGTATACTACTGAGTACTAATACCCAGTATGTAGTATACATGCTATAGATGAGGTATACAAAATAATGTTTTACAGAATCACTTATTTTCTTGTTTTCTGTAGTTACTGGTATTTCAAGAGATTCCTTGAAAGTTGACTTGCTTCTATGAAGAACTTGGGAAAACCTCTGCATTGAAAGATTACTGAATATATCTGGAAGGAGAGAGAGGAATTAACAAAAAAGATACGCAGTAAAGCCTGTCTTAAGCAACCACTTGGGGAACTGCATAAGCAGTAGCTTACTGAGGAAATATTCTATTATAACTTAAATGGAACAAAGCATATTCTGAGCAATATGCCAGGTCTGGCAGATTGAACAGTGCTTATATACTCTTGCTGAGAATTAATGCCTGCATATTGGGAAATACTTCTTTTTTTTTAGCAGCCTGATAGACTAGTAGGATTAATTCTATACTGTAAAATGAAACTGTCTTTATTCTATAAAACCTGTTGCGTTGATCCAAGTTAAGTGGAATAGACTAGAACCCTCAATGGATCTTAATCCTATTAATTTCAGTAGTTGGAATGTATCACTTTTTGATATCTAGGGGATATTTTAAGTGAGCAGGAGTCACTGAAGATAACAAGTCAATGATGGAGTCCTGTTGCAAAGGGAAAGAATATTTTCCCTCTTGATATTTAATATGCAGCATATGATTTCTTTCAGGGCACGTTCACAGAAATCCCAGCTAGCAACATCCGAAGAGTTATTGCTAAGAGATTAACAGAGTCTAAAACTACTATACCTCATGCATATGCTGTTGCTGACTGTGACATTGGTGCTATTTTGAGATTAAGAAAAGAATTGGCCAAAGGTTAGTGATTAAACTGAATTACTATAACGTGGTACTAACGTGTAGTTTGTCTTGTTTGTATATCTTGCCCAGGAGGTGTAGATTTTTGTGGGGGCAGAACACTGTGCATTTAAATAATCCTTTTCGGCATTCTGTGTGTTGGACTCAAGCTGTAGTTCCCCGTGATTATTAAATGGGACAATTTACCAAGATACAGGAAGACAGCGGTGTTACTTGGCAACTAACACAATGCTCTGTAGACAACTGCAGTTTAATAAAGGGCTATGCTTTCTGTCTCCTTCCATCCAGATGCGGCAATGTTTAGTTTCTTGATGGTTAAAATCTCAAATTATTCACCTGAAAGATAATAGGAGAAACTTATATTAAAATACAGTCATGCTCTGTTCTTCTAGGTACAATGTTAAAATTTAGTTTTGCTGGTCTCTTTGTTAAATTCACTGGAAAAGGAAAGCTAACTCAGCCTCTCAAATTCTGTGTGAGAATGGCTTTAGCCATGGTTAGGAAAGAAAGCGAGTTTTTAGCATGTGCCAGCCAATGCCTCTTGAAGGCAAACTAATGGTATTAATGTGAAGTAGGCGGGCTTATCAGTTGCAGCCAAACTAATTAGGCATAGCTTTTAAAATTAATTTTCATTCTGTTAAAGGAGAGATCCCTTTTCAAATCAAATTGGGAAAAAAATGATTGCTTTTTCTTTTGAGAGGCTTAGCTAATTATGCTGGTAAAAGAATAATTTATTTGTTTACAAAACTTGACTTTTCAATACCTGCAAAGTTTGGATACTGTTTCAGGCATGCATATTAATCTCTGCCACTTTATAAATTTAGTTTTCATTCATTCCATTTTATGAAATCTCATTTTCCACACTGTTCAGGCTGCATAAGCAAGTAGTGAAGCTCTGTTTGCTGAAGGAGACGTGCACACATAGCCTGGTACTAACTCTGTCACATGGATAAAAAATTCTGAAGGCCCGTTATTTTATAATGAGGAGAAATGTGTTTGGTTGGTTGTTTTGGGTTTTTTTTTTTCTACTGTACCTTTTTTTTTTAAGACCGAAGTTTATTTCTAAGACTAAAGATACTCATGGGATAATACAGCTCTCTACACAAGAGGAAGAAACATAAACAATATCACGTGTATTCTTTTTGGTGTTGTTGAATTAGTCCTTTTTTCTGGTACCATTTAAATAATTATTTTCTCAATAGTTCAGCTTTTATATGCATATCCTTATTATTACACAGAGTAGTAGAAATTGAATTAATGGTGTGTGCTGTTTTAGCCATTACCACAATAATGAAAAGGGAATGTTTATGTTTTTAAGGCAGTGACATGTGACACTTCAGGTTTTGGTCTAAAACTTCATCAGTGCTATCACGGTTTGAAAGCTTGTAGGTTCAGGTTCAAATAATAGTTTTCTGAAGCCATGTGAACTCTGCATTCAGTATAGTAGAGCAGGATAGTTTTAATTTACACTTTTATTGCTGTACTGATTGAGAAACCAAGTGCTTTCTTCTCCTTTATTGAAGCATTTAGAGCAGATGGTGAAAGCTGGGGCCACCTATTGCTGACATCGCTGTGACTTTATTTAATCTGCCCTAATTAGGTCCAGTTCTGAGGTTTAACAGAAGTTTGTGAAACCTAGAGACTTCTCCTTACAGAATCAGGCCACAAATATCTTCACACTTGTACAAGCCAGTAAGAGGGATCTGAGCACTAGCCTTGACAACTGACTCCAAATCACAAGGATCATTAGGCTGAAAAAAGAGAAACACTTTTTTGATGTTTGTTAATCATCAATTACAGCACGTTCACTCGAGTCCTAACTTTTTACCAAACAATTTTTTCAGAGGCTGCATGAAATAGTAATACTAAGGAACGCCATTTGGAATTCTGAATTACTTTCAGCATTTACTTTGGTTTTGAGACATTAGTTATCATCAATCAGTTATTACTTTCAAAGCAAAATATGGTAATGACTTTGAAAAGTTGTGAAAGAGTAAAAGGACCTTTTAAAGTTTTCTAGGTAGTAAGTAGGGCTATGTTTAACAAAACTTTTGAAAGGATGAATAACCTAATCCAAGCTGACAAGGAAGAGAGCCTGAAAGATGGATGGGGAAGGAAATAAGAGTTGTTACAATGTATTGAAGGCTGCATTTCTGGAAAATAGAATGAAGAGGAAATGAGACTAAAAAAAGAAGAGATGTCAGCTTGGAGGGCTTTCAGTGTAAGTAGTTCTGGAGTTGGGACATTGAATTTGATGGGTCTCACAATCAGTTTTTGAGGTCTGTTCCAGAGGGTGGTCCCCCTGAAGTGTGGTTCTGTAAAATTGCAGTAGCTAAGCAATGTCTTAGAGAAACCTTATATGACAGCCTGGAAAAAAATGTGTATCATGTATATTTAAAATTTGATTTTTTTTTTATGTTAAGTTTGTTCTTTTGTACATAAGTGAAAACACAGTATTTTTGTCAATATAATTTGTAAAAATAAAACTTGTTTTTCATTTGAAGCTTTACTGGTAATTGAAATGAATTAAAGCAAATCTGAAAGAAAACGTGTTGGTTTCAGAGAAATGATGAGTCCAAATAGTGTTTCAGGTGATTTTTTTGGAGTATCTGCAACTTGATATGTATTTGAGCATCCTAGAGGTAGCAAGATTCAGTTTGGACTGATGCCAAATAAGAGAAGAAAGGGAGCAGTAGTAAAACGGTGGTTTTGTTAATAGATATGCTGATATCAGTTCTTGAAAGGAAAGGACTGGGTATTGAACTTTGGAAAATGGATGGGTGTGAATCTTTCATTGATAAGGCACTTGTACAAATGCACAGGGAGGTAAGAGTTGGCATTTCTTGGTATTCCAGGGAGATACACAATTTTGTGTGCCCCTTTATTCTTAGGTACAAAGTACTCATGGAACAATGTGCATTAAATAACTTATCTGTAATAAATAATTTGGTAGAGAGCAAAATATGATTTTTCTATCACTCAGGAGACAACTGTCTGTTTAAGTCAACAGTTTTAAGTTTTAAAAACTCCAAAGTCGCATAGATACTTCTGACTGGTGACACATTGGGAATTGGTAGTCTCAACATAATATTTTTATTACTGTAGCTTTGAGTGATGATTAACAATTAGTTGTCCTTCAAGCAAATTATGACAATCTTTCAGTGATTTGACAAAAACATTCTTGGTGCTGTTTACCTGTCTTTATTTACAGAGGTTTTTTTGTTTTTTATTTGGGTTTTTCTAGCATGATGGAGAATAGCAGTAGAACAAGAGTTAAAAGATATCTTTAGCCTTTATGGTTTGGGGAAAGGGGGTGTTGGTTCGTTGTTTTCTGAAAAAAATTGTAATGTAGTTGCCCTAGACAGAATACCTAGGCCTTCAGAAGCTTTCTTGGTCCCATCTGTAAACGTTTTGTATGACAAGACCAAAAAATGTCTTGTCTCATCTTCAGGGAAAGGCAGGCACATCAGCAATTCAGTATTCACTGTATATTATGCCAGATACAGGTGTAGGTAGGTAGGGTTCTTATTGTTGTTGCTTCGCTCTTCCCGTCCCCTCCGGAATGATACTATAGCTTTTATATGTGGCATCTCTTCCAGCTTGAGGTGCTAGTGCTCAACAGTAGAAGGATTTTTTATTTCCTGAAAGCTTTGCCTCTGGGGCAAGGTTCAAAAACAGCTTTGTTGTTAATCACTGTACCAAGTTAAATTTCTTTACATGAACGGGTTATCATGTGGATGTGTAGAAAAGGGTTGTCAAGGTTAACCTCGTGAAGTTAGCCTTGAAAGGTTCTGTATACAGAGGCACCAGCTAGGTTTTAAACATAAATAAGTGTTCATGTGGTAATATGCCTGTCTTATTAACAAAGAAGTTAATCGTCTTTGTTCTCTCCTTCACCCATGTTTTTGTTGATATAACAGAAGATCTGCTTGCAACCGGGTATTTCTAGCAATTTAGACTGTTTTGTTTTTCCTGGGAGTATCACAATATAGGGGTGTTCTGATGTGGCATTATATCACATAAGTCCTCCAGGAGTGTTAGGGTACTTCATAGTCATTTGCTTTTCCCAAGGCTTTACCCTAAGTGAATTTTCTCTCAGCTTAGTGTCACAGAGCTGTACACCTAGGAACTAGAATGCAGACATTGGAGGGGTACTGTTATGTACTGGTGACTAGCCCATGCATATCACAGTATCACAGAATGGTAGGGTTGGAAGGGACCTCTGGAGATCATCTAGTCCAACCTCCCTGCCAGAGCAGGGTCACCTAGAGCAGGTTGCACAGGAACGCGTCCAGGCAGGTTTTGAATGTCTCCAGAGATGGAGACTCCACCACCTCTCTGGGCAGCCTGTCCCAGTGCTCTGCCACCCTCAAAGTAAAGAAGTTCCTCCTCATGTTTAGGTGGAACTTCCTAAACTCAAGTTTGTGCCCGTTACCTCTTGTCCTGTCACTGTGCACCACTGAAAAGAGCCTGGCCCCATCCTCCTGACACCCACCCTTTAAGTATTTATAAGTGTCGATAAGGTCCCCCCTCATTTGTCTTTTGTCCAGACTGAAGAGTCCCAATTCCCTCAGTCTTTCCTCATAAGAGAGGTGTTCCAGTCCCCTAATCATCTTGGTAGCCCTTTGCTGCACCCTCTCCAGCAGTTCCCTGTCCTTCTTGAGCTGGGGAGCCCAGAACTGGACACAGTACTCCAGGTGTGGCCTCACCAAGGCAGAGTAGAGGGGGAGGATGACCTCCCTCGACCTGCTGGCCACACTCTTCTTGATGCACCCCAGGATGCCATTGGCCTTCTTGGCCACAAGGGCACATTGCTGGCTCATGGTCATCCTGTTGTCCACCAGGACTCCCAGGTCTCTTTCCACCGTGCTGCTCTCCAGCAGGTCAGCCCCCAACCTGTACTGATGCATGGGGTTATTCCTCCCCAGGTGCAGCACCCTACACTTGCCCTTATTGAATTTCATAAGGTTCCTCTCTGCCCAACTCTCCAACCTCCCTAGGTCTCTCTGGATGGTGGCAAACCTTCCGGTGTGTCAGCCACCCTTCCCAGCTTTGTGTCATCAGCAAACTTGCTGAGGGTTCACTCTATCCCTTCATCCAGGTCATTGATGAATATGTTGAAGAGGACTGGACCCAGTACTGACCCCTGGGGAACATCCCTCGTCACTGACCTCCAACTAGACTCTGTGCCCCTAAGCACGACCCTCTGAGCTCTGTCTTTCAACCAGTTACATACCTATGCACCGTACTGTCCATTCATCTAACCCACTCTTCCTAAACTTCCCTATGAGGATGGTGTGGGAGACTGTGTCGAACGCCTTGCTGAAGTCAAGGTAGACAACATCCACTGCCCTTCCCTCATCTATCCATCCAGTCATGCCATCATAGAAGGCTGTCAGATTCATGTTTATCAATTTGTGAGGTCCTAAATTGAATTAGACTGACTGGTGTATTCAGATTTTCTAGATGATGGTACAGGTGCTGCTTCTCTTTTCGCTGGAGTATTGAATGGATACTTTTAAATGCAAGAGTACCCAGGTCATTTTTCTACCTGATTTTTTTTTAATGATATCTTATTCACAAGTTAATATCAGAGACAATTAATGATGTTGATATTGTCTTTAAACAGTAGCAAGTCATAAGAAATTAAGTAAAAAATTGTCTTAGGAATGCTCACTTAAAATATTTCACATCTCTCCTGCTGCTGTGGATTCTTAATGAATATTTTTTAAAAATGTAGGGGTAGGAAAGAGCCATGCATCTTTGCATAAAATTGAATTGCAGAGATGATCCTGGTAGATTTTTTTCTGATGGAAATGATGGTGATTTCTACTACATGATGAGATGTAATGTGTAAGTCTTATGCAGTGTTCCTTATTGTAAGCTTCTTTGTTTTGGGGGTAAAATATAGCAATTATCTGTACTGTGAACATCAATGATTGAGGGTAAAATATTACCAGACATACTTCATTTACCTGTACTCTTATACTTTCACTGTATTCCTGCTACCCTCCTGGATAGTGACATTTTTGCTAAGGGTTAGGAGTGTAGTATATAAATCAAAATATAAAATATCAAAATATATTTGATGACCAAGATGCAGGTTTGTCTGATGTGAAATTCTGTCAATGCACCATAGTACTTGCAAATTCCATTGTATTACATTAGAATTCTGGCTCTCTTCTTATACATAGCTAGCTAATCATGGCAAATGTTGCAGGTCAGTTATGTGGTAAGTGGATACTTGGTTCATTCCTACAAATTTATGATCACTTAAGAAGACTTAACTTATTATAATTGTCTATAAATAAGTCTTCCTTTACAAAAGCATTTCTAAAGGTATGTGTGTTACATGCCACAAGCTGGACTTGAAAATGAAGTAGTTTTGCTTCTTCATCTATTCAGCTGACAGCAGTCAGATCTTAGCAGTCAGGTCTTAGAATCTTAGAATTGCCTAGGTTGGAAGGGACCTTTCAGATAATGTAGTCCAACCATCAGCCTAACTCTGACAAAAAACATCGCTAATCTAAACTATATCTCTAAGCACTATGTCTACCTGTGTTTTAAAAACCTCCAGGGATGGTGCCTCAACCACTACCCTGGGCAGCCTGTTCCAGTGCTTAATAACCCTTTCAGCGTAAAGATTTTTTTCTAACATCCAGTTTAAACCTCCCCTGGTGCTACGTGAGGCCATTTCTTCTTGTCCTATTGCCTGTTGCCTGGGAGAGGAGACTGACCCTCATCTCTCTACAACCTCCTTTCAGGTAGTTGTAGAGAGCGATAAGGTCTCCCCTCAGCCTCCTTTTCTCTAGGCTAAACAATCCCAGCTCCCTCAGCCACTCCTCTTAAGACTTACTCTCCAGACTCCTCACCAGCTTCGTTGCCCTTCTCTGGACCAGCTCCAGAACCTCAATGTCTTTTTTGTAGTGAGAGGCCCAAAACTGGACACAGTACTCGAGGTGGGGCCTCACCAGTGCTGAGTACAGGGGGACAATCACTTCCCTAGTCCTACTCACCACACTGTTCCTGATACAGGGCAGGATGCTGTTGGCCTTCTTGACCACCTGGGCACACTGCTGGCTCATATTCATCTGGCAGTCGACCAACACCCCCAGGTCCTTTTCTGCCAGGCAGCTCTCCAGCCACTCTTCCCCAAGCTTGTAACGCTGCATGGGGTTGTTGTCCTGTCCAAGTGCAGGACCCGGCACTTGGCCTTGTTGAACCTCATACCGTTGGCCTCGGTCCATTGATCCAGCCTGTCCAGATCCCTCTGCAAAGCCTTTCTAGCCTCAAGCAGGTCAACACTCGCATCTAACTTGGTGTCGTCTGCAAACTTACGGAGGGTGTGCTCAATCCCCTCATCCAGATCAGTGGTAAAGATATTAAACAGAACCGGCCCCAATACCGAGCCCTGGGGAACACCACCCATGACAAGCCGCCAACTGGATTTAACTCCATTCACCACCACTCTCTAGGCCCGGTCCTCCAGCCAGTTTTTAACCCAGCGTAGAGTACTCCTATACTGTAGCCATGGGCAGCCAGTTTCTCCAGGAGCATGGTAAGAGTCATGTAGCTTTTTTATTGTGAGAATGATGCATTTAATATTGTGTAAACATAATGCATCTTCAGGATAATCTTGCAGCAACTGTGCCATATTCTGCATTGTATTTATAGTCTTCTGCTGACAGTCCTGATTTTAGTTAGTACTTTTGGTCTCCTAAAACTTGGGGGAAAAAAATAATGCAGAGCAAATACAGCCATTGTTTTCATCCTTCAATCTCCCAAGCTTTTGGGGAAAGAAAGCAAATGTACCAAGTGTTATGCAGTATTTCTTAGGCTCACATTGGAAAAAATCCAGTCCTCTCAAGATTGTTTTATCTGCTTCTGGCTAATACTGCCTCCTTTTGTTGGTAGCTTTGCTTTTAATTTAACAACTTTGTCACTGTCATATTATTTTGTAGCTTGCTTTAGAATATATTGTTAACCCATTGTAAGGATTGACAGATGACTTAACCTTGCTAATTCTTACATTATAAGACTCCAATGATCACTGGAGAATAATGTACTTCTGATTTATAGCTGAATAAAAGCTGACCTCTGCAATTATTCCTGTTAATGCATCACGCTACATAAAGAATAGTAGTCTCCAGTATTGTCTCTGTATATTTAGATCCAATAGATTTCTACATAGACAGTAAATATGTAAAGCATAAAGCACATATGGGCTGCTACTTATAAGAATGAGGAGTAATATTCAAGTTTGCAGCTTTTTTGACCTTCTAGTAACAGCAAGCAAAAATGTCTCTGGTCAGGAGACTTTTCCATGATGATACTCCTTTTGTCTCAACAGGGAGCAAAGTTTTCTTGCATTTATAATGTGGTTTGAAGATGAATTACATTTTGTCACAATTTCAAAGAAGCAAATCTGCTGAATCACTGGAATCTTGTCATTACACAAATGCTGATAAATCATATGAACAGTGACTGTCTTCTTTTTTTTTCGTTTTGCAGATGACATTAAAGTATCTGTAAATGACTTTATAATAAAGGCAACTGCAATTACTCTGAAGGTAAGTGAATAATCGGCTTTAAAAAAAAAAAAAGTTTTATAGTAAACTCCCAAGGAGACAAGAGGAGTATTTTGTGAGTCTGTATGGAGCTATGAATGCAATAATAGCAAAGCCCGTAATTTTTTATCTCTTATTGTCAGGTTTTTTAATGCTCTACAGGTAAAATTGTCTGCACTGTCTATGCTGTGGATTGTAAAAGTGAGAACTTCTTAGATCCATTTACTATAGTTCTCATCTGCAGATAATGGTAGATGCTTTGTCAGCAGACTGAAGCAATTGGCAAGATAAGTCTTCTATTCTTTGCTGTTGCATCTTATTTTCTCTTACAGTCATAAACAAATATTTATCCAAGTCTCATACCAATCTTGTATATTACCTCAGATATATTCTGATGGCATATTCAGTGACCTCTGCTTTGAATTAAAAATTCTTCAGGCAGCCAAACTTTGCTCATTGCTAAGAATTGTCATTGTTCCCTTTGTCAATATAAAAGTTGAACGATTGCAAAACATCCTGAATTTAAGACCTTAAATTTCATTAGGACCTACATATTCCATGCCAACTACAGAGGCTTCACAGTCTCCATAAGCAATTTGTGTGTTCTCTGGATAAAACTGGATACATTGCCTTCCAATTTGTGTTGATTGTTCTGCTTGGAAAACGCTCCTGGTGCCACTTAATTTTTTGAAACTAAAAGGTTTCAGAGATCCTTCTTTTAGGAGAACTCTCCCAGTCTTAGTCCAGAGTGTTTCAAATATAATCATTTGGAATACGTAATGTGAAATTAATCTTGTTTACAAACTTATGAAAAGCAAGAACTGTGATGATTTCACTTAGATGTGGAGTGTTTTTGGTTTAAATTCAGTTTGCACTTAATTTTAGAATAAGGTGGGAGTTCTGACCAGCCTCAAGGCCAGTATTTTTAAGGTTTGGGAGGAAATAGTGTCTTTTAATGATCACTAACAGCTGTAAAAGATCTCTGTCATGTAGAAAGATAATTAAGGGGGACACATGCTTGATCCTGAAACTATCCTATTGAGTTTGCCCTTGTCATCAAGGCAATGTATTTGTGTGACAATGAAAGAATGCACATTTTGAAGTAGTTTGGTATTGCCATGGATTTGTTACCTATACCTTCTTGATTGCACAGTGATCACACCTTCTAGCTGTAAATGTCTAGAAAAGCTAAACTTTTCTGATATCATTTCATGGTTTGAGCAGCGGGATGTAAAAGCCACAGACAGACAAGATAAAGCAGAACAATGATCCATACTAGTTGCATTACCTCACACCAATAAAAAAAATCAGAAAGGGAGTGACAGCCATTTATCTTATTTGCCAAAATTATTTTATCTATTCGAAAGCTGAAGCAGGAAGCTACATGTAAGCTGGGGAACTATTCCCATGGATATATGGAATTAAGAGAGAACACTACACTGGAATGGATTTGAGATATTTCTAGCCAAACGTGATCTAAATATTAATGTATAATTGCAAGAGTTACAGATTTTGACAGAAAATAGACAGGATTCTAGGCAGTTTCATAAGCAAGTGCCTGAGAGAAATCCTGGGCATTGGATAAACTGGAAAAAAACACTTCCTAAATTATTCTATACCAGAAACAGAAGGAGTTAAATATGCTAGCTATGCGTTTGTTAGGTGTGAACATAGCAAGAAGCTTCTTTTTGTAGCCTAATGAGATCTTACGCAAGGAAATAGCGACATCCAAAAATTACTGTGAACTGCTAGCCGTGAGCATGGATTAACAAATCTCTGCACCAGAGAGCAGGTGAAAGGAACAGGAGACACAGAGAAGAATGAAAGATTCGGTTTTGTGTTTTTCTACTCTACACAAAAAGACCAGTCGAGAAAAATAATGGGATGTAATCCTAGTTTACAGTTCATCTATATGTGAAAGAATGACTTGGATACAAGCATTCAATGTAAGTTTTATTACTTCTGCTTATATCATAAAAGTTGTTTGTTGTTTGTGGCATTTTTAAATTGCTGCCTGAAACTTAAAACACAAGTAGCTTCCTGTACATTTAACAGTTAGGCTGCTTTACTGTACTTTGAGGGACCATACCTATGGATTATGCATGTTGTTTTTTGCCAGAATTTAAAACAAGATTTCCTTATCTGCCATCACAAAATGGCCTAACCAATGAATTCAGTAAATCTGATTTCTCTTTCTGATAGACAAATAAAAATACTTAATCTGTGATTAGATTTGTATTCTTTTTCCTAGTATTCTCAGCTGACACTTATATAATACGGAATTTGCATCATGAACTTCAGGATTAGATAGTTCTGTGCTGCAAACATGAGAAAATTATCTGTAGCATGTCATTTTTAACTTTAAAGGAAATTCAGTAGACAGACCTAGTAAAAGATAATGCATACATCTTTGTAAAATCAGTGCATCTTTGGTGATAAATGAGTTGGTGTTCCAGGTCTGATTCTGAGAAGCTGAAGTTTTTGTGCACTGGGTTAGAAGAAATTGTAACCTGGGAACCCTGGGAACTACCGACTTGTTAGCCTCACCCCTGTGCCCGGGAAGATGATAGAACAGATCCTCCTTGAAGCTATGCTAAGGCACATGGAGGACAGGGAGGTGATTTGAGACAGCCAGCATGGCTTCATCAAGGGCAAGTCCTGCCTGACCAACCTAGTGGCCTTCTATGATAAAGTGACTACATCAGTGGACAAGGGAAGAGCTACGGATATCATCTATCTGGACTTCTCTAAGGCCTTTTACATGGTCCCCCACAACATCCTTCTCTCTAAATTGGAGAGAGATGGATTTGATAGGTGGAATGTTCGGTGGAGGAGGAATTGTTTGGATGGTTGCATCCAGAGAGTCATGGTCAACAGCTCAATATGCAGATGGACATCAGTGAGAAGTGGTGTCACTCAGGGGTCCGTATTGGGACTGGCACTGTCTACTGTCTTCATCAGTGGTGTAGATAGTGGGATCGAGTGCACCCTCAGCAAGTTTGCAGACAACACCAAGCTGAGTGGTGTGGTTGACATGCCTGAGGGACAAGATGCCATCCAGAGGGACCTGGACAAGCTTGAGAAGTGAGCCCACGTGAACCTCGATAGGCTCAGCAAGGCCAAGTGCAAGGTCCTGCACCTGGGTCAGGACGACCCCTGGTATCAGTACAGGCTGGGGGATGAAGGTATTGAGAGTAGCCCTGAGGAGAAGGACTTGGTTGGATGGTGGATGAAAAGCTGAACGTGAGCCAACAATGTGCACTCGCAGCCCAGGAGACCAACTGTGTCCTGGGCTGCATGAAAAGAAGCATAGCCAGCAGGTTGAGGGAGGTAATTCTGGCCCTCTACTCAGCTCTGGTGAGACCCCACTTGGAGTACTGCATTCAGCTCTGGAGCCCTCAGCACAGGAAGAACATGGACCTGTTGGAGCAGTTCCTGAGGAGGGCCACAGAAATGATCAGAGTGCTGGAGCACCTCTTCTATAAAGAAAGGCTGAGAGTTGGGGTTATTCAGCCTGAAGAAGAGAAGAGTCGGGGAAGCAACCTTATTGCAACCTTTCAGTACTTAAAGGGGGCCTATCCTGTTGCTTTGTTACAAATCTATGATAGCATTTGTTTGACTATTAAAATAATAAACAAAAAAAAACCCAACAAAACAGATTTAACACAGTATACCAGGAAATAAGTTCATGATCAGGCTCATGTCTCAACTACTTTCCGTCAGTTTTTCAGGAAAATATGTGGAGTACTAATTCTAAAAAGAAAACGCACCTCCACCTGCTTCTCCCCACCCCGAAATTCAGTGGTGTGAATACATTTGCAAGATTAAATTCAAGGCAGTTTTACTGACTCTTCTGGACACTGTTCAGATCATATTTTTTTAATATTTTCTTTCTGAACAATGGAAGACAAATGCTCTTCTAGCTTCAATGAACTGGCAGTGGCTGGTTTGACCTTTCGTGATTGGTTGGCAAACACCTCAAGATAACTGCTTATATCAGTTCTTTAACATGCTAAATTTCTCCTTCACAGTTCGTAGGATCACAAGTCCAATTATGAATTCTACTTTTTGACTTGGTCTTGCCAGAGGTTTGTGAATGTGCCAGTGGGCTCACCAGATGATAGCCCATTAGAACAATTCTGGCTTTCTGGAACAAGGAGGCAGGAGTAAGTCTGGAGGAAGGAGTGAAAGCTTCCAGGCTGATACCCACAAGTGGTTGGGCTTAGTGACAACAGCCACTATAGCAGCCGACCTTTAAAAATAAACAGTATTTCATTTCTGAAGTGATGGGAGAAATAATACTGTCTGGTCTACATCAAAATCAAAACTGTTCTAATCATATTGAAGTTGACAGGAAAAACTCCTTGTCCCTACCATCTCCTTTGGATACCTTATATAGAGAGTCTTACATGCACAACACCCATTTGAAAGCATATGAAAGCTGTGTATACTGTGGGACTTCCCTGAAGTTTATTTGACTTACAAAGGGGAGTATTATACTGTATTTTTTTTTATTTTTCTATTTTATTTTATATTTTCCTATTTTATTTTTTCTACACCATATTTTTTAATTTATTCTTCTAGGAGTGGAGTTAGTTTATACTAACGGAGATAATGTGTCTCTTCCATACTTTTTTCTGGGATACTTTCTCCACAATGAAGACTAAATACCAATCTTGGATTTATTGGAAATAGTACTTTCACAGTTTCTGTGACCGGTTACCTGAGACTTCACCTATATGTTGGGGTTGTTTTTTTCCCACAACCTGTTTCAGCTTTATATGGTAAACTCAAGAAACCTCGTTGAAATTATCAGTAAACATTATCTCAATTTTAATTGATTACACGCACACACAAAAATCTTGCATTTTAGGAGAACCTCGTCTGGTTACTGTGTTGTAGCTTCCTTTGTTGAGAGTCATCCTTGAGACACTAGTGGAAAACAACATGTTGGTGTATTAGGATGTCCTTTTCCATGCTTTTTAAGTCAGTATCCTGTGACTTATTTTGGGGGATAAATGATAACTCTTTGTAGCTTTGCTTGCTGGGCATCTGTATGGTGGTATCGGTGACACCTGAAGGACATAGGCTTTTGTTAATTTTTATTCCAGCAGCACCAAAAAACCTTCTGGCTGTTCTGCCATTTTCAGTTCTTGGGGCATATATTCATGCTTTTTGACAAAGTAAGTTTAAATAAAATACAATAAATGCAAGCTAATCATGTACATCTGTTCTTAGACCCTCACAATGATTATTTTTTTGGTTTTGCTTGTGGCAGTCCTGATGGACAGATGTGACCTATTCTTTTGCATTCATTTACAGAGAGTAATTAATTTGGTGGATGCTTGTATGTAGCTACATGTCTTAAAGGATTTTCCTTTTTCCTGATAATTGATTGCACCATTATTCTTTTAACAGCTGTGGTTTTTACTCTCTCAATCCCTCTCTCCTAGCAAATGCCAGATGTGAATGTTACCTGGGATGGAGCAGTCTGCAGACAGCTGCAGTCCATTGACATTTCTATTGCTGTGGCAACAGACCGAGGTCTCATTACACCAATCATAAAAGATGCTGCTGCCAAGGGAATAAAGGAAATTGCTGCCTCTGCAAAGGTAGGTCTTAAATGTACAGTAGGCTGAGGAATATAGTAGCTATATAGTTTTTTGTAGCAGAAAACATAGCATGACCATTGCACATCGGTAGTAACAAAACAAGTTTCAAAATTAATCTAAAGCCGTTTCAGCATTCCTTAGACTTCAAAATTGTTATTAATTTTGCAACTCTGTTCATTTTTAATTAATGATAATTTAGCCATCATATTATTTAGTTGCATGCTGGCTAGACTGTTTGAAAGATAAACCTATACAGACTTCTGCAATTTAATATAATTGTGTTTCTTTAATCCTTACAAGAAAGCTAGATAACACTAACTTCTTTAGTATTTCAGGTCTTTGGATTTGAGATTTTGTTTGCTTGGGAGGTTTTTTGTTGCCCTTTCTGAGAAATTTGCTTGTAGCTGCTTGAGTTACTCTTTGTGCAGTTACATTATGGCACTTATTTCTGTCTGCGTTTTTTCAATATGCAGTTCAGTTGGGAATGTCACCCAAAAGGTAACATTACACTCTTCAGACTAATGAGCAGTATTTTGCGTAGACCGTGTGCCAGTTAAAGTGACTTGAATCTGTGGCAATTGTTGCCAGCCGTAGAAGTAATGTTTTGTGGCAGGCAAAAATACAATGAATGATGGAATGCACCGGTAGAAGCCTTTTTTTGGTCACTTAATGAGTACTAATTAAAGGCCTGCTGTATCTGAGGAATGCAATGGGAGTAGTTGCTAGGGCACAAAACTGTCACAAAACCAGACACAGGCTGCATTTTGTACATTTTTGTCTTCCTGAAAACAACAGAAATCGTAATAGTCTGCGTTGGTGAAGGGGAACAACCAACAAAGTTGTAGCAGAGAAAGGTGTCATGGCACAAAACATTCATAATTGGACACTTTTAAGATTTTTTTCCAGTTGATGCTGCTTACTTCATGATGAATGTGTTGTGAAAGCAAATCCTTTCACTAACATAATAGCCAGCCAAAGAGGAAGGTCAGCTCAGATTGTTACATTATTCTATGATTAATGATAGAACAACAAGAAGAGCAGCATTATGAGAAGTGAAGTATAGTTTGTGCTTTCATTATCATCCCCAATACCTGTGATACTGTGATGCAGTATTACAAACCTCTTTTCCTATAAATTACAGTGTCCTACTGTTCCCATGATGGGAATGTGTTTAATAGAGCTGTGACAAAGTAAGCATTCTCCTTTCACTTCAAATGGAATGTGTGTAACATAGGTCACACTACTCGCTATCAAAGTCTTTGAGTCGCATATGTTGGTGTGGACACCTGCAATCTAATTTTGCTTTTCAACTTCTTCAGTGAATTATTGAAATAAATATGTAGCTGACATGCACATGTGGGAGGCACAAACTGATACTGCAGCTGCTTCTCTACCAGTCGTCCTGTAGTTTAGCAGGTGCTTTATTTGTGTAGATTGCATATGTCCCCTTCTGCTGCATGTTAATTCTAATTTCTGTCCAGGTCATGTGCATTCTAATACCATATTTTGATAATTCAAATAATGCAATTGCACATATGCATTATGCTCATATTGACCCTGTTGTGTGAAAGCTGTTCCCATGGCTATTGTCTTCTGGATCACTGATTATTCAGAGTTGAATAATAGCTTAAAATAAAATTCAGTGTATCCTTTTAACTTTTAAATTCATAATAAGGGTGTCAAAGTTTTGTAAAACTTGGTGTAACCTTGAATTATTTAGTGGGTGATTCATTAGAATGAGATTCTCTTAAACTACTTGGTGTTTATTTCTCAGCTTAAGTCACTGCAGTTGTTAAACTACCATGGTCTTTCAGAACACTTGCTTGAAAAATGTTTAGAAATGCACGTAGGGAAGACAGTTGTTTACCATGACCATCAGAATTGTATTACAAGATGAAAAGGGATTAATCCATGTCACAACTATAACTTCTAACATTATCCGTGCAGAACTTAAACTTGTAATAACTCTATTTCCATCCACACGTAAACAAAAAGAACTCAATTCAATCATAGTTTTCCACTCACTGACTCTGGTCCTTAAAGGCAGGGGTGAGCTTTCACAGAAATTACCACTTGGTAGGTTGAATTGGCTGGTTGACAGGATATTCGCAGAACACATGTAGAAAAACCCTGGAAATCAGAATGGGCAATTCCTCGAAAGCAATCGAGAAATCAGAAAAGGAAAAAAAAAATAAATCAATTCCTAGAAGGAACATGGAAAAAAAATCCTAGAAAACTAGAAAAAAGTAGTAGAATTCCTAAAAAGGGGGCTACAAAATTCCTGGAAAACAGGAAATTCCTCTTGGAAAAAGAGAGAATTCATGGAATAATCTTCTCAAAGTTTCACAAATGTGGTATATTGCTTTTTCATCTTGTGAGAAAGTAGATTTTTTTTTTAGTCTTTTTTTTATTCACTTGACCAGAATTTCCCTAACATAATTAAATGATTGGAAACTATCATTAGTTTTATTATTTTTGCCAGAAGAAGGAAAATATAAAGAGACTGTGTGGCTTTTATCACTCTACCTGATCTGAGTCTTATTTCTCTGACTGTGCTTTTGAAAACAGTCATTTTTTCAGCATTATGACATTTTAAGACAATCGTCACAACGTAACATTTTCCATGCACTTTTCCACCTGTGGAATAAATATGATACGAGCCAAAAACATTAAATGTATTCCGTATGAATAGGATAGATATCTGCCCTGCATATATTCCCACTTCAGTCTCTGCTGTCAGTTGAAGAGCTCCTTATTTTTAAAAGGTTGCTACTAATGGAGAAGTCATCCTACACTTTTCCAGTCACCAACTTTTCATTGGGTATTCACAGGGTGTTAGGAACGAGCTGGTGGCTGAATAACTCTTGACCCACCAATGAGTGCCATTTCTCCTGAGGTCCACTCAGTCCGCTCTTCCTTATGTGACCACTATCGTAAGAATTATTCGTTCCGATTCCCACTGCTTCCATCTAAGGAGACCTCTGAGGTAGAAACATCCTAGGTGGGGATAAAGTTCTTTTTCTCTGTGATCTTATCTTAGAACGTAGCATGAACTTCTTGGGCTGTATTTTGAACAAAACTTGTGGACAGCTTCTTTTGTTATATTTAGAAGTAGAAAAGTCTCACAAATGAAATGGCAGTTACAGGAAAGGTGGTTTTTGAGATAGTTGACTGCTTAGCTGGAAGAAATATGTACTCTCAATCTGCTAGAAAGTTATGAAGTGATACATGGCAATTTCTTTAAACAAATCTGTTAAGAAGAATATGTGAATTTCTCATCAGTATTTTGGTAGATATTTTTGTCATCTAAAAACACCAGGGAGAATGGTGGCTCCACTGTGAAAACTGAAGTAAGGTTTGTAAGGTGAGAGAACACCTTTTATTGAACAGCCAATATCATTGGGAAAATGAAGTTTTGCATCGTAGTCTCTTTGCCAAATCATTGCAGCTACAACAACAATGTTGCTGATGTACTTCCCAAATTCCAAAAGCAGATGACTTTTAATGGCTATATGGTACTTAAGATTTCTTACTGAATTAAAAGGAGATTGTCTATTACAACACTTTCTTTCTTTTCTCCTCTTCTTTTTCTTCTTTCATTTTCCTTAGGCTCTAGCAAAGAAAGCAAGAGATGGAAAACTGTTACCAGAAGAGTACCAGGGAGGATCTTTTAGGTAAAACTCTCTAGCAGTGTTTAATACATACAGTGCGGGTTCAGAACTATTTTATCCTCAGTTATTCTGCTGTGTGTTAATGAATGTCTTTTAAAATCTTGCTCCATTTAGGATGAAACTCCATGTGATGATTCTGAGGGCCAAACCTAGGCTGAGTTTTCTGTATCAGGGGAAACAATTATCTTGGTGCAGGTTTATTTCATCTGAGCCTGGTGTGAAATTCATGTTCTTCATACCAAGACTGATCTGACTTTTATTTTTACACCTAATTTTTCCCAATTGTGGAAGACTGTTGGGTTTTTTTGGTTTGGTTTTATTTTTTCTTTTTCTAAAATTGCATTCTGTAGTTAACAAAACCCATTGATAATAGTTTTTAAATAAATACTTTCAAAGGAGTTTTTTGGCAGAGATATTGAAGCAGACAGTGATGTCTAGTTTGTCTTCAGTTCACTTTGCAGAGGAATGTCTCTACAGGGGCAAAAAAAAAAATTACAGCAAAGTTGTGGTGTTAACTCACAGTTTACTTTTAACTGAAACATTAAAGACTGAGTAGATCAATTTTAAGTAGTAGCATATATTTAGTAAATATTTTTTCTATAAAGTGTCCTCCACAAAAAGAGATAGTGAACTCAGTGATGAGAAATAAATGGCATGTGTAAAACATCAGCATAAATGTATTGACAAAGTTGCACAATTAATTTCTCAGATGACTTTTTACACTCCCCAAGTTTCTAAAACTTTTAGTGTGCTGTACTTTATGACACAGTATCATCAAGCAACATTTTTTGTTATTAACTGTAGCTTAGCTCACTTTTTGTCAATTTTTTAAAAGCTAATTCTGAATGCTTATGTTAATCGTATCTTCTAGAATAGATAATTTGTGATTAGAGTAATACTACAGACTTACACAGAAATACTGCAGTAATGTATGTGTCTGGGTTGCAGCTGTCTGGAGTATGTGGTGCTCATGCTGGAGGACTGGTCAAAAAAAATCTCTAAGCCTTTCAGCAGAAAAAAGTGTATGAAAATGCAGCAGTGGAGGCTTGGATGTGTTCATCAACACAAATGGCCCCTGGGTGTGAATAACTGTGGACATTTCACTGGTAACAGATGGCAGTAATGAGAACAGATGAGTAAGGTGTGACCAGCTGGATGGTCTACTCAGCCTTGTGGCAGATCTATGAGAGGAAGTACAAAGGTT
>VYZM01017803.1:143345-165890 GCA_013398915.1 Dromas ardeola | reverse complement strand
CAGCCCCCAACCTGTACTGGTAATTCTGCTTACACTATGTAAAGCCAGTGGCAAATTAACAATTGCCCTTCTGGCATGTGGGCCAAGTCCTGTGTTGCTTAAGAATTTAATACTTATAATATGTACAAAGTATAAATATCTCAGTAATTTTAAAAAGTATTTACCTAATTTCCATGCAGGCAATGTGAGGCCTTTGTCAATGCTTTTGAGTACACTCTGCATCTTCTATCTGTTTAGACAAATCCAAAGTCTTGTGCACTAGAGCTCTGGCTATCCTCTGAGGGTGTTGAAGTGACATTTTCATTTCTGTGAATACCAGACATGACAAAGGTACTATAGGTGGCAGCCACTTGCAGCCTATGAGGGCCCTCCACAATAAGTCTTCAATGAAACATAAAGTATTAACACAGTTGTGACGCTGAAATGGCTGTGACACCATAAAAACTGAAGAATTAAGTCATAAACTCTATGACTCTCACCTCAGGCTTTTCATTTTCATTA
This sequence comes from Dromas ardeola, assembly GCA_013398915.1. Lineage (NCBI taxonomy): Eukaryota > Metazoa > Chordata > Aves > Charadriiformes > Dromadidae > Dromas > Dromas ardeola. Next base: position 165,389 of record VYZM01017803.1, on the reverse strand, counting down.
TGAGGAGACCCCTTGAATTAAAGTAGTTTGAAATGAACCTCTTCTACATCCAGAAGAGTAGATCATCTGGAACTAATGACTACTAGTCTGCTGGATATTGTAACTGCCAAACCTTTCAGACTGAACTCGGGGTCTCTTCAGAGTGTATTTTACAGCTGACAGCTAATACAGTCATTACTTTGCCTATGGTCCAGATCCAGGGCTTTCTATTGAAATGTCCAACCAAGCTCATAAAGGGCCTGCAGGTGCATTTGGTGGTGGTTCTTCCAAGCACAGCAGCAATTTTATAAATTGACTTGATAGTGCAGAAAGGTTTTATTCAGCAATGCTAATGGAAACAGGTATTTTGACTGATTTTCCTCTGTTTTCCTTTTAAGTTAAGAAGGAAAATTCTTATACTTTTGAATCAGGAATAAAGGTCTTATCTGCAAAGACTCATGCCTCTCCCAAATCCCCGTAACCTGCCACAACAAAATAAAAACCTAAAACTAGTTTGTTTTTTTTTTTCTAGCATACAATGGTATATATTTGTCACACAATTTGAAAGAAACACTTCTAAAAAGTGATGTTGTCTTAGTGCTTCTAATCCAATAATATAATTATACAGGCCCCTCTTTCAGAGGAAGTGATAAATTGCAGCTTATGTGTCTGAAATCTTTGACAATGAATCTAATATTTGATTAAAGCATCTTAGAGGCAGACGATTAAGTGCACGGTGATAAAATAACTGGATGCCTGGGTACAAAGCAGATCAAAAATGTTTTTTTTTTCAGGCACCTTAACAAATATTGAGTGCTGCTGGAAACATGGCTTCAGTGGGGATAGTTAAAGACATTTACCATCTGGCCCATGAATATACACAGATTTTCCCTGGGAGACTGGAAAAGTCAGTTTTTCTTCCTGTGTTTGGCTTTGGGTAAGTCCCTGCATTGCTTACTAATGTACTTCCCACGTGCAGAGCCCGGACAGGGAGAGGGAAATGACAATTCATTCTCCAAGGGATGCTGGGGAGTTGAAAGTGGTCTTGATCACCTGGTGTGGTGGTATTATGCATAAGATGACCTAGGACGTGTATCAGCACAACTGTAGTTTTTAGCTGTACTGAATTGTGTGTGTTTTCTTCAGAGAGGTGGTGTCCTGCTGGGGACGTTATAAACAGGCTTGAAGTGTGCTGAATGATGATGTCAGATGTCCTGTACATACCACTCAGGTTTTACTTAGTCCACTGGTTGCACTAGAGATGGACAGCAAAAACAACTATGACATTTAAGCTCATTTCAGGTGGGAATTTTTTTTTAAAAATTAAACAATAGTGACACAAGATAGCATCTTAAGCTTGTATATTAGAAAGGAGAGCTGTTAGAAGACATGAGCTTCTGTCAGTGCTTCAAACCATACAATATAGAAGAAGGTATAAAAGGTGAATATGAATGGAGAGAGTTTGCTGTATTGTAGCAGCAAACTGTACCAGTTTTGATCTAGAAAGTGCTGAGGGCCTAGGCACTGCTGTCCGTGGGTATATGAAAGGTAATTGAGTAAAGCAAGCCCACTATTGGCACAGATTACGCTCTGCAATGATTCGCATCTTCACTGGAAAAAGCCTCTGTACCGCAAAAGATTGAAGATCACTCCTGCAGTAGGTATGTTAGGCTTAGGAGGGGTCTCAGCCAGGGTTTGACATGTGCCTGACTTTGTGTTTCCACTTCAGAGCCCCCACCTTAGAGCCCTTACACAGACTGCAGCACCCATGTTTTGAAAATCTAGATCTGTGGCCCCTTCCCATCTTATGTGTCTTCTTGTTCAGAGCATTTGTGGGCTCAATTTTCCCACACTGCCCTGCTCCACACCCCGTCCCCAAGATTTACTGCACTGTTACCTCACTCACTGCACATCTGTGTCGAAAATTTCCTTGAATGACAATAGGAAAAGTCAGCAAAAAAAAAGACTGAAAGCACTGCAAATGTCTCAAGATAAAAAAATTTGCTCAGGCTGCAGGTGGATACCTTTAAATTTTCTTTTTAGTATTTATTCAGGCTTTTCTCCAGTGCAGGTTCCTATGATATCCAGCTGCCCTTTTGCCTCAGCATCCTTGGAAGATCAAGTAAACAGGAAGGGTAATACAGATCAGTGTGAAATGCTTTACATGACCAGAAGGGACATGTAGGAAGGGGACAAAAAACTGATAGCAAGTCTGTGTCCTTCTTTAATTTGGTCAAGACACTGGAATAAGTCTGGTTGAAAACTTTCCATATTTTGCAAACCAGTTTTCACCTGAAATACTGATTTTTATTTTTTTTTTAAGCTAATGATAAATTATTTGTACTCAAGAAAATGATTTCTGAGGTGAGGAGGAGCTTTGGGAGTTTTTGTGTGTGTTTTACAGAATGCTTACTTTGGCTATTTAAGAAAAGAAGTATTTTACCCAAATGTGGCATCCTGTGCTTTGTTTTCTGGGAGCTACATTTCTGTTATGTTCCTTATCTTTTTTTCTGATTCAGGCTTCCCCATGAGACTGCTTTTTCTGTGTCTGTCTTTAATCCAAATGTCCCATCACTATGTATGGGACTCTGCCTGCAAGGTTCAACAGGGCAAAAGACATTCAAACCATCTTGGTTCATCAGACACCATGTAGCAGCTTTCTGAAATGACTGTTTCAATTTCCAAACTATTTGGGGTTTGAAACTGTCACTGGAAAAAAGAAATCTCTCTTCTGTACATGGACAAGCATTAAATATTTTTTCCAAATGCTTTTAGTGGTATGAAAGCTGTACAAGTCATTTTGACTATGACTGCTATAACTTTTAGTGAGCCCTTTAGCCCTTAATTTCATTTTTTTTTCACCTTTCAGAAGATGTCCGTAACAGTCTGTGGTAGTCTGGCTGTACCAGATTCATCTCCAAGGAAAAGTGTCGGCAAGCATTTTCCAAAGGCTTTTTTTCCCCCCCCTGAGAATTTAATGTTTAACACAGACTCATCATTAACTGCAGTCATTTAAAATGAAATGCCAGTAGCAGGGTACTTTTCCCAGTTACCGTAGCAACATCATAGGGCATCAGATGGTGTAAATAAACAAAAATCCACTGAAACTATTTTTCTGAGCTGCCTCTATTAAGGCAGTTTAGTTTATCTAGGATCAGGTGGTGATGAGTTCAGCTTGTATTTTTGTTCCTTCATGTGACATTTGGTATGTTTGTGCATATGTGTCCCTTGGTGTATATTGCCTGCCTACACCTCCCCCTACTCCCTCCAAGGATGGCAGTGCTAAACTGAGTTTGTAAAGGCTCATCAATCCCCCCACCTTTTGTCTGCCTGCAATCATTGCAGTTCCTCTGCCTGATGACAGGGAATGTCGTCGTGAGGGGAAGGGGGCTGCATTCACCAAGCCTTTTATTTTCCTCTCTGCCACTTAATATTTTATAACTCCTTTTAACATGACTAGGAAGTAGTTCTCCGTGCATTCCTCTGGTCCTTATGTTTCATCAGATATCCAGGACCCTTTGCCCTCATCCTGACTATGCAAGACCACAGATCCACTTTTCCTTCTGGCACGTGGAAGAACAAAGATGAAAACACCTGTATAGTTGTCTATAGTTTTCTCCCCTCACCTCCAATGAATTACCGTCAGGAGGAGTTGAATGGAAGAGGGCTATACCTTATTTCTTGGAAGGATTTGAGATAAAATGTCTTCGGTATAAGCCATCTGACAGCATCAGTTCCTATATTGGAAAAGCTGTGCAAATGTTTACAGAAGTGACCTCACGTCTTTTATGAATATTGTCCTTGACCATTAACCTCATCTCACGGTACTTAGGGTCCCATGGAAACAGAACTAATTAAAGCAACATTCACAAAAGCCAGTGTAAATGTCACATTTCAATGCAAGCATCCAGTACCTGGATACAAAACCATATGCAGAATTTAGACTACTAAAAGAAACAGAGTGATTTCATTTCAATTTTCTGATATACATGATGCTTGGACAAAAAAAAAAATCACAGAATAACTAAAAATGATATGTGAGTTCTTTATAAATACTAGACATTATTTAGAAGAAAGTGTTTTCCTCCCACTGCCAGAAGGAAATACCAATGCTCAGAAAACCTAATTAGTGATGGGCCACAAGACAGACTTGGTATAGTTCTGTGTCCACCTACTCCCAGATATAAAGTAATTCAGTTGCAAAATCGTGATGCTGAGATCATTTCTTCAGACTTTCCAGCAGTAGTGCAAAACGTTAGAATAACTGTGTACAGCTAAGCATTGTTTCCTATTTTTCTATCATTTTCCCATCTGTTATACTTCATTATCTGTATTCTAGATGTCAAATTTTCAGCTCATGCGAAATGTATAGCTTCTTTTTCCATTACTATGCAGGTTGCTCTTGAATATAGGGGACAGTATGACCTCTGAGACAGGGTTTATTTACCAGGATGTATATTCTTACTACCCAAGATTTCAACTTAAGATTTTTAAGAAGTCCCCTGAAGTACTACCTGAAAAGGAAAGATTTGTCCATTTTGAAAAATAAAATACTTCAATTTTGTATGCTAGAAGCTAGTCTCATTGTGACACTGATATAAACAGGGAAGAGCTTAAACTGTGCTCTGTTCAGAAGTGTGCATAGCTGTAATAAAATGAGGAACGGTACACAACAATTGGAATGAAATTCTCACACAGCAATTGGAAAGAAATCCTTGTAGTTACTGTTATTAGGACTTTGGGTTAGAAATAAAAAAAGATCATTTTCCAGGTTAGCCTCTGGATCCCGCGTGAAGACTTCTTGCCTGTAGATATATAAACAAGCTTCAACAACAAGCAAATTACCATACTGATAAGGTGGTGTCAAACACCTTGTTACTGTATAATTTGATCCAGAGAAACATTCTGAATTCAATTCCAGTGGTCACAAGTTGTTCGTGTTTCTGCAGAGAAGTACAACATTATGAGTTCAGAAAGTTTGTCTCACTGTTGCAAGGCAGAAGAAAAGCTGAATAAACTCATAGTCTGAACTCAAGCTGGATAAAATACTAAACAAATTGTTCTTTCCACAGTCAAATTAGTGTTGCTAGTCTGCTCCAGTGCAAGTAAAATTGCAAAAGTAGCCTTACAGTTTTCTTTTTTTTAATCTACTTAACTGAAGAAGAAATAAGTTCACTTGTGATTTTAGATAGAGTAATGCAGGGCAGCACCGAAAACTAAGCTTTAATTGTAGCTTAGTTTTATATTGTAGATAACTGAGTTAACGGAGACAGTAATTTATTAAATAAAATAATTAGGAGTCAGTGGCCCACAAAATATCACAAAATACTTGAACAAGTAGTCAGTAGCATCCTTACATAGATGTAATAATTTTCTGTTTGGATTATTTTTTCCAAAAGCAGTTAGTGTTTGCTGTGGAATTTACCTCAATAGACATAAAGACTTTAAGATTTTTTTGTAGCCCAATCATGTGACATAAGTATTTCTTTATAACATAACGCATAGATTGAAATAAGACCTTGTTTTAGAAACAAGGTTTTAATTTTGAGTAGCCCAGAGATGAAGAGTTTCATGTGTCTTAAATTAATTAATTTCAATAGTTACAAAAGTTCCAAAGGAAAAAGTTTAAGATTGAAAATAATCTGTAATATAAACCTGCATGCTCTCATAATCAATATAAATGTGGTGGTAAAGTAGAGTGGGGATGGCTTGTGCTTGGGATGTAGAAAGACTTAAAACAGTAATCATTTAACAATGCATTGATAGTAATTTTGTGGGTTTGTAGTATATAGGTTTTGAGAAATTAGCACATCCTTCTCAGGTATGTTATTTGTTTTGTTTTGTTTTGTTTTGTTTTTTTCTTTTTTTTCTTTTTTTTTAAAAAAAAAAAAGGTCGGCTCCTTAATTACATTGTGTTTGTTGCATTTCTAGTTCACTGAATATTCCCTTGTTGTTACACTAATAAAGGGCTAAGAGTAGTACAATTCACCTCCTCAAAAACATTTTTGGGCAACAAAAATATTGACTGGAGACTAGCAAATGTGCTGGCCATCCTCAAGAAGGGCCGGAAGGAAGATCTGGGGAACTACAGGCCTATCAGTCTGACCTCGGTGCCTGGGAAGGTTATGGAACAGATCATCCTGAGTGCCATTATGCTGCACATGAAGGACAACTGGGTAATCAGGCCCAGGCAGCATGGGTTCATGAAAGGCAGGTCCCGCTTGACAAACCCAATCTCCTTCGATGACAAAGTGACCAGCTTGGTGGATGAGGGAAAGGTTGTGGATGTTGTTTACCTAGACTTTAGTAAAGCCTTTGACATGGTTTCCCACATCATTCTCTTGGAGAAACTGGCCGCTCATGGTTTAGACTTCGCTGGGTAAAAAAATGACTGGAGGTCCAGGTCCAAAGAGCTGTGGTGAATGGGGTTCAATCCAGTTGCCAGCCAGTCACAAGCGGTGTTGCCCAGGGCTCGGTATTGGATTCTGTTTCATATCTTTATCAATGATCTGGATGAGAAAATCGAGTGCATGCTCAGTAAGTTTGCAGATGACACCAAGCTGGGTGGGAGTGTTGATCTGCTTGAGGGTAGGAAGGCTCTACAGAGAGATCTGGGCAGGCTGGTTCGATGGAACAAGGCCAATGGTATGAGGTTCAACAAGGCCGAGTGCTGGGTCCTGCATTTGGGTCGCAACAACCCCATGCGGCGCTACAGGTTTGGAGAAGAGCGGCTGGAGAGCTGCCTGGCAGAAAAGTACTGGGTCATATTAGTTGACAGCTGGCTGAATATGAGTCAGCAGTGTGCCTAGGTGGACAAGAAGGCCAACAGCATCCTGGCCTGTATCAGAAATAGTGTGGTCAGCAGGACTAGGGAAGTGATTGTCCCTTTGCACTCAGCACTGGTGAGGCCCCACCTCGAGTATTGTCTTCATTTTTGGGCCCCTCACTATAAAAAAAGACATTGAGGTGCTGGAGCGGCTCCAGAGAAGGGCAACAAAGCTGGTGAGGGATCTGGAAAATAAGCCTTATGAGGAGTGGCTGAGAGAGCTTGGATTGTTTAGCCTAGAGGAAAGGGGTCTGAGGGGAGACCTTATTGCTCTCTACAGCTACCTGAAAGGAGGTTGTAGCGAGGTGGGTATCAGGCTCTTCTCCCAAGTAGCAAGTGACAGGAGAAGACGAAACGACCACAAGTTGCATCAGGGGAGTGTCATATTGGATATTAGGAAAAAAATTCTTCATTGAATGGGTTATCAAGCATTGGAATAGTTGCCCAAGGAAGTGGTAGACTTGTCATCCCTGGAGGTTAAAAGAGGTGTAGACATGGTGCTTAGGGACAGGGTTTAGTGGTGGTTTTGGTCAGCGTTAGTTTAATGGTTGGACTCAGTGATCTGAAAAGTCCCTTACAACCTAGACAAATCTATGATTCTATCACTTTGCTCCCCCAGTCTCTGCCTTGCAGTCGACCCACTTGATAGGTGTGGGGAGAGAGGTTGCCAGTGAAAACTGAGGCAAAAATGTTGTTGAGTACTTCCACCTTCTCCTCATCGTTTTTTTTACCAGTTTGCCAGTCTTGCTCATTGGGGGAGTATAGTCTTGATATTATCTCAATACATTTTTATAGTTTCAGAATAATTTTCTGTAATGTTTATTTTTCACAGCCTTGGGACATAGCATGAAAATATCTAGGCTGCTTTGAACAATATGCCCTCACTGTGTATATTCCTTCTAGTTTGTTCTCCCTTGAACAGAACTTCATCAAACTGCTCTGCCAGTTCATCCCACCTTCACCTAATTTTGCCAGCTGCTTCTAAAATTCATTACAACTTTTTCTAGTGAGTAATCTGAACATTTTGGTCCCATCTGTTTGTGTGATATGACATGACTATGATAAGCAATAACATTTCTATATGGACCTTTGGTGTTAATTTTCCTGTTGGACGAGGTAATGTAACGCACATTATGGATGATGCGGAGACTGACGATGGGGAGAAGTTGTTCATTCTTTCTAAAAAAGAAAGAGCTAAGAGTCTTCGAAGAAATTGCTACAGTAAGTTTAAGATGAAGGAAAGGGAACAACTTTTTCTGCACAACATATATTTAATCTGTAGAACTCCTTGAAAAGCTCAAGAATAAATTGATTCAGTGTGTTGTAGTACACATCCAGTGTCCATGAGCATAATGATCTGAGGCTTTCTCTCAGGATGATAATAGTAGCTGGTTTTCAGGAGCTGAGATTGAACAAGTGAGGAAGGATCACTCTCTGCTTACCTTAAAGACACCACACTGTGTTGGACTGACCTTTGATCTGAACTATTGTGGCTACTCTTGTGTTTTCCCATACTGAACATGGACATTTATATTATTTTTCTTTACCTTGGCCGCTGTCTTTTGAAATGGAGGAATGAAGTCATGAAAGTTCCCTTAAAATCTTGAGATGTTCGCACAAAGGAAGCGTAGATAACTACCCACTGCTGTTTAAAAACAAAAAATCCAAGCCATGAGAATTAGACATATAAGGCAACAACTTATTTCCTGCTTTGCACATAACATTGCAGAAAATCCTCTGAATCATAAAGGTGCAGGCCACCAAATTTTTAGCTTCCCAGATTGCTCAGGAAGTGCCACCTGTCATCAGATCTGTTAACATGATGCTGATTGAAGAGGAGCTTTGTTTAACATAAAGATAACAACAACATTTTTTGTGACGCAGGAATTTTTCAGGTTGTTATAAAGGATTGTACATTCAAATATGAATGTACAATGAAAGAGACAGACAACATGCAGCTTGCAGTTTTCCAATAGGAAGTGCTTTAATTTATTTTGCTAGCCTATAGACAGTATCAAACTGACAGTGTCACTTCATGCCAAGGAAAGCGTTAGTACATGCACATCTCTTCTTATCTTCTTTCCCCAAAGAAATCACTTTAGATGAATGCTGAAACGAATATTTTCAAGGGGGAAACCATTTTAACTGCTAGAAATTGATCTATGTAGACCTATAATTAAATCCTTACTCTGACAGTGAATTTAGTTACATTATTTAATGTAAACTAATGGTTTATGGTAGCCATAGGGATAGAAAAGGATAACAGTGAGTATCATATAAGTAATTATTACAGGCTGTGTGCCTAAATCAGGGTAACTAATTCTTAGTGTAGCTAAAGCTAGAAATTTACGAAATACCAGAGACATGAGGCAGAGACGAGTCAGAGATTTTCAGGTGCAAAATGTGGGAAGGAACACCATGGATGCCCTCTAACAAATAAATGTAATCAACCAAGAATGGAATGATCATATTCCATTATCTCTTGTAGATATACTTTTATTGGGGAAGGTGATAGAAGAGGGGTCTGGCACTTGAGTGTATTTCCCATCTGCAGATACCTGAACTGTTCCTGAAACTTAGCCATGGAGACTGAATAGGTGAGGTAGGACTTCTGCTCTAATAACTCTAATAACTCTAATAACTCTAATAACCCCTGCTACTGTTCTTGATGTCATATTTAGTCTTGACTGTGTTTCATTTTTATTCTACACGGGCACAGTCATCATACACACCATTGCCATGTCATTACACATAATGCACTATTCTGCAGCACTGTATTGTATGATTAAATAAAATCCTTTTCATATGTTATCATGAAGATACAGTTTTCTAGGGTAGGTTCCTTGAACTCTCTTGATTTTTCAGCTAACATCTGTCCAGGTGCTGCGGTATATGTGAAAGTGTTCCAATAGGTAGGTTAAGGACAAATTTTAGGAGCTCGAAATGTGACCATGGATAGCCATAGGCTCTGATAAACTCATTCATCATGGTGTGGGCCAGGGAGCCACCTTCTTTGTCCCGGAAGAAGCATGCTTCACTGTAAGAAGCTCTAAATCTGAATGAAAGTGTCTGCCCTGCCTAAAGCCACTGAACTCTGCCACACAGTAGTAGAGAACTTAAACAAACACACAAACAAACAAAAGAAAGCTCTGCAAGAAGCAGATATAGGTGCTATCAAATGCTATTGCTTGCTCCTTTAATAGGAGTCTTTGTTCTCAGTGCTTCTGTGACTGCTGCGACTTCAAGTCTGGGCACCTTGCATTCTCTAAATTGTTTTATTTTCATACTACTTACAGGGGGCTAGACTGTGATAATTCCTCTTTGTACAGCTGGGAAGAAACAGGCTGAGTAATTTGCCTAAGATCAAAGTAGGCTGATGGTGGGGAGAAAGGGCAAAGATTCAAACCCACGTCTCAAAGACTAAACTGCAAAAGACTAAACTGCAACTTAAAGCATACAGACTTCTCTTTTTCCTCATTAGGAGATATCACTTGCTTTCCTCCCTTGAAGATAGTCAGAGTTTTATTCTGCATTTAAAACTGAGATTCACCTTTCAGGATACACTGCAAAAACACTATTCCTCCTAAATTTACAGCACTTATCTTCTCAGGGCAGAATGAACTTTAATAGAATTTAGAAGCAAGTTTAGGACTGAAAATTAATTTAAAGTTATGTCTTTTAAGAAATTTAGCATCTGTGCTAGTATGATTTTTTCCTGAAGGTTCTTATTCAGGGAATAACGAAAACCTCTTTAAAAATTTCACACTATAAAAATTAATCGAAAATGTATGTGGAAGCTATATTTGTGGAAATTAGTTTGCAATTAAGTGAAATTATTGATGGTAATTTCTCGACTCTGTAATGACAGGGTTTAGGAAATATATAATGCCTCTGTAATGTGGGGTTTTTACCCTTAAGTTACTCTCAACCTTAAAACTGTCTTAGCTTTTTTGTGTGGTAATTGGCACTGAGGGGAGAATTTGGAGTGCATCATCTAACTGAATTTGATCCAGGTCTTTGTCTCTCTCCCAGTCTCAGAAATGATCACAGCACTTCTTTTGGGGGTTTGAAGTAAAGCTGGTCTCGCCTGCATAACAATCCCTCCTGCCCTTTCTTCCCCTAACCAGTCCTAGGATGCAAAGCCACAAGTTCTGCTAGGAGTTGCTATGGAAGCGACTGAATCACAGGCTGGATTTATTTGAAGTACCTTAACAACAAAATATACTGCTTCTTTCTAAGCATAAGCTGGGTGGATCGCTTCTATGGCAGAGTCCACAGCTAGTGTGTTGACAGTTCTCCCTTGTCCTGCCATGCATCCTTGGGTTAGCTGCATAAAGAGTTCAGAGCCCTAAACTAAGCTTGCACTGATGTGCTCAAGGTGCTGTGCCTTTAAACATGTGATTGGCACACAACCAAACCCATTAGAAGGTCAGGTCCATTTGGCTTTCTTGCATACAGTGCAAGCCAGGCCCTTTCAGCCTGCCATGATGAAATGAAGGTTGTCTTTTATTGGTACCCATGGAGAACCTACCGCAGACAAAATAGAGCATGTCTGCAGCTGTGTGCTTCACAAGTCATCATTTGGATAACATGAAAACCAGAAAATTAGCAAGGGTCTTTTTGCTCCCAATGAAAATCTGCAAGGAGTAAGGAGTCTTCTACCATCTAGGAGGTACAGGTTGAGGGAAAACAGGAGCTATTGCTCACTTGTTTCCCCCAGCACCATGGAAACATTTTGTCAGGAAAAGGGGGATATTAAGGGCACAAAGTTCCTTCGAGATTAACAGGTCCAATTGGTTGCCATGCTTGACGCACAGTAGTTTCTTCAAGCAATTCTGAGTACTGACAACTATATCCAAAATTGCATTGGAACCTTTCCCTCCATAGCAAAAAGACCAGTTTCAATTGGGTCAAAAGGAGGTGGCCTCCAGTGGGAGTTTGAAATAAATTTTTGTTTTCATATACTTGAAATGCTCCAGCGTCATGTCTCACCTCCCTGTTAAAGGCCAATACCATAGCACAGATCATTCTCAGCAGAGACATGTTTTACAAGTCCCACATCACTCTGCACCTATGCTATGTGCCACAAAATGCCAAATATAAGGCTCTCTGACTGTTAGATGCATTGTGGTGGTTGCAGTAAAGTACTTGAGGAGCCACTGTGCAAAGCATCTCTAAAGCTTGCCATAGATCACTGTGTCCATGTGCCCTCTATCCATGTTTGGAATGGGAGAGCTGTGAAATTGGACATAATGAGTATCTTTAGCCCAAAATGCTGTGCCAGTGAAAATAACACATTCGTGAGTTCTATAATGGAGCTGCACCTATCTCTGAAAGAACACAACTTTATATCAGAAGGCTTTGGGCTACAGGAAGACTTGTCTCAAGTCAGCTGAATTAGTCCCCATGAAGAAATTAAACTGGAAAATGCTCTTCTTTCAAATAAAATATAATAACAGTAAGAAGTGGAGTGGCTGTGCTGTGAGGATGGGACAAAGATCAGGGGTGGTTTAATTATGCCGTGCAGGCTGAGCAATTATTTTGCCTCAGCCCTCTCTAACGACAGTGGTGCAAGCTCATTATGACAGGAAAAACAGAATATGAAAGGCAGGGAAATGGAAATTGCTATATGCAGGATGTATAGAAAACACCAGGGTTTTAATGAATTTAGGGTGCAGTCAGATGTTCACCATCTTACACCACATACTACTCTTTCATTACTAATACTTACGACTCTCAAGGGTTGAAGATCCTCTATGGAGGATCCTGAGGCCTATTGTGACACCAGTAAAGTACAACCCAATTCTCAGTCTAATTTTGCTATTTTGTCATCTTCCTTTGGAGCTGGCTACCCCACAGTGTGAATATAGGCAGAGGAAGCATGCATTCCCTTATTTCCTTATACATATTTCTGAAACATCCACTTCTGGCTAACACTGTCAATGAAGTGGCAGTGTCCAGGGGAACAAGTCTAATTCTCCCTTAGACTGAGGTGTGCTGTGGCTCATGGCCTTTAATGGGACCATGTAAAGCTAAATAATCTATCTCCAGATGGAGACATGAGAATCATGAGACATAGAATCATTAATTCATAGAATCGTCTAGGTTGGAAGCGACCTTTAAGATCATTGAGTCCAACCATCGACCTAACACTGCCAAAACCACCACTAAGCCATGTCCCTAAGCACCATGTCTACCCATCTTTTAAATACCTCCAGGGATGGCAGATTAATAACAGATCAGTGGAGAAACTCACTTGAGACTAAATGTAGAATGGAAGGCTGTATCAAGTGTATCATGCACTGTCCTATCTAGATTCCTGTCACAGCTGTAAGAACAGTATTTGAGGAAGACTGTAATTGATGGCTTAAAGAACATAAATATACTGTCATCTTGTAACTTCCTTATGCATATGCAGTGCTAAGGAATTCCCTAGAGTTTCAATTATTTCAAAACAGAAAAATAATTTGGCTTAAGAAATAAATGCCAAAGCCAGAACGCTGAAGAAATGAGCCAGTTGAAAGTGATATATAAAATGCATTCCGAAATTAGGACTTCAGCTTTCGTGAAAAGTTGTCAAAATGCTCTGAAAATTATCCTTGTTGATACACTCTTATTTCCCCAAAATCTGATTCTTTTCAGGGAGTAAAAGCAGTTTCAAAGGAATCCAATGAAAAACTTACGTCAGGCTGTTTCCCTACAACCATATGATTTTATTCTATATTCTTGATCCAACAGCAGTGACACTTTTGAAATTATGACATTGGATGAAAAGCATCATATTTAGGCTATGAAGGATCTTTGGGTGTCATGTCATAGTCTTACATATCTTTTGTGTTTAGAACTTAGGATTCCTATTTTCAGGAAGGCTAGAAGTGTACATTTGAAGCCTGCCAAAGAAAGAAAGCTGACAGGTTGTCTGAGAGACTTTTAGAGCATTCAGAAAACCTACAAATATTGCTAGGCCTGCAATTAAACTGTGTTAGTTAGTGACACTGGTTTATCTTTTTCACATTTGATATGTCCTTAGCACCTATTCCATCTGACGTATGAAATTTTTGCCACAAAAGAGCCAAGTTATGAAAACCCATCACGGAAACTCTTGGATGTGAACCAGTTCAGAGTTTAGAGCTCGATATCATAATCTAAATCTACATCAGGAAGATGGTACAGCAATATTGGTTTAGAAGAACAATGCAACAAGAAAAATGGAGTTGCCCACAAGGTTGTCTATACAGCTGAACCCCTATTTGACTTACCCTGAAACCTCATAGTCTGGTACAAAGCTGAAACAGATTCAATTCTGGTTTTACACAACTAAACCTATTGAAAGCTTACAAAAGCCAGATGGCCACGAGCATTAACCCTTCTTAATATGGCAAAAACAACATGAATAAAAATAAATTCTGGTATTAGAAACAGACAGCCATTTTTTCGTCTTTTCTATATATTCTAATCAGAAGAAGATGTTCTTAATAAAAGCATAAGAGATATCTTTCTTAGTAGCGTGTAGGGGTTTTGATGTGTACCAGACTGTTGCCTCATCTGGAATAGTTCAGTCTGGTTTCCCTAATTTCAGTACTACAAGAAGAGGCAGAAAAGAGTCTTGAGATTCTCTATAGCAGGACATCAAGCTTTCTGTGCATGCTAGAGTGCAAACATATGACTGCATGGAAATGAGACAGTATATGCTCCAAAACAAAATCTCAGGTGGTGTCAGTAGTAGCTGATATTCAATTTGGTGTCTTCAAGTAATCTAATTATGTATGTAGCTGGCCTTGGGGGTGTTTCTTGCTTAGAAACACCACTGATCATTTCTTTGGAAAAGAGGGGCGGAAGATTGCTCAAAAATTGCTTAGGAAATTAAAAAGAAACACATAATTCCTGCAGAAATGAAATGGATGAAGACTTCATTTTCATAGTATTGCAGAGCTGAGCCTTACCAATAAAGCAACATCTCTTTTTGTTGGCTTGATCTGAAGCTTTCCAGCAGATCAGCCTGTGTGTCAAATTCTGTGGCTGGCTACAAAAAACGCAATAGGCAGTGGGGGAAAATTTTCTAGAAACAGTTAGGTGTTTAACTCAATGTCAGCATTTCAGAAAAGTTGGTCTTGGTGGTGTGGTTCTACTGCCAGGTGGCTTCACAGTGAAGGAAACTAGAATAAGTTCATGCGAAAGTATGAATCTAAGCCATTGGGCAGGTGGTGAAAGGAATAAAACTAGATACTTGAAGTAAATAATCTTCCTCTCTCAGTTGTGAGAAGCAAGCTTTAGATTTAACTGATAAACAATGCCAGTAGGAGTATTACTATTTTTTTGAGATGGTAAGTTTGGTTCAAGTCTCCAAGAGCAAGAGCTGGGTAAGTAATTGATGCACGTAGAAAATGTTCATCTTGTAAACATTTCAGTGACAATGGTGAGGAACTGTAGTCTGTACTCAACATGAGGCTTTCCTAGGAAGGTCTCAAGGAGCCTGGCCAGTCAATAATTAAGTGTAGTAGCGGCTTCTGTGCTGCTTAATAATTTTACTAGCAGAGTAAAAGAAGCATCAAACTGAAACAAAGCAAACATTCTTCTCCTGTCATTATTGCTTCAATATGCAGAGACAGACATGTTTTCAGAAGAGGTGGGGACATTGTCAACTGCTTTGTTGTGATCTCAGTATTAGAATGATAAATCTGGAAAACAGTATAATAATTACTAACGTACGGCTTAACTGGCTACTTTCGAACAGTTTTGTTCTGCTCCTACAGGAAGAAGTTCTCTTTAGATGGTGCCAATTCTATGTTGTGGCACTGTTCTGTGGAGATCACAGAGACATGGATAACTATGGCTCTTTCTCTACAGTCACAGGGACTAAACTCATGTCAACCATAGAGTCAGCCTTCCTAGGCAGTTAACAGATGCAAAACTCTTGGTATGGATTTTGAGTAGTAATTGTCCTGTGAGATTAGACTTACCAGGGGAAAGGCCAAGCAAGCATACAAGGAAACATGGAAGAGGTCTTTGCTGTAATTGGGACAGCACAACTTTCTTCCCAAACTTCGCCCTCTCCATCCTCTCTCTCCCACCATGTAATAAAGACACTAGAGAAAGGCATGTTTTCAGAAGGTACTGTGGATCTTAATTTGTCCCTTAGGGGACAGAAAATTGGGTTCATTTGACCAGATGGAGTTTTGTGTGTATGAGCTGGTCATCTAGACTTTGTACAGGACATAATTTAACAGCACATAATTTAAACTCAACAGAAACTAGACATTTGAATTAGGTCAGCTGAATGAAAGGCTAAAAGTGCACATTTTTCTTCACTGACAACACAGGTGTCTAGATCAAAAGCAGATATATATACCTTTTAAAAATATCACATGAAGTAAGAACTTCCGCCTACTAAATGCCCTTTTTCTTGGTGGTGATCATTGCCATTAGGCCCTAGTGGACCTCAAACTAATCCTAAATTACATTACCAGAGAGGAAGAAGATAAAAAAAAATATCAAAACATGGAATAGAGTTTTCTAAAAATGACTTGTTTGGAACTAATTCTTGGCCTTGCTGCCACCATAAGAAGTTCGGTCACTGACCTGCTGGGGTCATTCTCAATGTCTCTGGAGACAGAATGGGTACCCGGCCCTATCTAATCCAGGGGCATCTAATCTAGCTCGGTTTAGGACAGCATATTTCCATCTATCAGCTGCCAAAGGGAAACTCCATTATATATAGAATAGAGATGTAAAATTTACCTTTCACTTGAAAAACAGTAGACAAAGGTATCTTACTGCAAGGCCAGTCCTGCTCCCCTCCCAGCTCTGACACTGCTTGTTATTATCAAAGCTGTTGATATTTGCCAGGACTTAGTTTACCTGTCCTTGCTGAGCTGGAATTAATTTAGAAGAAAAATGTTACTTAATTTTTTTTACATAATAAAGTAAATTTTCTAGCTCTAATAAAGCACATAGTGTGTAGAGGGGATTTGATAAACAAAAAAATATCAATGCTAGGAAAATGCTTTACTTGACTCAAGAGAGTGTCAGTGTAGTTTTCTTGGATCACTGCCTGAGTCCAATGAGTCTAGTATTTTGTCCTGGCCAGTCATGACTGTTTCATTGTAGTCTCTAAAAGATGAGGAAGGGCTTATCCCCTGATTCATGATGTTTTTAATGCCTTGTATGTTTTTTTTTCTAACGTGTGTGTGGGCTCACTTCCACCATTTCTTTCCATTCTTGTTCAGATTATACATAGTGTTTCAACTGGAACTTCTTGCTATTAATTCTAATAGGGTAAATGAACATTCAAATTCCTCTTGATTAAGAAAAAGTTCCTATAAAGTTTGGCAGAAGGGGAAAAAAACCCCAAAACTCTCTTGATAGTTTTTAACGGATCCACCTTAACAGATTCTCCAGTAAATAGTTCTCAGCACCTCTCAGCAGTTCAGGGTGTTGTTGTCATCCTTGTTTTGCAAGTGGAAACTTTGAAATGCAGAGAGATACCCAAAAGAGAGCAACTGTACTGAGAATAGGTATTAAAACTCCCCGCCTTTTGTTCCTAGTTAATCCAATCGCCCAATAAAATGTCCAGAGTGGACTTGAATTATGTTTACAAAAATTAAGTGCCTGACAAAAATGAAGGTACGTAAATGACATGGGAGGAATTACAAAAAAATTTGTTACTCATTGATAGCAGTGAGAGGCTGCAGGATACTGAGATCTCTGAACACTTGGATTTTCCTTTAATTCATTTGCAGCTCTGATGCTGATTTGAAGCAATAATATTAATAAAAAAATAACAACCACTTAAAAAAAAAGCACAGCAGACAATGCATAACATACATTGTCATAAGAAATAATGTGGACTTCTGAATTTAGTCTTGAGCAGGAAGAAGTAGCAAGGGAAAGATGATGTTGCATATATTGGGACAGGGTTTAAAGGGAATTCTCAGGCCTCTCACCTATGATATCAAAACCAACAGGAGAACTGAGACAGCAAATGGCAAGTTATATATGGCTATCCTTTCAATGAATGAGGAGGGAGAGCAAGAAATGTTTTGGGAAGGCTGATGGATGAGATGAGCTATCTGCAAAGTGTGAATTCCCCTGTTGTTGAGTGGAGGAGAGGCTTCTCTTACCTGTGCAGGGTTGTCAGATTTCATCAGCTAGATGGCAACCCTGATCAGATTCATCAGGTAGAAACTTGATGAATTTTTAGTGGAAGGCAATGCTGGTTTTGCAGTTCGCTTGACCTGGATGACTGTGTTGCCGATACAGTGAAAACTGTATGGAAAGAACAGCTTTGGTTTCATATAATTTAATGAGCCTGTGAGTTTTAAAAAGGAGTCTAATCTCCAGGGTCATCTTCTGTTGAACATAACAAACACTAGGGGAAGGAAGCAAGTGATGGGAGGAAGAAAGAAAGTGATGGGAGGAGGAGAGAAGAAACAGAGGGAATAATAAGGGTAAGAAGAAGAATTAAAAGGGAACATCAAGAAGGAGGGTGGGTAACAGGATATTTTTTAGGAGCTTGGGAGACAGGTTATTCTGAGGAAGAGCAAGGGAAGTTTACCGTTTTGATACCTTCTTCTTTCCCATTGATACTGTGAGTGAAAATATGCTGGAAAGCCTGTGCATAAGCAAGCTGTAGCAAGAGAAGAACAGAGTATGGTAGGCAAAGTACAGATTACCTGTGTCCTGAGAGATTGTTACAAACCTCTCAGTGGGAGAATACTTGCCGAATTTAAAAAATCTCCTCTTCAGTACTTCTTCTTAGAGGCTGTGCTCAAGACCTGCAGCCCAGACAGCTCACCTGACCCTAGTCTCAGGACACAAGAAGTTCTGAATGAGTCAGAGGGTTAAGAACCACAGCACGATGGTACTCTGTGTTCTTCATCTCTCTAGGACATCTTGGAGCTAGGCTTGCCAGCATCAGTGGCCAGTAGGGTTTGAATCTATTTGAAATCATCCTGGGTGAAAACGTTCAGTTGAGATGTTGAGGCGTTGTCCCCCAGGAAAAACAGCTTTTGCAAAAGGCTGGAGGTTTGTGTGTATGCTTCTGCAAAAAAATGATCCCTTTCTCGGGAAAGGGGGAGAGAAATGTTGAATGAACGCACTTATTGCCACCAAAACAGAAGTAATTTTTCAAAGCTTGTGGCTGTCTTTGACCGAAAGGCTTTTATGGGTGTTTGTCTTTTTGGCAGGTGGTAAATACACTGAACAGTTTTATGGGGAATGAAATTCTAAATGTCTACAGATTTAATATTTCTCTTGCTGTTATCAAACTATGATTTCAGGTCAACTTAATGGAAATTAAATGTGATAAGAGTTTTGTACTTGAAGATTAGTGTTGTTATATTGCCTGTGGTTTTCTGTTTTTTTTAGACTTTGCTGTTCAGCCAGAAAAACAGTGTTGAGTGAATTTAAATTAAGGGGAAATATACCTGCACTGGGTTTACCACCGGAAAAGAAAAAAAAAAAAAAGGTGGGGAGAGAAAATTATTTAATAACTTCACCTATGTTAGTGTTTGTGATTGTGGTCTAAAGTTACACTTCCCAGTTCTATGAAGAAAATAAAATAAAATCAAACCAAAAGATTAGCAATGACAGAGCAAGAAAGCAAGATAAACACAAGATACAAGCCAGTCTCTTCTAGTAAAATTTCTTTAAAGTAGACTGCTGATTTAGATTATTTGCAGGCATCTAGGCATTGAGGCTATCAACACAAATATCTTAATTACTTTCCCACAGCTTTTACAAACTATTGCTTCTTCTTTATCTACTTTTTCTTGCAGACATCTTGTTGAACCTTTCCTAACCAATTTACTTTCTACCAGCTTGGAATTCTTCTCGTTTCTAACAGTTACTCCATTCACTGTAATGGCTTTGCATTAGACCAGTAAGTTTTTTGTTCTTGGTTCAGTTGTTACCGGAGTGGGAGAAGCTCGTATCTGTGTGGTCCATTCATTAGTTTGAATAAACGAGAAGGAATTTCCTACAGGTGATGTGCGTACCATTATTATTTTCTCTGCTTCAAGTTGTGAACAAATCATAGAAAAAATCAGAACATTGGTCATGCAACCTTATTTCTCCTGCTGAATAGAGGACTGAACAGAGAAAGATTTTTTAGTTCCAACAAACCGCCATACAAGAGAAATAGGTTTTTGGGCCTTGGTTGCTGTGAGCTGAGTTTGTCTGAAAAATCTGGATACTTCACTGAAATGAATAAATAAGGAAAGATTTCAAAGGGATCTTGGAAGTATTGTTCAGTTTTCAAAAAACACTGTTTATTTCTCTGCATAACCGTGCAGTGGAATGTTAAAATATTCGTGTTCAGTAGGGTTGGTTCAAGAAGATGTTAACTTTTTATTACTTTTGTATATGCCTGTGTAGAATGTATGTTTTATACTTGAAAAAAAATGTGACAAATGAAATCCTTTTTTTTCTTAAGCATCTTTGTTTGGTGCATTTTTTGTGAGAAAAAAAACCAACGTGAATATTAGGCAATAAAAATTGCCTCATCCTCAAAAAAAAAGACAATAAATGAATCAAAATTGTTAGTGGAAGTGTTGCTCCCAGTCTCTACACTAACATAAACATTCATTAAGATTAAACCTTCCTGCCTTACTCTGACATGATGGAAAAAGTACAATTAAACTGATGAGAAATGCCACAGTATTGCTGTCTGTGCATTAGTGTAGGTGGGGAAGCAGAAGCTTTGAATGGGTTCTTGTATATAAATGATGAATCAGGAAATATATGTCCTTACAGTAAGATCTTTAGATAAGGAAGATACAGGGAAAACTGGGGAAACGGGATTTCTGTTCTATGAACAAGTGTTTCGGTTCTTGTTTTCATCCTAAACATGAGAGACAGAGATGGCAGAAATGTTGAAATATTGCAAATGATGTCATAAATACTTCTGGGGGGAAAAATGTTTTGAAAATCACAGTGTTTGGTTTTGTGCTGGTTGATACTAACCTAGAAAGGACAGTTCTGCTCCTGCTTCTCGACAGAATTTCAAGTGAGCTGTGATAATAATACTGCCACTCCTTTTCCTCTCTGAACCAGGCTTTCTGACCATGCTCTCTCATAGGAATACTGCCATGTTCAATATTGTCTCATGAAAGCCAAGCAAACAGAATTTGTGCCAAAATGTCAATTTTGCTTAATATTTTCTGCTTTCATATTTGTCTGTCACTCCTTGTCACTTTTTTGTTCATTCTTATTTTTTATTTTCCATTTTAAAATGAAAAAAAAAATTGTAATTGGAGAAAATAAAAGAAAAAGGGGAGAATGTGATTTTCAAGTGAACATAATATTCAGAGTTTTTTCAATGATTGAGGAGACTATAATAAAAAGCTTGACCTTTTCGCCAGCAATTTAAATGTGGGTACAAAAGTGAGTTTGCAGTGGAGTGGTGTTCTGTGGTTCAGTGGAGTACTTCTTATCCAAGGGGATGATATAATAACAAAACAGTGCTTTCATCAAATGATGTGTTGTCATAAAACTCAATACTATCTGTATGACCACCAGTTTATAATAAAGAGGAATGGGTGTATAAAGTCTTTAAAACACATTTTGATTCTGAAATGGGTCACGAACAAATATATGAGATGTTACTTTCACCTCCACAACATTTTTGTAATCTGAAATGGGATGAATTTAACGGCACATAAAGTTGTATAGCTAGGATATGAAGTGCGGAATATCAGGAAACTTACGTCCCTGACTGTACTGCCCAGGGATTCCCAAGGTACATCAGGTAGTGCTTTCATCACAAGTTGTCTGTCTTGCCCTTGCAGCTTTACCTTAGCCAGGTGGATGGGAATGCTTTCTTTGCTGTCCCCCACCATGTTGCCCTTGATCGGGAGTGCTTGAGGTGAGTACCTTCAGCCTCCCATTCTTCCCATAGCATCTGTCCAGCTGAGGGGTGTGGATTGCAAGCCCAGAGTATCAGGATCTGACACAGCAGTTTCCACCAGAAAACAGGTTTGTGAAGCACCCAGCAACACCCAAGTGAACTGTGCAAAATTGGCACCTCTACTTCGGAAACAGGATCCTAAACAGTAATGCTTACTGTGTGAAAAAAGTGTCAGAAAAATAGGATTGCTGGCAATGTCAGTTGCTACTTAAATTACTTGATAGCAATCTTCCAGACTTGCAATGTTTTTTATCTCCAAAATGCTTCACCCATCTCACTTCTAAACAAAATTGTTGCTGCTTTGAAACAGCTCATAGTCATATTAAAAGGTTGC
>VYZM01017803.1:119570-140472 GCA_013398915.1 Dromas ardeola | reverse complement strand
ACTCTGAGGGACCGATTCTGCCAAAAAAAAAAACACCACCACCCCGCCATAATCACCATTTTACTATCACTACTATGGTGCTGATTAGACTTTTTAAGCAAATCTTGTGGTTTCAGCATCCGTGAAAGTAATTTAATTGATGCAGCAGTGTTGGGTTAAGCAACTGAAGCAGCCACAAGGGACTGCCTGGCTCCTAGCTCTCTGTGGAGACAGGAGGAGATCCTCAACAGCTTGTCCACAATAGCTGATGATCTTATCCCTTATGTTTGTGTTTTGCCAAAGCATAAGCCTGTGGGCAAACATAGTCTTTCAGCTTCAGCTGTGCCATGTGAGCAGGGTACTTCCTCGAGTTCCTCATGTCTGAAGGAAAGCTCATGCGAGTGTTAGCTAAGGGTGAAAGTACGGGCAATCCACCTCCTCAGACCAGAAATGCAGCAGTCACATGACAAAAATAGCACTAATCCAGTGTGAACATGACAGTATTTGTTTAAGTAGTTTGACTGAAGTTTAAGGTCCCTTCCAACTCTAACCATTCTATGATTCTATGATGCTGTAAGCACAGGTGTAATGCCAGATCAGGTCCACTCAGCTGATGGGGAGCAGTGTGGTGCTGCTGCGTGACCCAGCAAGATCCTGTTCTGATGCTGAGGAGCTTGTGCCAGGAATAAGGCTGTGATTTTAAAGCCACTGCCGGATGAATGGTGCAGACGTTATTTTAAAGGTAAAATAACCACAGAAATCACTGTTTTGTTTTGGGTTTTGGGTTGTTTGGTTGTTGGGTTGTTTTTTTTTAAAAAAGCCCTTCTTTGAGGTCAGCTGAAGAATGTTTCCGCTCAGATTTACCCCATCTAGATGTTTTGCCAGCCATGAAGCTATTTTGTTTTAGATCAGCTGCTTGTTTCACTTCCTTGACATTACCAGATCGTAGGATCTTGAAAGCACTGTTATAGGGAGTTATAGGGAGAACAGCTAAAGGGTGAAAGGTGAGCCCATGCATACAATAGAAAGCTCAAGGCCAGTTCCCAGGTAAGTACAGTTGCTGACAATTTCCCATTAATAGGCTTTTTCACCACATGGGTCTTGTGTGTATTTTCTCTAACTATGCAGACCTGAGCACTTAGTTGGTGGTGTGACTGTCTCTTTGGCACAAGACATAGATAGTTAAATTTTGCAGTGGTGTAAAGTTCACATTCTGGCATTATACTATCGCTTACAAGAGTGTAGGTAATGTGTTTCTTAAGCAATTGCAGTTCAGTTAGAGTTGATGAGCTCAAGATAAATTATAGCCTTCTATGTCTTATCATTTTCCTTTAGATTTTGTTTCCACAAAATAAAAGAAGGTTGAACAGTCTTTTCAGAGTCCTAGCTCAACTTCCATTGTCCCTCGCTATAACCAGGTATTTTAACAAAGGCTATAATCAAGAAAATAGAGGTGGTTTGCAAACTGCAGCCTCGTATATTATTACATCTCCTTTATGGATCATAAATGCTGACAGGGCCTATAGGCTGTTAGACTCCAGCTATTTCTGTGCCCTGCCTTCTTAAATGTTCTTGGGGATGATTACATACCCTTCCCTGACATGAGATGAGTTCTGTCTTCCGGTAAAGTGTGAACCACACACAGGAAGGAGTGTCTCCTGATGTTGCTCTTCAATCCGTCTTTCTTTACTGTTTTACTGTAGTAAAGCATATATAGTGAAGCAGGTACCTGAAAGATAGCAAGGTAAAATACAGTATTTTCAAAATCAGTTGCATTCCTTAAAGGGAGAGTGTGTGTAATATTATTCCTTTTTTGCTATAAAACCCTGTAGACCTTAGGTGTAATGCTTTTTTTGTTGTTGTTTATTCCACCTATATGCTGATTTGATCTATAGATTGATTAATTCTCAGAGATGTGCAATTATTTTCAGCCCATATCTCAGCTAGTGTAAAAGTGAGCGAGGTCCTGGCATCAGTCCAGTTATTCTTGTTTGTGCTGGACAGAATACAGCCTGTTGTTTCTGAGGAAAGGAATTCCATTTTGCACTGGGTGGTGAAATTTGGTTTCACTCCAAATCTGAGAATGTGGCCTGACAATACTCCACAGAAGGTATTTTTTGGCAGAAAAAATTAATCATTTAGGCTTGTCTTGAAATGTTTTGCTAATAGTGTCATTTCAATGTTGACCTCATAAGAAATTCATGTCTAATAAAGGAATTGACATGACAAACTTCTTCAGACTGAAAAATCAATGTTACGATCAACAATTTTTCAGAAAGTTTTCTCTCATCAGGAAGAACAAGAGAATATATTTTGCTCTGCATTGTTTCAGAAATGTGATGCTCACAGACTCTTTGTCTTATGGGTGAACTTTTGGATAGAGAGGCAATTCCACTTTCTGGGAAGCTGTAATATTTAATTATGATTAGGAAGAACCTGACAACCTGAACCTCTAAAGCAAGATCCTTTTTTTTCTCTTTTTCTTTTTTTTTAATTTTTTTTTTTCATCCCAGACAGCCTGATTTCTTAGCAATCTCAGGATTTCTGATGGCCTGGCTTTTGATTCTCCTGTCCTCCATCTAGTCTTTTTCTTCATGCCATAATTATCCATGTGTGGAGCTACTCCTTTAATATACGATGAACAAGTAAGCTTCAGTACTAATCACTGAGCATTGAAATATTTCTTTACAGATCATTCCTGCCCTCTCTCCCACCAATGAACCCATACAGTCAGTTTTTCGGTCTCCCTTGCTGAAGCAGAAAGACTGCAATTTACAGGATGGTGCTCAACTCACTGTGGCTCAGGGGTGGAACAACATGGCTTCAAGCAAGGACCTCTCTGAACCATCCAGCAGCAGCCGGTGAAGTTCTGGTAGTTCTGGTTGTGTGACTGAAATCTAATGACCACACTCTGAAGTCTTTGGCAGATTGGCTGTGCAAGCTTAATATGCTGTGGTCCGCCTTCCCCCATGGCATGCCTTGTCCTCCTACCTGGGAGTATTTACCTTTGTGCCATGCTTTCCACCCTATTGCTCCCACTTGGTAGGACAGGGTAAGGTCTTCAGCCCCTACGCATGAGGCACCATAGTGGATCTGTAGGATCAGGGCAGGACCAATGCGGAGGCAAATTTTCCTGCCTCTGCCCGCATTGGTTCTTTCCACCTCTGTCTGAAGCATCTGGTGTTGGCTGTTCTTAAAAAGAAGGGACTGAGCTAGATGAATGCAGCCTGGCATGTCCTGTGTTCCCAGTCAGCACTGTTTGTTAGTAAACAAAGCGCGATCTGCTGTTTGTTCAATTTTCACAATGCTTTATCATTTGGGAGTGCATTTTTCATGGAGAAAAAAATATTGAAAGCACCTGAGGCATCTAGACAGGCTCAGAACTCCAAAGAAACCTTTTCATGTAGATGTGCTGCTGGCTGAATCAAATAGAGTGATAGAAATGATATATGTTAATTTATACCACAGAGTGTCCATGCCAGGTTGCCTCCAGGTAAAAAAGTTGCACATGCAGGCAAAACAAAACAAGAATTCATTCACTGCTTCCCACCAGCAGGCAGGTGTTCAGCCATCTCCAGGAAAGCAGGGCTCCATCACACTTAATGGTTACTTTGAAACATAAATGCCATAACTCCAAACATCTCCCCTTCCTTCTTCTTCCCCCAGCTTTATATACTGAGCATGATGTCACATGGTATGGAATATCCCTTCTGCCAGTTGGGGTCAGCTGTCCCAGCTGTGTCTCCTCCCAACTTTTTGTGCACTCACAGCCTGCTCATTGGCAGGGCAGTATGAGGAGAAGAAAAAGCCTTGACTGCTTAGCAACAACTAAAAACACCAGTGTGCTATCAAAAGTATTTCTCATCCCAAATCCAAAACATAGCACTATACCAGCTGCTGGTAAAAAAGTTAACGCTATCCCAACTGAAACCACAACATTCACCAAGTCAGGCAATCAAGGACAGAGTCTGCAGCCCAGGTTGCATCCTGAATGTGGTGAGCAGAACTGGACAAAGTCGTGATCACATCAAAATTGAC
This sequence comes from Dromas ardeola, assembly GCA_013398915.1. Taxonomy (NCBI): domain Eukaryota; kingdom Metazoa; phylum Chordata; class Aves; order Charadriiformes; family Dromadidae; genus Dromas; species Dromas ardeola. The sequence continues at coordinate 136,455 of VYZM01017803.1, read as the reverse complement.
TCTGCAAACTGGATCTGTCCTTAGATTCTTTTGTATCCTGGAAGCTCAGGTCGAAATCATTGAAGTTCCAAAGTGCTTTAAGGAATCCCAGGGTTAATTGAGGTTGGTTTGGAAACTATACAGGATCCACATCTCTGTGTAGCCTCAGCCTGATGTTAGGTTAGAGTGCTTGCTTTGAGTTTTGCTATCCCAAGAAGGTTTGGGAGCTATGAACAACATATGAGCTATGAACACAGGCCAGATCAAGATCTTTTGTTGTATGTACACTGGAAGATCTACCTCCTGCTCCAGGATAGAAAGAAAGAAAAAAAAAAAAAAGAAGAAAAATCAATTTTGTGAAATCACTTGTGATTTCTCTCTAGGTTCTGGCTCTGCATCTTTACCTGTTGTAAAAAGTGGCAGACAGCCTTGAATTCTCCATGGATGTGACGATACAGCAAGAAGTTGTGGTCCTACTGCTACTCTCAGTCACTGTAAAGGAAGTTCTGATATCAGCAGTACGCTCTGGCTTCTGGAGTCCTACTTTCTTGGATCAGTAGGGGGAGAGAAGATTATGCCTTTTGGGAGATAAGTACGTCTGTCCTATACTCTCACTGATTAGGGAAAGGCTCCAAGCATACAAATCAGAGACAAGAACATGCTTGCGCTAGATCTGGTCAAAAAATGGGCCAGATGGTTTAGGCTGACTAGTGTATGTTGGGGTCAGTTTGGGATCAAAGAGGAAAGACAGATGAAAAATGGAAGACCATCTCAGGAACTACATGGGGGAGGTGATTGTTTTCATCTCTTTTTTTTATTCGGTTTTATAATATCTGAAGGCTTTATGGTTGTGTGCTGACTTTCTTATTGTCTGTAAGAACATGTGTGTGTTTTTAAGCAATGTCAGCATTCTTGTACAAGGAATAGAAGTTGGTTTTTACTATATGAAATTACTTCCAGCAGTAGGATACTGGAGATGCAGAGATAAGCAATGATGTATTTTGGAGATGACTGTATGAAGAATAGGGAGAGCAAGAATATAAGGGAGCAAAGTTTTTGGACTGAAGCATTTTTCTATTAAAAATGAAAGATTCATCAGTGCAGTACATGTATATCTAGCAATCTTGCCATACAAAAGGATGTGAAAAGTCAAAATTTTATGTCAACATTAAGTCCAACTTTTTTGAGTTGTAATAGAGTTTCATTCTGATGATTCAGAAAAAAACAATAGCCAAATCAGTTAAACCAGTAGCACATCATTCACGTGAAAATGGAAACCCAAGTGCTGATTCCACTTAAGCATGACTCTTTTTTGTGGAATATGGGAAGGCTTGGGGGCCCTATAAAGGAGCCCAGGAGGGCTAGGCTGTGGAAAGAGCTCTGAATGGAGAGACAAACAGCTTAAGAAAAACATGCCAGGCTTCAAAAGCATTTGGTTCAGCTTAGGCTCATCTGCAGAAAAGTTTTGACTCACTAGACAGTTATGAGAAAGGGACTGTGTGATCCTGGGAGAAACTGAATGCACACCTACATTTTTCAGGAAGTACTGTCTTTCTCCTTCTCTACTCTTACTAGATGATTAAAATACATCTATGAATAAGAAAACTTCTATCTTCCCTGAATAAGAGAAGCCTTGAAGCCCTAGGAATAAAGGCATTTAATGCATTTTTGAAAGTATTAAAACACCTTCCATAGGATCCAAAGCAATTTTTAACTTGTCAGTGCCTATGGAAGGAGTAAACCTCCAGCTTTTATTTTAGGTTTCCTCAAAATGACTGTCTTCTTGCAGTTATTCAGAGCTCCCAGCAGGATGAGAACCAAAGTTCAGGATGATCAAAAGTTCAGGGTGTCATGAAGGGATGAATAGGGATGATAGAAGGATATTTAGGGATGATGGTTGATTTGCAATGATGATAATGGTAGGGGATGGGTTAGCTAGCATGTAGAAAGTGTTCTGTGGCAAAACCTTGGGGGCTCAGCTTCAACTAAGTGCCACATAAGCTGTCAGTCCACCTGTCTGGTTGACTCACTTTCTCAAGACTGAATTAAACAGCTCTTGGCCTGTGCTTCCATTTCTAAGCAGCAAGAATATTTATGTGTCAGTTTCCGACTCATCTCCTGCAGCAGGGATAGCCTGTAGGCAGGCTCCCTGCTACGGGGGAGTGTTTTCATCCCAGCAACAGCTCTTGCACAAGACGAAGAGCAGTCCCCCATGCTCAGGACTCTGCACGGAGGCAAGGTGAAATGCGAGTCTTTCCAATCTTGCCAGTCATGGTAATCCCTCAGAATGTTTGTGCTTACTGACCTGTCTGTGGATCCCAACAGCAGTATTTCCCCAGCCAGGGGTTTAAATCAGGATTTCAGGCAGGTGAGCTGCAGGTGGTAACCTGGCTAATGCGGTATTTATGTGTGTGTCTTTCAGGAATATCTTTTGTATGCTCATGTTTGATAGGCTGACAGACTGTCTTTTATTACAACAAGTTGCTTTTGCAGTGTTTTGTTTCAGCTATTGTGTCTTACCAAGATGTTTTTCTCACCTGGCTCGGGAGAGATGGGAACTCTGTTTGAAACAATCTGTGAGAAATACACAAATAGCCTGATCCAGACTTGGATGCAGATTTTCATTGCTCCAAAAGGCAAACTCCTTTCAAACTGGGGCTTTTGCTCTGTCCTTGAGAGAGACAGGTGCTAGTTACAGAACGCAGATCTGTAGGAAGGTTTTCAACATCCTGCTGTGTGATGGCCTATACCTTGGATTTAATTTCAGGTCACTTTCTAGCACTGGGTATTTCATTTCTCATCTGTCCTATCAGTCCTACTTTACTGTACAATTGTTGATGCCTCTGAAAGCTCCTGCCAACAGTTTGCCATCTGTTTTAAACTAAAACCATTTAGTTTCTCTTGATGTGAGACAAAACCATCTGATATGCAAATATGAACAGTAGGTGGCCAACTTATCTCTATTTAATGTAAATGAAAACTCGCAAACAGTATGCAGGGGCTTCAGTAATGTTCTCCATCCATAGACCCTTCCAGAGAGTCTCATTTAAAGCTAAGTGAAGCCAGCTCCTAGATCATGGCTCCTCTCCAGCTCAAGGGACTGTTCTTTCATCATCACCACTGTTCATTTTAAGTATGCAAGAAACTGTGAGAAAACCTTGTTTTCTTCTTTGAAAGGATTCTCAGATTTCTTATTTGTGAGTCTTTAAAATGTTTGTCCTTGTGCTATTGGATGTTCCTTAAGTGGCCCTGGTGTGAACGGAGAGCGAAATGACTGCTCACCATGTCTCTTACAAGACGAATGAGGGCAGTCAGGTGAAATTAGCAGGTTGTAGGTTGAAAACAAGCAAGTAGAGGTAGTTCTTGAGTGTGGCACCCCCGGCCAAAGCTGCACTGGCTGGAAAGAGTTTAGGGGGTTCAAGTGAAGACAGGAAAAGTTAATGAGGCAAAGTACACTGAGAGGGTTTCTAAGACATAAAAACAATATCCAGCTCAGGAAGCTGGAGTTTGGGGAGCTTACGATAGAAACATTGCCATATGTTTGACTTGTTCTGATATTCCTCCCTAGAATATCTCTTTTGGCCACTCCCAGGATCCAGATGCCTTTGGTCAGAGCTAGCACAGGCTAGGGTTGCAGGGTGGGATGAAGGGTGAGGCACAGGATTGACTGTGCTTGTGGATGGGCTGCGAACATCTCTGTTGGATACAGCATGGAGGGCAGGCACTGATCCTGCTGCTGTAGACATGGACTGCATTATGCCTATGCTATCATCTGGGGAAAGAAAGTTTTCCTTCTGATGAACTGACAGTGACTGCTATGTGACAAAGAAATCCTGTTCAAGCCTTCTTTGACTGAAAGTGGCCTCGGCTTTCAAAAGTGCCTTTCATTACTTCAGGCCATTTTCTCAAATTAGGGATCTAAAATGGAGGCAACAGTGAATTACTTTATATCAAAAATACACACTTCAGTTGAGGTGAATCAACATGAAGCAATGGAGAAATCAATAATGATGCATCATAAAAGCTAAAATCTGTAGGAATGCTGTTTTCTGGTGACGCTGGATTTTAGCTGAAATAATGACTCACTGTTTGAAGCACTCCAACACCAGGGAGAAGACCTTAGAACAGGTTCCAAATTGATTAATTTTTCTGGGCATCTTAGGTTGGACTCCCTGCTGGTACAGCTGGAACAAGAGGCAGGAGTAAAGAGGAAGGTGATAAGGGCACTGAGGCAGCTGTGGAGGGAGGAGAGCAAGTTGGGAGGTAGTGGCAGGAGCTGAGATGGAAGATAAGGAAGCAAGAGGAGCAACTGCTTAGAAATCTACACAGAAACAGAAAGGTCTTCAGAAACCATGCCAGTTAAGAAAAAAAAGTCCAGGAAAAATAGCTGTATAAGGGAGGAGGCAGACCAGTTTGTAGCGTGTTGCATTGTGATGAAATAAGACGGCCACAGTCTGCAAGCTCTGGTCACTTAGGAATCAAGTCAGATTTATGGCTTTACAAGCTACTGCCGTCTATGTTTCTGCTATACTTTTTAGAGTGATCTAATGATTTAAGGGAATATTTTTCAAAAGCTATCATTGTGGGATTTGGGAGCATGCATCTCACCCCCTCTCAAAGGCTCTTGTGCTCCCAAATAAAGCTCTCTTGAAATCTCCCTAGTAGCCTTTATTTATAATACAGTTCAGTTGTAATGGTTGTATCTTAATTTTTCCCTTTCATTTATGAATTATTAGTGATCATTTTAGCTGCTTGAAAGATAAAGGATAATGGTACAAACTGTATTTTTTCCAAGTTGCATTTTTAGTGTTAGTTCCTAGCCTGCATCTTTCATCATTCCTGATTTGTGAAATGTAACTGAGTCAGTGAGAGAGAGAAGGAGGGAACAAAGGGAAATCAAAGCTGTGTTTGATCACTATTGGAATATGTATCAATTCCAAACCAAATGCTTCTGGCAGCTTCCAAAAAAAAAGGATACACAAAAAGAAATTGTATTAAGGGATAGTCATCTGCACTTGCGTTCGAGATCATCGTTAACAATAATTGACAGAACAAAATAAGGGATTCTCAGGGGAGTATGCGTCTTTCAAAGATAAGGTAATGGTGGTGTATGTTGTGAGTGATTACATGAATTGATGCCTTGATCACAGCACTTCAGAGAAGGCACTAACAAATCAATGTATTATGCTAACATTTTGAAAAGGCTGCTCTATCCACATGTGCACACACATTTCTAGAGCAGAATTTTTCTACCTGACCCCTCCTCCTGTTTCTTAATTTTCTTCTAACTTAGTGCGCTTGAAGACATATTGCTGCCACTGGCACCTACCAGGTAGAGAAGCAACTGGTGCAGTTCCTAGGACCACTCCTAGTGCAGAGATCCTGCACAAATATGATGTCAGTATGAAGTTCCCCAATTCAACCCAAAACACACAGGAGGAAAAGGAGAGTGCCTGCGCAGGGCAGGGAACTTGCCTTGTTTTATTGGACTGAGAGTCAAGGGGCGCTGGCCTACAAGTGTGGCTGTATCCAATAGTTTTTAGTTCCAGAACAGGATACCAACTCTAAAAGAAGAGACAAGCGCTTGCCAAAGGAGCCTGGGCGACAGAGTTTAGTACTGAATATGTTTTGACTTAGAACTTTGAATACCATACAATCCTGCTTAAAACAAAAGAAAAATTAATTTCAGTGGGTTTGGGGCTGCGAAATTCCTGTTTTCCAAGACATAATATTTTAGTCAGCCTTGTGGTCACTTCTTAATTTGCTGGGTTTCCCTTTTGGGAAGAGGACATATCTTTCCTTACTTCTAAGCGTAAAAGGCCAGACTTTTCAGTTGCCTGCAAATCAAGTGTCCTTCAGTCTTGTTAGACCAGTTCATTCCAGATGAGGATCAGGTCTAGTTACCGTTTTATTTATGATCAACAGCAAAATCTGAAGCCAGTTTTGAAGCCAGTACGTCTGTTTGCAGTTGGGGGCTGGAAGGGGAGGGGGAAGAAGTAGCTTTCTATTTGTGATGTCAGGTAGCAGCCGAGTCAGCTGTTTCAATACTACACTGTGCCTGGCTCCATGCTGCTCAGAACTGTGGATCGAATAGAGGTGCTGAGCAATAAATATGCACCAAAACAAAAGCCGCAAAAGTAGTATTGATATGGGCTGCATTTGATATCCATATAAAAGCATGACAGAAGTGTAATCTTATACTCCTTTATCCTTTGTAATCTGATAGTCTCATTTCTCTTTCCTATCTCGTTAAAATTTTATGTTCTATTTTAAAAAAAAATTCCAGACAGATGAGTCAGCAGCTCACTAACGGTGGGTTTGGTTTGTCATTTGTTTTGTGTTTTTCTCTAAGGAGATTTATGATTTTAGTTAGGAAAAAACAACCAGAACTAATAGCCAAAGTACCACAGCCCAAGTTGAGAATACAAGTAAGAAACAGCTAAAGTGGACAAAGAGCAAGGAAATTCTTCTCCCTGAACATCTCTTTCAATGCGGAGTCCCAAGTAATCACTTGAAATTCCTACTGCACCCATCCAAAAATCCTCATTCTTTAATATTGCACCTTACCTCATCAATTGAACATATTCTTACCTTCTACTTATGTTCCTGAAATTACTTCTCTGTGTAGCCTGTTTGTCATAAATGGTACAAAATATCACGGAATCACAGAATCATGGAATCTTCAGAGTTGGAAGGGACCTCTAGAGATCATCTAGTCCAACTCCCCTGCTAGAGAAGGATTGCCTAGAGCACATTACTCAGGACTGCATCCAGACAGGTCTTGAAAGTCTCCAGAGAAGGGGACTCCACAACCCCCCGGGCAGTCTGTTCCAGTGCTCTGTCACCCTCACTGTAAAGAAGTTTTTCCTCATATTTGATCGGAACTTCCTATGTTCCAGCTTGTGCCCGTTTATACCATATAATTTGGTTTCAGTTCTTGTGTCATATACTAAAAGCTTCTTATGCTCCTGAACTATTCTCTGCTGCTTAATGTTGTCACCTCTTTCTTTTCTTTTTTTTTTTAAACTGAGGTGAGGCATTAAGTCAACTTTAGCATAACTTCTCTTTCCCCTTCAGAAACCAGAGTTTGAAATTTATGCAGGCCCTAAAGGTCATCTAGACCACCCACCATGCAATGAGAAGGGACATCTTCAACTAGATCAGGTTACTCAGAGCCCTGTCCAGTCTGGCCTTGAATGTTTCCAGGTATGGGCCATCTCCCACCTCTATGGGCAACCTCTTCCAGTGTTTCACTACCCCTTATTGTGAAAAAGTTCTTCCTTATATGTAATCTAAATCTACCCACTTTTAGTTCAAAAACATTATTCCTTGTCCTGTATCAACAGGTCCTCCTAAGAAGTTTGTCCCCATCTTTCCTGCAGGTCCCCTTTAAGTACTGAAAGGATGCAATAAGGTCTCCCTAGAGCCTTCTCTTCTCCACGCTGAACAACCCCAACTGTCTCAGCCTGTCTTCATAGGAGAGGTGCTCCAGCCCTCTGATCATTTCTGTGGCCATCCTCTGGACCAGTTCCAATAGGTCCATGTCTTTCTTATGCCAAGGACACCAGAGCTGGAAGCAGTACTCCAGGTGGGGTGTCACCAGAGTGGAGTAGAGGGACAGAATCACCTCCTTCGACCTGCTGGCCATGCTTCTTTTGATGCAGCCCAGGATACGGTTGACTTTCTGGGCTGCAAGCGCAGCAAAGGATGCTGTCCTGTCCCTCAGGCATGTCAACTGCACCACGCAGTTTGGTGTCATCTGCAAACTTGATGAGGGTGCACTCAATCCCACTGTCTATGTCATTGATGAAGATATTGAATAGTACTGGTCCTAGTGTGGAACCATGAGGGACACCACTTGTCACCGATCTCCATCTGGACATTGAGTCATTGACCACTACCCTCTGGATGTGACCAGCCAACCGATTCCTCATCCACCAAACAGTCCACCCATCAAATCCATATCTCTCCAACTTAGAGAGAAGGATGTTGTGGGCAACCGAGTCAAAGCCTTACTGAAGTCCAGATAGACGACATCCGTAGCTCTTCCCTTGACCGCTGATGCAGTCACTCCATTGTAGAAAGCCACTAGGTTGGTCAGGCAGGACTTGCCCTTGTTGAAGCAATGCCGTCTGTCTCAAATCAGCTCCCTGTTCTCCACGTGCCTTAGCATAGCTTCAAGAAAGATCTGTTCCATGATCTTCCCAGGCACAGAGGTGAGGCTGCCAGGCCAGTAGTTGCCAGGGTACTCCTTTCTACCCTTTTTAAAAATGGATGCAATGTTTCCCTTTTTCCAGTCACCAGAGACTTCACCTGACTGCCATGATTTTTCAAATACCATGGAGAGTGGCTTGGCAACTACATCAGTCAATTCCCTCAGGACTCTGGGATGTATCTCATCAAGTTCCCATAGACTTCTGTTTGTCCAGGTTCCTCAGGTGGTCACGAACCTGATCTTCTGTTACAGTGCAAGGGACTTCTCTCCCTGAGGCCTGCCTTGCGGTCCATCCACTTGAGAGGTGTGGGGAGAGAGGTGGCCAGTGAAGACTGAGGCAAAAATGTTGCTGAATACCTCCACCTTCTCCCAGTCTGTTACCAGTTTGCCAGTCTTGCTCATCAGGGAGGGTATGCTTTCTTTGACCTTCCTTTTCTAGTTGACTTTCCTGTAGAAGCCCTTCTTATTATTCTTTGTGTCCCTTGCCAACTTCCACTCCACTTGTGACTTGGCTTTCCTGACCCTGTCCCTACACGACCGAGCAGCATCCTTATACTCTTTCCATGGTACTTGTCCCTGCTTCCACTGCCTGTGCATCTTTTTCTTGCTTTTTAATTTGACCAGCAGATCTTGACTCAGCCATGCTGGTCTCTTGCCCTCCTTTCTTAATTTTTTATACCTGGGGGATCGAGAACTCTTGTGCTTTGAGGAAAGTATCCTTAAAGATCTGCCAGCTCTGTTCTGATCCCTTGTCCCTGAGGGCAGTTTTCCAAGGGGTCCTATTGACTAATTTCTTGAAGAGGTGGAAGTTTACTTTCCTAAAATTCAGAATCCTGAGTTGGATAACTTCAGGGCCCTGAATTAGATAATTTCTAATATGTAAGAACCAGTATAAAAAAACCTGGACAGGGACTTATATATGAAATTGTGTATGTGTGACTACAGTTAGTCTGATTTAATATAAATATGGTCCATATGTTTCATATTGATATCCACTTTAATGCCTGCTAGGACTATTTTCTCTACATGTAAATTGAAATAGCCAGTTCTGCAATACCTTTTAATTCACTGTCCTATTGTAGCTGCAAAAATAGTTTAATGATTGCAGTGTGAAAAGCTCTTAATACAGTAGGCTTTATATAAAACCTGTCCAGTTAACCACTCTGTGAGCAAAGTGCAGTAAAGTACGAGTGCCCTCAGGATGAAGTCCAGCTATTTGCCAGTTGGATTTTCAAAGGCATAGGCTGATTGTAAGCTCATCCACCTTTGCCTCGATACAACTTGTGCTGCATGTCAAAAGCTCATCATTCACAGCTGCCATGCCTGATCCCACTGTACATTCAGTATAGAAACAGCTTCCTGGAACACCCAAGTAGTAAAAAAATAACCACAAATTTTCTCATCATAAGCACATTTCAAATGAACAACTTTGCTGAGGGGATTTGATGAAAACTTCATTCTCAAACTCACAAAATTTCTTGCTTGCCAACATTAAGATTGTACTGTGGACTAAATGGATTTAAACATTAGACGAAAAAAGGCACGAAGACATGAAGCACAGGCCCATGAGCCTTAGCTGTCCTTTCTTGTTCATACACATTCATGACACAAGATATGTTTTTCAGAAAGGCAGAGAGGTTGTGGGTGATGCAGGATATTTTACCCTTAGCAAAATCAGGTCATTCTGAAAGATTTCCATTTGGTACTTAGGAATTGAGTTGCAAGTAATTTTTTTTAATTAGCAGCAAAAAATAAAAAATTAGGAGGCTGCTCTGAGTCAGATAAAAGTTAAGCACATGCTTAGACTTAATAGGATATATTGAAAACCCACTTGTGTCAGCATGAATGCTTACTTTTATGCATATATTTATGTTTAAGCATATGTTTACTGTGAAATGGAACCTTCAAATAGTCCTTTTAAGTGAATTGTGATCCCATTAAGAAATAATAACAGTCTTTGTGATGTGTGGTAAAAAATGCCTGTGTTTGGATTTGCCGCCAAGAAAGAAGAGTGTTTTTCTGCAGTGTCACTACTACGTTGAATGTTAAAAATAACGTATAAACACCTTAATTTTCAAAATGTCTTCACATCAGAGTGAAGGCATGTGGGAGGGAATGGGTAGCTGTTCTGATCAGATGAACACTCAGTTTTCACTTTTACAGAGAAGATGGAGCCAAATTCTTCTTGGAGGTATGCAGCATAAAGACTAGAAGCAATGCTTACATGTTGCAGCACAGGCTGATTATTACTAGAATAACAAAAAAATTCTTGAAGTGACAGCAACTGAGCACTGGAGCAGACTATGGAGTCTCCATTCTTGGAGGTTTTTGAAACTCGGGTGAACAAGACCCTGCAAAATTTCATTTAATGAAGCCCTGCTTTCAGCAAGTTTGAACTCGAGGCAAGTTTGAACTTCAGAGGTCCCTTCCAACTTGAATTATTCTGTGATTGGGATATTAATATCAAGCAAGTAAGTAAGGGAGAACTAAGTGCAGGAATGTAAGATAAAGCAGCAGGGGACACTATAATCAAGGATGAGTTGCTGTGAAGGCGATGCATTGATGGACATAGACTTCATTATAGCAGGGATCATAAGATATCTGAAATTATAGTGAACTTTGTGAAGACTTTGGGCTCCTGAAACTGTGCAGGATGTGCCAGGCGGGATATTCTGAAACACTTAGATCTCTTTTGCTGAAATTAAGGCCAAGAGACCCCTCTGCATTTGGAGGCATTTTGAATGCCTTTAAATATATTTGGGACTCATTACTCATGCAGGGACCTGAGTGAAGCAACCGCACTTTAAAAAGTCATCAGCCTTTCCAATCATACTGTCTTTCCTCAGGAAAAATAATTCATGTGGAAGCATCTGACCCATCACTTGCTACCCTAAGACAGCTATGTTGGACTTGCTGGAAATTCCTCCAAAAATCATTGGATATTTTTGATCAAACACATCATCCTCCTAAAGAATGTCTCTATGGAAAATCTGAGCTTGCAAACATAACACCTCCTTCTCTACCATTTCTTATCTTCTTGAAGTAGGTCAAAGTCAGACTTCATCTTGTTTGAAGGATAAAAAGTTTAGAACCCATGTGGTAAGCCAAATCCTTTGGAAAATTCTGGCATTTATGCACCAGTTCTGCCCTCTCTGCTAAAAAGTCACATTCATGGATGGTTTTGTGCCCCTGTGAAGGATGTGGGGCCTTTACCAGAATATAAGATCCTTCAGAAATTTTTATTTCAGTTGTTGTCTCATGTATTATGGTATTTAGGATATAGATCCAGCCAGACAGTGTGAGCATGTCAAATTTTTTAGTCCTAAGTCTGCTGGAGCCTAGGTTGCTCTTAGGCTCATGTACTGGTAAAGCATAACTTACAGTGTAGAAGTACATTCACAGCTTGCTGACTTTGGTTCTCTAAGATGAATTGTGATCATTAAAAGTGGCTTTCCGGATGAGTTCAGAGCAATCTTCCACCTCTGTCTACAGAGCTGTCTCCCAGGATCATTCTGAAATGCTTTTAGGAATGGACTAAATCTGGTTGAAGTAAAAAAGAGTTTTACAACTAGTTTTAAGAAGCTGAGTAACAGTAGGAATTATTTTGAGAATCCCACTTGAAACTTCTATTTTGGGATCAACTGCTACTGGTGGATTGATGCAGAAAAGTAACGGGATATTTTGATAAACTGAGAGCAAAATTTTGCTTTGGCCTTGTTCACATGTCTTTTGATCTACTTCAGTCATAGATAAAATCTATACAGATGTCCATGAAAACCAGGTTTTTAAATAAAAGCATTTGACTTGGTAACCATCCCAACAAAAGAATAATCAATCATTATATCATCATCCAGTTGGGGAAACTGAATCTGAACTGTGTTACTGTGGTAACTACTCTCGCTGTTTGACTACACATTTGGGAATATCACATTTTGAAAAAGACTCTTTACATCATTGGGGTCCAAACAATCCTCTTGTTTCCTGTTTAAAAAAGGAAAATCCTTAATTTTAACGTAAATATGCCAAGAAGAAAGCTGATGCTACCCTTCTAAAGTGTACTCCTCATCACATGTTGTAGGCTAGGACATAATTAATTACAAGTGGAATGTAAAGGAATGGCATGCCAAAATCTTTAACATAATTCCAAATCATGCTTTATGCCAATCTCTCACTCCCTGCCAGTATGAGCTGATGTAATCTACGGGTGGCGTTTGATGTACTCTGGCACCAGAACAAAACTGTCAGTAGATTTGGAGACAAAAATGGGAGAACAGGTGCACAGTTCCTAATAGAATTTAACAGCTCCAGGATAACACTTGCTAAGGGTTGTTTGACAACAGAAATCAGTGTACACTCCAGGAGAGAATGCATTATCCAGAATGTGCATTATCCAGAGAGGAGACAAAACATTCAACCCCCAGACAACTCCCTGCCTTTATTTGTCCGTGAGCAAATTTTCTTATTTTCTTCCTTTTTTTTTTTTCTTCCCTACAGCAGTCCTTCCTCCTACTCACTTGCCCTGTTATTCCCTGGCCCTAACACTTGTCCCTGACATCCAGCTATGGGCAAGAAGGACCACACTGAAGTCTGTAGAGATCTTATTGACTTTGAGAATGGTCAGATTCTTACCAAACCCATATGCCCGGATGAAATAATCATGATCTGAACCATGCAAAGAGAGTACTGAACCTGAAAATCTGCTCATTTAAGTGGACAAGCCAGGCAGCAGAGAGCAGCAGAGCTTCTTAAAGTCAGACTTAGAGCCTGGTTCAAAACTGACTCCTCTGGAGCCCTAACCCCTGCGCTGCACAGTCCTAGGAGACAGTTCAGACTTCAGGTCAAGCATGTTACTAAGTTAAACATCCTGTCTAAAAATGGAGTTGGTGTTACTGGATGGGAAGCCATGTATGTATTTAAGAACACCCTTATCTCCTTTTTGGTTCATTTTGGAGTTCTGTGCTTAGTCCAGAGAAAATGACGTATCCCAACACTTCAGCAATAAGACAGCCTGAAGCCCTAGAAGGACCCCAGCATCACCTGCCACAAGGACATCCTGAGCTTTAACTGATTTAAGATTGCATACAAGGGCAACGTAGACACAAGATATATTTGCCTTGCAAGCCAAAAACTTCTTTTCAGTGTAACTGTAGCCTCTACGTACGCTAGAAACAATTAGGAATTCCCATCAGTTGAACCTGAGCCCTACAATGTTGTTTTTCTCGGATTTCCACCACAGTCTCTGTCAGAGGCAGATTGGCTCCTTGTTGTGTATGTGCTAACACCTAAGCTTTAGGTCCCTTTGATTTAAGTGGTGCCAGCTCCTGAGGAAATGGGAGGACAGCCCCCTGTATGGAGAAGCCCATGTTGGTACGTGCCATCTTTGCAGCCCTGTGTATGTTCAGAGGCATCTGCAGTTTCTCTTTCTTTAGAGCGGTGCCCACTATTCTTATTGCTGTCACAGTGGTAAGCCAGCACCAATAACGATATTCACCCACTTCATTGGCATGACAACTCTGGAAGACTCTGATAAAGACCACGTTTCCCCTAATGCTATCCTCATCTTGTCTGTTTTAGGCACCAATTCAGGAAGTTCTCCCCAGTTAAAAAAGGATATACACTTCATATTCCAAGGCTTTCTGAATATAGATGCTGGGATAGTAAAATTACAAAGGAAGAGATAGTTACATGAGAAAAAGCCTTTTATATATTTTGGCTCAGATCAAGTGGTTGTAAGGGGGCATCAGCTGGCATAAATTCTTTCAAAAGCATTTTTTGTTTTGTTTTTTGTTTAATACCTGGCAGTACAGGCATATACATTTTTGAGGACCGGGTCCTGTGCTTGGCAGCTGTCAAACCTTAGACAACTCATTTCACCTCTTAGCTTTGAACAGGACCTATTGAAAGCAAGGATTTTCTTCCCGTATTTGTTTTTTGAGTGCCTTAGAGACTGCAGCCTTGACCTCGGGTAGGATTTGACATTCACATCTATACAGTATTTAACTGTTGTTCTAATAGGAAAAACTGTCTGATGTCTTTTTGAATCAAGCAGTCTTTCCCAAGCTAGTGCACCTGTATGAGCTTCTCTAGAAATGCCATAAGTTTCTGTGTGCAGAATAAACTCTGCTCCATTGATTTCAGTAAGGTGATCAGTTCCTTGAAGCACTACTTTTTAACTAAAATAGAGGTTTTGCCTTCTAAATTCAAGCATCTAGTTTGACAACAGTGATTACTTTGTTTTACCTCTGTCATGAATGTAAAATAATATGAGCTATGTTTAAATAATTGTTTTATGCCTGCTTCACAGTACCTAAATCTTTAACTAGAAGTATTGACCAACAGGACTCTACAGTGGGACATTGTTCTGCTTTAAAGCTATGAGTCCTTCAGAAAGTGATACAGAGCGGCACTATAGGGAGGTTGGATACTCTAAAAGTAGTAAAGGCTTGGTTTAGCTTAGAACTGCATAAATGATATTGCCTTGATAGCTGAGTAGTTGAGGGGCAGCTAATAAAAATAATAACTGGCTGCTCTAATTCTGAACAGAGCACTACCATAGGAAGAGCTGGAATAGTGTATAAGGACACACACATATCAACAGAGACCAGTCTTCCCAGAACGGACCGTGACACCTTAGAGCTCCTTACAAGCCCCTTTTTGAAGGGTATGATAGGTAACTATTATGTATCTCCCAAATTACAAGCAAAAGGGTAATCAAGACTATAAGCTTGAGATGATTTTGGTTTTACACTATATCTGGTTCGATCTCCAAAGCTCCAGGCCTCCTGGATGTATCAAAATATCGAATATCACCTGTCTTTTCTTTCTTTATAACATCAGCAGGAGAGCTCAACTTCTTTGCTTAATTGGCCACATTGGTGAAAATAGATGTCCGAATTTCTATATGTGAATATGTGCAGCTAGAGCTGCACAGCAACATGTGTTCCTGGTGTACAGCTAGCCTGAAACTTTCTCTTATTGAGCATCACATGACCCCTGGATCACAAACCACCAGCAGTTGCATCCTAGGGAGACACTGCCATGTGCTCAGTACTGCTCCTGTCACATATATCCGTAATCTAACTGCTTTAACAGCAATTAAACTCTGAATTAGGAATTTCTGTGAAGAGCTCATGGTAAAAAACTGACAAAGGAGTATGAGTGCTAGTTCTTGTCACCATTTCCTTGCTGTGGGCAACCTTTCTGTCTTCTGGCATTCCCTTGTCCCCATCTTGATGACTGCTCTGTCCAGGCTTTCAGTACAACCGAAATGTAGCCTGATTGCCTATCTCTCTGCAAAGGCACTTCACAAAAGAGAGTGTTTTAGGGAATCCCATGCATTCAGACAACCAAGATGCATCTGGTTCCTTACTCAGCTCCAGTATTACCCCTTTGTGTGTGACCTTCAGCCTTATACCTTCTTGGCTCCAATCCAGCAGAGCACTTAAACACTAGATCTGGGCTCAGTTTTCAGCTGAAGTTCATTTTAATTTTAAAAAAAAAAATCTATTTGACAATACTGAAAAGTTTCCAAATTTTTCTCAGGTTTGCTGAGTTGTTCCTGCGAAAAATAAAGTAGAAATAATTTTTAAACCAGCATTTATTTTGGCACTTTTAAGGGTGATATGTTTATTTCTCCATTTAAAAAAACTTTGTCTGATAGAGGAGGAGAAAAAAACCTAATGGAAGGTCCTGTATGGAGGACCAGGAGGCAGGTGTCCTCCAAAGAAGGAAGGAGGCAAGCAAAACTAATTCTGAGACTGCCCCAAAATGGTATTTTTGTAGGTTTTTTTCTATGATGATATAAATATACAAAAGCATCTCGCTCTATCATCTGAATCTTATGTTCAAAAGTACTTTAAAAACATCATAGGTCAATTTTTTCTTAAGCAGTTTCTGACAAGCATATCTGCCAAAACGTTTTTAATATCTGTCTGTTTTCTGAGGCACATGGAAATATATTCTTTTCTCTCCTTCGACCCAAAAAGAAAGAACCACTCAGCCAGTAGCAGAGCTATCCACACACAACAAAACAAGACTAAATTAACCATTTGGTAGTTTGAAACCATGAGTAACAGAGTATGCCAAGACTTCTTAAGCTGGATAAATAATTTATTTTCAATTTAAATTGCATCTCTACTCATAATGTTGTGTCTCTCCACTGACACTGTACAACTGATATTTTGCCTGCTGAGGAAAATCCATTTATTTCTGGTGCTGTTCGCCTTCTACCCTCGTTCACCACAGTCGCAGTGACTCAGTGCTGAGTTGCCCTGAATGTAAACAATATGTCTGCATTCCTGTGTGTTGATTAATTTTTCTGATATGCTGATGATGTCTTACCTTTCTAGTTGCTGTGGCTAGGCATGTGATTTTATATGCTGTGTTTATGATACCAGCTTGTTCCCACAAGAATCGATGACAGCCAGAAACAGGGAAAGTTGTTTGCATTAAATCAGGAGTGTGCTGAAGTTAAAGTCTGTCACTTCATAGAATCATAGAATCATAGAATTGCCTAGGTTGGAAGGGAACTTTCAGATCATCTAGTCCAATCATCGACCTAACACTGACAGAAAACATCACTAAACCATACCACTAAGCACTACATCTACCTGTCTTTTAAATACCTCCAAGGATGTGCCTCAACCACTTCCCTGGGCAGCCAGTTCCAATGTTTAATAACCCTTTCAGTGT
>VYZM01017803.1:95762-119556 GCA_013398915.1 Dromas ardeola | reverse complement strand
CCTCCTTTCAGGTAGTTGTAGAGAGCAATAAGGTCTCCCCTCAGACTCCTTTTCTCCAGGCTAAACAATCCCAGCTCTCTCAGCCACTCCTTGTAAGACTTGTTTTCCAGACCCCTCACCGTCTTTGTTGCCCTTCTCTGTACCCGCTCCAGCACCTCAATGTCTTTCTTGTAGTGAGGGGCCCAAACCTGAAGACAGTATTCAAGGTGGGGCCTCACCAGTGCCAAGTACAGGGGGACAATCATTTCCCTAGTCCTGCTGGCCACACTATTCCTGATACAGGCGAGGATGCTGTTGACCTTCTTGTCCACCTAGGCACACTGCTGGCTCGTATTCAACTGGCTACTGACCAACACCTCCAGGTCCTTTTCTGCCAGGCAGCTCTCCAGACACTCCTCCCCAAGCCTGTAACGCTGCATGGGGTTGTTGATTGTTCATGTGGCTCTGGCTCTTGGTGCTCTCTTCTTCATTGAGTGTCTGTTTGAAAAATGATTGCTCTTGCCACAGATTGATACAGCAGATGTTACACTATGATACTTCAGAGAAGGTCTTCCAGTTCTGCTGGTTTCTAACATATGACAGTTCCCTGGGCTCACTTTTGGTTTTGATACTCCCAGTCAGCTTTTGGAGTGAGCTGCTTTGCCTTCAAATCAGCTATCAATCAACTGCAATGGCCCTGAGGCAATTTTAATCTTTAATGAATATTTCTCCTGCACTGCAATCATTTTGGGAACCAGAGAAGCAAAGATTGAACAAGTAGGAATACACAAGGTGAAGACATTAACCTGGGACAGGAACAGTCTTTGTGGTTTGAGTGAAAGTCTCTGGACCAAATGCAGAACAGAAAGGATCTTTGTCCCTTTAGTTTCAGGGTCTCCAGGCTTCCAGTGTGGCTCAGGGACTGGTCTAGATCATTGGCTCTAGTGCAGCATCAACCTGTGGGAGGCTTCACTCCTGCATGCAGGCAGAACCTAAGAGGATCAGGCACTACGGAGATCAGGTGACAGCTATGCAGAGGTTTGGAGTATGTTGCTGGTCACTAGATGATGAATGTAGGGACTTTAGGGAGCAGATGAGTATGTGAGGCAAACAAATCAGTTAAGTAATTAGAGAAATGCTGTTCCTGTTTTTTTAAAATCTTGGCATTGCTACTATCTTTCGATTTTATTTTTTTTTTCCGGGGTATGATTCTTGGGCATCTTTGTTATGCTGTAGAAAGTTTGCTGTGTGCTGTTTCAGGCTGTTAGGCTATGTTGTGGGGTGGTTTTCTGCATGCTCTGATGTGGTTAGTTGTAATGCTGAGCCTGAGGTTTGTAGACTCTTTATCAGATTGCCTTTATACACCCTAGATGTGGTACAGCAATGAGCTAAAGGAGACAGGGAAAATGTTATTTTTCATTCTAACAGGCTGCAAAATACAAAACTAGCATGAGAGTAACCACAAGAACTGAAAGCTTGCAAAAGCATGGTTCCTTGAAACATCACATGACTTCACCTTTAAAAAAATATTCTATACTGTTTCAGAAGAAATTATAATCTGTGCTAGATGTGGATCCGATCTGTGATAACAGATTAACTTTTGCTGACTTCAGTCATGGGGTAGTGTGTTCCCATGATCTCAGTCCTCATTGCTTTCTTGGCTTCCTGCAGATCTGTAGGAACACATTGAGACACAAGCATTTTGCTGACTGTTCCCAGTCAGAGCATGGGAATGTTTATCTGTGTATTAACACAGGGTGTCATGTTAATAGTCATGTAGTTTTTCCTCAGCTAGTGATAGCTCCGAATCAGATTATTGTATAAAAATGTACTGCTTTGAAATGTGTCTCTAGATGGTTTATGTTAATTCCGTTCTAATGGAGCACAATCAGGCAATCATGATGGTAGCAATTTTCACTGTTTTTAGAGAAATTGAAGATAGCTTGGCATGTGCCCAGAAAAATGCTTCTCCAAACACAAACAGACATCTTATATTCTTGGTAACAATAAAAGTTCTACAACCTTCCATAAAAATGTAACAGAGTAAGATTATTGAGACACTCATTAGAAATGTCAGTAAGTTTGGGGACAGGGAGTGTTCATTTGTGGGGTTTTTTTACACATGCAACATGTCTTAATGATGTACTGAGCACAGGATTGCTTTGGTAGGGATCTGAAGGGAAGAAGCCCAGATAGTGAAATAAAATTCTATTTATGTTGATAGAGCATTAGAAAACTGAAATAACTCATAAAGTATCTATTAACGCTGAAATAATATCAAGGGATTTTTAAGAGTCTTCAATACCACATTAGCAGGAGGGAGAATCCAACTCATTGCCTTGGTACATAGAATATCCATGACACAGTGAATAAATATTATGTACAGAAAACAACACAGTGTAAAAAATAATATTTGATGCTTAGGGTCTGACGTTTCCTCAGTCAAAATTCCCACTGATTTCTAACCAGTTAGCATCTTTAGTTGCCATTCCCACAGAAGTATTAGTGGGAACGCACATTTCTGCTGATGCCACCATACATCTAGAGATTACATGGCTAGCTACTGCATCCATCTGTCTGCCCAGCCATGTAGCCACATGCAGAACGTCTGCCTTATTTCACAACCATATGTCCTGATAACAGAAAGACAGCCACCTATCTGGAGGTCACATGCAATGGTCTGACATCTCCTTGTACAGAGTTGACCTGGACTGCAAATAAGTATGAAAGCACTGGAAGCTATGCTGGTGTTGTACAGGCTTTCCAGCAGCAGATGGTCCCCGCCTCAGTGAGGAAACTACCCTTTAGGGCTGCATTTTGAGAAGGCAGCTCTATTGTTTCCAGACACAATGTCATTCAAAGCAGACCAGCTTGGAGGCCTTTACTCTTTCCTTCCTCAACCTGACTTAATCTGTCCCAGTCCTGACCCTCAATTCACCAATAACTAATGACACCAATAATGTAGACATTGACACAATTGCTTTATCTGTGACATTCATCTTGTTCACCCTACATGTGGCTTGGACCAGCACAGGCTCACTCATTTCTCCAGCTGCTCTGGGGATGTGTATTGGGTTAATGTGACAAGGCTGGGGCAGAGGGGTGGGGGCTGCAGGGGTGGCTTCTGTGAGAAGACATTAGGAGCTGCCTCCATGTTGGACAGAGCCAGTTCAGACCTGCTGCTGGCCAAAGCTCAGCTCATCAGTGATAGTGCTAGTGCCTCTGTGATAACATATATAAGAAATGGTAAAAACTGCTGTGCAACAGCAGCTGGGAGAGAGGAGTGAGTGAAACAACTGTGCAGACACCAAGGTCTGTGAAGATGGAAGAGGAGGAGCTGCTCCAAGCATCAGAGCAGCTCCTGGTGCAGACCATAGTGATGCAAGTTGCCTACCTTGCAACCCATGGAGAACCACAGTGGAGCAGATAACCACCCTGCACGCCATGGCAGGCCCCATGCTGGAGCAGATGGATGTACCCCGATGGAATGTGTGACACCATGGAGAGCCCACGTTGGAGCAAGCTTCTGGCAAGAACGGTGGCCCATGGAGAGGAGCCCATGTTGGAGAAGGTTTTCTGTCAGAACCAGTGACCCCACAGGGGACCCACACTGGAGCAGTCCATTCCTGAAGGACTGTACTCCGTGGAAAGGACCCATGCTGGTGCAGCTCATGAAGAACTGCAGCCCATAGGAATGACCAACGTTGGAGAAGTTCATGAAGGACTGTCTCCCGCGGGAAGGATCCCACTCTGCAGCACGGGAAAAATGTGAGGAGGAAGAAGTGACAGAGATGAAAAGTGATGAACAGACTGCAACCCTCATTTCCTATTCCCCTGCACTGCGCAGGGGGAGGAGGTAGACAAGTCAGGAGTGAAACCGAGCCCAGGAAGAAGGAAGGGGCGGGTGGAAGGTGTTTTTGTTCTTATTTCTTATTATTGTACTCCAATTTGATTAGCAATAATTTATATAAATTTCCCCAAGTCACATCTCTTTTGCCCATGATAATTGCTGTGTGATTGCTCTGTCCTGTGGTCAACACACCACAGCATTGCATCCTTGTTTTGGCATGGGGAAGAGGTGAGATGGAGGTGGAACTCCTTCTCTGAACCAGTCCCATTCTTCAGCAGTTCCAGAGCAATGCTGGCCCTCAGCTGCATCAAGTGTTCAGAAGAAAACAGGAGGAAACTTGCTCCTATGCTGGACAAAGGGATCCCAAATGCTTGGACAGGGAGGAATCTCAGAACCCCTCAGCACCATCTTGAGCTGTAGTTACTACCACAGGTGAAGTTCTCCAGTCCATGCCTCGTAAAGAGCCTAAACCAATTTATCAGTGGACTGGGGGGATGGGGAGGGGGGGGGGCAAGAAATATCCCCCTTCCTGCACTGTCCCTTGAAATGACTAACCTTGATGAGGAAATGCTTGCAGCAGTATGTTCTTTTGATATGCACTTTTGAAAAATCCATATCCCCCCAGTTGCCCACTGCTACCATGGCCTTGTGAGAAACCACCATATTTCTCCCATGCCTTTTTGTGCTGCTTATGCAGGTCAGAATTTTTTGTTTGTTTTGATTGTGTTCAAAGGTGATGATATTTCTTCACAAGTAAGTAAGAGATAATTGCAATTGTAAAAAAGTTCAATTATGGCAAATTCGGTCTATTTTGCATTTGTCACACGTCAAATTGGCTTGTTTTTACCCGTTTTTTTTTTGCTTTACAGAAGCAGAAGAGGGTAGATGTATGAGAGATCTAGAATTACTTGAGGTGGAGTCTTGTAGTGACTAATTTATTCTGTTTCCTTAACTTCTATTTGTTACTGCTTATTGTAATTGAGCTTACAAGCAAACCTGAAATATATTAGAGAGAAAGCTGACTTCTTTTGTCATTGGTTTAATCATCTGTCTATCCTTGTATGTCCCCAATAGTTTGTAAAATAACTGGTTTCATATCATAACTTCTTTGGCCTTTTGCACACTGTCTTACTTTTTTTTATTTTATCTTTTTTCGGACAGTTCATCCCTGATTTGATGGGAGTACATCAGTACACGGAGAATATGGTAGGAAGGAATGAATTATTTTTTTCTATGGGAAGGCTAGAGAACCAGCCTAATAACCCCAGGGTATCCTTAGGAGTAATGCAGAAGCAACTAAGGTTATCCAGATTAAAGTCTATGGCTACATATCTGCTGCCCGGTGTGTGTGAAAGTCAAGAGTGCTACGCAGACTGCCTCTGCACAACTTCTGCAACTAGGGTTTGAGACCAGAATGGATTAGGACAGACAAAATTCAGGTTACCTGCAACTTCTATCAGCTCCTGCTGGAGGGATTACAAAGCCTTGTTTCCCATAACTTTACAGCCAGACAACTTTACTGTGAGGATTCAGGAGGTACGTGGTGGTGTGGTGGTGTTTGTCCTGGAGATGGCACACCCAGTCTATCTACGCCACAGGTGAATGTTCATGTTTCAGTCTGCATGAAGGGGTAGCAGATTTCTACTCACTTCTCTCATGCTCTGAAATTTTTATCTTGCTTTCACTGCTACATGGTCAAGGTTAGGTTTGAGCAACATCACTGGAGTGGAGATGTTCTCTTAGCCTCTTTGCCCTTCAGTCCTTATAAAGATGTAGGCCTGGAGGAGTAGAAGAAGGTGAAGGTAAGTGTGATTTGATCCAAATGATGAGATAAAATATGCATACAGTTCCTTTAGGCCAATAGACAACAACTTTTTCAGGTTAATACATTATCTCTGAAAGGGAGGGAGGCATTCATGAAAAAATGGAACATTTCCCTGTTCTTGCTGTAATTTCATAGTATTTTGCGTGAAACACTGGGGTTTGTGTTACTGCAACCAGGAACAAGAGTTATACAAACAACTTACATCGCTTGCTAGTGGCATCCAGAGGAAAACAGTTAAGAATGAGTTTCCACAGTTTTTTCATTATGTTCTTTATTCTGGCGATGAGAGGGGAAACTATACCAGTCTTTCTGCTTGGGTAGGTTGGGAATATTTTTAGTATCCTGCAGGTGAAAACAGCCACTGAGATACGCATTGATAGCCATCATGTCTGCAGTCTGTAAGTAAATGTGTGTTACTAACACTAATAGTAACAGGGAATAGATGCAGTCTGCATCTGAAAACACCAGCAGGAACCTGGGGCAGGGCTTAGAGATGTGATCAAGACAATGTATCTGTTACATAGCTGGGGAAAAAAAGAAAAAAAAAAGAACCTGGGGCTGCTTTCCCTCTTATGTCAGTCCAAACACTTCTTTGGAGACATTTCTCTTTGTGGGAGAACCCGGTTGCCGGGAAGGCCAGAGACCCTGTCAGAGAGGTCGTGCTGGAAACAGTCATTTCCTTTTTGATTTTTTCTCAAACCTCTATTTGCTTGCTCTCTGAGAACAAGCACCTTGTGAAGCTTTCAAGAAATGGAAGCAGAAGGAAACCCTGTCTCAAAGCAAAATTTGAGGGCGACAGAATTAAATCAATGAAGTGAGGATGCAGCAGGTTGAGGGCAGTTTGCAGTGCCAAAGCAAATAGGCCCAGCCCAGGAACAGACTCTTTAAGGGACAAAATTATATTGCGTTTAACTAGAACTCTGAAGAGAGCAAAAGATCATCTGGGATACACCCTAGTGGTGAGCGTTTGAATACTTCCCTGCAAGGCTGCCCTGGGACCTGCAAGCATTTAACTTTTGCTGACAGTTAATATTTTAAGGATTACCCGTATAGAAACAAAGAACATGTACATACAGAACACCTTGCCGTAAAAGCACTCTGTGAAATAAAAGGAAAATCTTCATGGTCATTAGGTTTTTCAGAACTGTAGTTCACACTAGATCAAGTAGCACAACAGGGAGTAAAACTGTGACTATCTTTACTTGAGGAAACCAAGACTGTAAGAAAAAGTAGATGTGTAATTCAGAAATTCAGTATTTTTTCAAAACCTTAAGAATGGGGCTCCTCTAATCATCACAGGTGATCATACACTTCTTCCAGTCATCATAATTACAGGGTGAAGTTTTAATGTTACTATTTTTCTTATTTTTAAATGGACATTGCTTTGCACGGTATAAAATTGAGATTAAAAACCATGAAGAATCAAATCTTCTTCTATGTAGCAGCACCATCTTTATTCCTAAAATGGGGTAAAGGAAATTTAGAAAGTTCAAAGATTCTGATGAGTCAATTTGTGAATCCTTTGCAATTAAATCTTCTCAGAATTAATCTCTAAATTTCATCCCAAATTAGGATGAAAATTACATTTTTCTCCTGAAGCAAGTGATCTCAAAAATGCTGTTTCAGAAGTTTCAAAAACTATCACATAGTTACTTATTTTTCTCTTTGAAAGACTGAAAAACTTCATCAGTACAAGACATGTGAAGAGTGGGGGATTTTTTCCCTTAACTTTTTCTCGCAAAAAAAAAAATAAATCCCTTAATAAAAAATTATACTTATGTCTCTGCTTGTAACATTGAACAACTATTCATATTAAAAATCTTGGTGGCTTTTGAATGTAACTACTCTTTGTTAAAATTACACCTTAATGAGCATTGGTTTGCAGCCTAGCTCTGTGTAAAACAATCCCATTCTCCTAAACACTCCTCACCCCTTTATTCTTTCACAGTCTAAAACTGATGTAAGGGCTAGTACTGATGAAGGGCGAAACTTTATGTCATGGGTCTAGGCGACAGTGAACTTTATGTTCTAAGAGAGAGGTGGAGCAGGAGTAGTTAAGCAGTTCAGAAAAAAACAGATACTAAATCAACACTCCCCTTCCCTGTCTGGTGAGCTGGGGAGTTCTTCATATTGGTTACTGTAATGTATTTTGCAGATCTCTGTCTTCCCATGTGGAGAGTATTTATCATGCATTATTGTGTTAGTAAGGGATTTTGTCTCAAATTGTACAGATTCTAATCACTGTAATTTTTCAATTAATTTCTGGAATTATTTTTGATTACTTCTATTTTTCTACCCACAGAATAAATGCAGAAACTAATCCAGTTCAAATCCAAACCTTTAAAATCCTTCACTTAACCTCTGAATTGCAAAGAACATGAGGGCTGATTCTTAGCTTGTGTGGATCAGGAAAAACAACACTCCCACACAAACCAGATCATTAATACCAGATATTACTGGTGTACTCACTGAGTATTTTTTGGTGAAATTAAGAGAAGTTGCTGAGGCAGAATCCAACCTCAAAAAGGAGAAGTAAAGAGCAACTCAAGTAATTCTGACATGAAAGAATGTCGTCTTGCATTTCCTAGAGGTCCTTTAGATGTCACAGCAGATTCAATTGTAGCATATGTTCCCATAGTAACTCCATTTTTCTTAGTCAGTTTTGTTTCTGCATACATTTATTAACTTTTTGAGCTTAAATGCAATGATGATGAAATATATTGCATCATTCGAGCCTAACTGAGGGAGAGGGTAAAAAAAAAATTCAAAAGAAGGTTAAAAAAAAAAGAGAGAGAGAGAAAAAGGAGCACAACAAGGCAGTTTTAGGGATGGGCAGCTTAGACAAAAAGGTTTAGAGATACACATATGTCATAAAGCACTGTGGACCTCCCACCAAGCATTTTTTGATGTGTAAAATTACCAACGGTTAGTGTAGCAGCAAGATAAGTCATTGGCTATAGAAATGGTGGGGGTTTTTAATCTCCATTTCATTTGTAAACAGTAGTTGATAGAAAGCAGCAAAGCATATATAGTCTTGTTCTTGGACTTTGTAGGTCCAGAAAAATTGCTTGTGCTGTTCTGCAATTAGTTTCCCATGCACAGCCTTTCTATACCAAGCTCCTAACAATGTTCATGCTAGGCAGCCACAACAGTTGCACGCTGATTTGAAGATGACACCAGCATCTGCCAGGGGCAGAGCTCTGCATCTCTGCTTGAAAGTCCTTTCTACCCCTGGTTTGTAGAAGAAAGAAACAGATGTCCCTTGGGATCCTCTTTCAAAGACAACTCTTCCTGTGGAAGTAGAAACATAAGGGAGAGGGCCCTTTTCTGGCTGTTGCCAGCTGTAACAGAAGGAATATACATCATGGTTCACATGGTATTATTGTAGCACACAGTACAGTGGATAAAATAGAATAGGACAGATTATAAGTATGCAGTTCCTCCTTCTTTGAGGGCTTAGAATATGGCACTGAAAGATGAGATTACATGGAGGCCTGTAAAAGTTACATCTTGTTTACTTCATATACCATTAGGTGAAGTTGGTGAAAAAAAGTTAATGCAATTTAATGAGACACATATATGGCAAGGATAACTCAATTCTCAAGTCACTCCTAGCTGGAAGATAAAATCATGTGTGAAAGTTTAACAAGAATTACCATGGTCTGCAACATCTCATGCAAATCAAACTTCTGGGGAACTGTCTGCAATTAGGATTTTCTCTACTCTCCTCAACTGCTTTACTGCAGCAAGATCCAGCATTATCTTGTTAGAGGAAAGTGGGTCAGTTTCATCTCTGTCTTCTGGAGCTGTGTAGAAGACACTTGAGCAGCTTTTCATATTGCTTCATCACCATTGTGTTTGAGTCCTTTCATTGAGGGGGAATGGTTACTTGAACCCAAACACTTTCTACAGCTAAGTCAGCTGGTTAACATTGGTCATGTCCTCTAGTTCTCCCAGTTTTCTATGAGAGAGAAGAATGACCAATAATAGTGTGTTCCTGTGGTGGGCATCTTTTAAGTGCACACATGCCTCTATGTGAGTGAAGGCAAGTATACAGGAAGGTTTCTTGTACTTGGAGATGAAAATACCAAGAGTTTTGATGGTTCCTGGGCTTCCTTGTGAGCCTTTTTCCAAAGGCTGAGGTAGCTCCCAGGATGCCTGGGATTCCTTTTCTAAGGAATGTCTAATGGAGCCCTTAGGTTACTAAAAGAAATTTTGCACCTGGATGGATGGAATGCATCTCCAAACACTCTGTTCGGCACTCTCCAAGTGAATGAGCTGACCTGGCTTTGCTGTCACAGAGCACATGGTCAGTTAGGCTAAAATAAGCAAGTTCCTGTTGTTGCTTCAGCTCTGCAGCTTACTGTGGTCCTGACCTTCACTGGTATGTTAAACCAACACTAACTCCTCAGACTTTAAGGACTGCTTCTGTTTTCAAACATCTTCAAAATACTGATGCTTTTGATAAAAAAGAGTATCAAAGATGGATACAAGAGTATCCATCCAGTCATCATGCTGCCCTGGGCACTCCATTGAACATCAGCAAGCAGTCATCAATTGAGCATCAACAATTACCATCACTACAGTGAGGGAACGTTTTCTGGTATACTGTCCTGTTGCTGTGCAAACTCCAGGCCACCCAAATAACAAAAAACAGAGAATTTACCTAAAATTTTACAGCCTTGTGTGGAGGATAGGGAAAAGATTAATTCATTCATAATTTGGTGGGAAAAGTAATGCAGGGCTTTTGCTTCCTTCTTTGATATCTGTAGAGCTCAGTGTCATTTTTAGTGGTTCCTAGAGTCTTTAACAGCTCTAATGAGAGAAAAAGACAAATTCCATCTGCCCCCTAGCCCTCATGTGACGTTGCAGGTTACTACTATAAAGTTATTTATCAGTGATTTCCCTTTCCTCAACTGGGGGGATTTAATAGTGCTAGCAAATGGATGTTAAAATCACTGGTTATTAAAAGCACTTGGGTTTTGTTTAGTTTTTTGTTTCCCCTTTGCACTCTGAGCTTCCAAAGAGTCTTGTATTGTTCTACGTGTCAAAAACAAAATATAAAGACAAGATGTATTTTCTCTCAGAAATAAGTGGATCTGAAAAATTTGCTTGTTTGTATTTGTGGGTTTAATAATGTTCTATTTCTTTAAGCACTTGTTGTCCATTCAGTTGCAAAGGAACAGGATGTTGTAGCTATGCCAGAATGTTTTACTGAAGTGTGAAAAAAAAGGAAGTGACTTATAGACACCAATCAAATGGCACCCTATTCCCCAAGCTAGCAAACAACATGAATTTCATTAAAATTTATATATAAACTGGAAAATAAATCTACCTTTACCCATAGCAGTCTATTAAATTAATTAGATGCAGAATGGTCCATGCAGATTAGCATCGCCTTCACCCCAAAAGATGTAAAAACAAACACAAGAGGCACCTTAAATCCCTGGTATTTGCTAGTGGAACATTATTCTATGATGTTTCACTACAAAAACGTACATGCATTAGCAATCAGTTACTCATTGCCCCAAATGGTATCCCCAATTTGCCTTGGTTTTCTTGCTCCTCTGTGTTCATAACAATACATTCCAATACCATGTGAGTGAGTTGAGGCCCTGATTTAGAGCTACACCTAAAGCTCCCATTTCTGTCTTTCTTGACTAAGACTTTCTTTCTTTCTAAGGCAGGGTGCAGCAGGGCTTTCATCATTAGCTTCCCAAACACACAGCTGCCCAGGAATCAGTGAGTGGGGCCTGGGAGTAGGGAGATTAGGAAATAGGTAGGGTCACACGGAATTGTCTCTTATGTCCTAACTGTCAGATTAGCCTTGTGTGGCATGCTGACACAAAACATACCCACCACCACCGAATATGGGGAGCTCTAGGCTCTCAAGGACAGAAGCAGTGGCTTTGGGCTTGTCTGCAGCAGCTCAAATACCTCCTGCTGTGGCCACCTTCCTATTTATATCCTTCTTAGTTACTCAAAATGTTTGATTATAGTTTCCAGGGAATCATGTATTAAAGACAGAGATGCATTAAATTAAAATTACCTTATTTATGTTCTGTGCTTGGTAGCAGGTTTCCATAGCTTGATCTGTTGATAATGTATTACCAACGACTTCTCTAGGAGGTTTTGCAATAAATTATTGGAAAAGGTCTACACATTGAGGAATCATTTTACATTTTTGTGCTTTTTAAATAATTTTCAAAGGGAAAATGGTATTCTGTTGTAACTTAAGTTACTTAAGTAAGTACTTGTGAATGGGATTCTAAATCTTTGGGTTCTGTTATACTTGTGTGTGTTTATACATATATGTATCTATATATGTGATTGCTAAGTCTTCCTGTGTTCAGTAATGTCACAGAGGAAATTACTGTTACAGAATGTTGTACTATAAAACAGCATAGAAACACATATAAAGATGTGAATATATATCAGGAAAAAATTAAGCTTGAAACATTTCCATTTGTATTTAAGGTTTAAGAATAAAAGGTGAGAAACTCAAATTCTCCCCTAAGGTTTCAAGGCATCACATCTAGATTTACTGGAGCTCAGACTTTTATTCCCATTGAGTTTCAATCTCTATTAGTAAGATACAGGCAAGTGGCATTGCCACATTTCTCACACTACTAAAAAGGAGAGATTTTTTGTCAGTGGTTTTGTTCTAAACAAACACGCTCCTAGAAGAGAAACAAATCAGCTTACCTCCACAATCTGGTGCACCAAGGTCCTCAAATTAGACAGAGATAAGTATGCATGGGCAGGCCTCCACACATTTTCAAAAGCTCACATCAGCCGCTCAGCTTCCTGTGAGTTGAAAGGCACTTTACAAAAGCACTTCCCACCCCTTGGGACTGACATTGAATCAAAAGGCTAGAGAGTTCGCACACAGCTTGAAAGGTATTAGGCAGGATGCACTATGAAGCAGAAAGCCATGGCAGAAAAAATCTACCTTCACCTGAAGGGAAAACCTCCTAGAAACTCATCCTCTTCTGTGTTCTTTGGTAAACTCACTTTTTACCAGGTAAATTGCCAAACCAATCCAATGCCCATGAGACTGCAGCTTCCTTCCTGTGGTTAATGGTTTATTACTGTGGCTAGGGGATCAGGCCCCTTATTATTAATTTTGCATAGCTGCAATATGACATGTAGGTAGAGGAAAAAATGGGTGATTTTCTTCCTGCTAAGCATGTGTAAACACTAAGGTACCTTTGCAAAACTTCTTTCTGATATATTTTTAAAAAAAATATTTCAAATTACATTCGTAACGTATGTCAAGGTAGGTTCTTTAGAGAAGAGCTCTGAATAAATGCTCTTTTGGAAGGAAATCTCATTTGAAAGGGTGCTGGAGGGAATCAGGGGGTGTTTCTTAAGGGTCTCTTTTGTTCTGCCATCTCTGTTAGAGCTTTGCGTGATTGCTTCTTGCTTCGTTATGCTGTTGAGTCCAGGTTGTCTCAAATTGCTCCTTTGGTGGTAAAAACTAGCATTGAGGACCATTATGGAAATATTTTAAACATGTTTTTCTGTCAGCTGAAATGGGACCTTTCCACTTTGTGCTCCCTGCGCTCCCCACAATTATCCTCTGTTACCAGCCAAGACAAGAAGCAATTTTGACACTGTCATCCTGGTCACTCACCTGGCCTGTTTTGCTCAGTAGTCATTCTTGTGCCTTAGTTAACGTTCATTAGCAGATAATTGTTTCCAGACCAAAGGTGGGTATACTGTAATTAGAATCTTTCTCTCAATTAAGGTTTCATATCCTCTAATGAGTAGGTAGATATGTACACTGCTATGCTCCCTGCATAAATATGAGTATTCCTATCCTACCACAGAATAGGCCAATTAGTTTTGCTGGTTTTTTTTTTTGTGCATATACGTCTGTTTTAATAATGAAGCACCCTCCATTAAATCCTTCATTTTCCTGATAATTTTATTTATTGAATGTGTCTTTGCTATCATTTGGCTGTAAAAAACTCAAACCTTTATCCTTTATCCTGCTGTGGATGCGTTTTTTATTATATACTCTGATAGGTGCTTACCATGGTAGTGCCATGGATCACGAGTGCGTAGCGCATGCTGTCTTAGCAAGTGACCAGTGTTTTGTGCCACAGTACGACAGATGGGAAGGCCACCTTCTGGTCTAGCTTCTCACTAGCTGGTCTGCAACAGCACTGTATAATGCAGGGATTTTCAGTGTGTAAGACAAATGTGTCCGTATTATAACACAAGCCTCCTCTATGGCAACCACAGAACAGCAATATAGCAATACGCTGTAAGCTACCCTGAGTTCCTTTTCTTTGTATGGTCAGCACTGAGCACATGAGGGACAGAAAGGTATTACTGAGTGACATTGTTCCAGTTGTTCTTTTAAACAACTTCAAAAAGCCACTGGAGGGGTGGGTGGGGATCCAATCTGCTAGCAAAATAGATCCTTCTGGCAACAGATATTCTTCTTCTCCCAAAGTGTCACCCTCCAGAAACCCAGCTTCAGCAATGTGGAGGTCAGTGCTAGGAAGGTCTTCATAGGCTTAATGTATATCAGCTTTGAAAGGCTAAAAAATGATCTTAAAACTTTGTGGAAAGCTTCTGCAAACTAATTCCCAACATTGCAATAGAACAGCCAGAAGTGAATATCCTTGGATATGAGACCTTAAAGCCCTAATCTTTTGAGTATAGAATATTCACTGAAAACTATTTTGGTTGATCAGCTAACATCCTTATCATAGGATTTTATTTTAACCTTACACTTGATTACCATGGAAGTCTGCAAATGTTTAAGTCTTTTGCCAAGTCATGTCAGGTCCTAAAACTCGTGGTGTAACATTTTAGACTGAGTTTGGTTAGAGGTCTCTTGAGGATTTTTGTATGGAAATCTAGCTAAACATACATTGTTTCGAGTGAGCAGGAAATCCCATCCTTCCTTTCTAAACCAGACTGAGCTATGATTAAAGTGTCCCTATTTGCAGATCCCAGCAAGGGCAGTTCAGTGGGAGAGGTGACTAGCTGGGTGTCCTTTAACAACTTTGCAGCTCCATGCAGATGATGGGAATGAGGAGGTGCACGTCCTGGACATCAGTTCCTGAGTAAGGCACGGTTCTTTGGTGAGGTTGTAGGACAAAACACTTCATCTTTGTCAGGCTGGCCATTTTCAGCAAAAGTTTGTGGTTATATTATTCCTTATCTGAATGAAGTTAGTGTCTTGTTTTGTTATGTTTTGGTTTGGTTTTTCCCCTGGTGTTTCTCAGTGTATGTCATTTGAGTCTATTAGCAGGCAGAGATCAGAGAGATGTGGGAGGATCCAGAGGCACTCCGGGGCAATTTAGTCCTCATATGAACAGCAGCTTGAGGTACACAAGCTGCCCTGGCACTCCATGGCATAGATGGCATTCCAATCAGACAGAGGATACCTCCATTCTTCTGCTGCCTTCCAAAACTAGGTCTCTTAGGCTGTTGTCTTTATCTGTTTCTGGGAATTTTTCTCAACTGTGTTCTCCATTATCCCTCTTCAGCACGCAGATGTGGCATTATGCCTCGGCACTCAGCAATTTCATTTGCCCCCAGTAAGCTCTAAGTGGGAAAGACATGAAACTCATTGTCAAAGCAGATGAAAGCTGTGCAGCAGAGTGCCCTTTTAAAGACCACAGGAACCTGACCGACCAGTTCAGCCCATTTTACTGGGGTACAGGTCCTTGCACATAGTCCGAGGACAGCACTGTTGCCTTGAATTGGGCAACAGTAAATAGCACAGTTCGGATGCTGTTTCCAGGTGGATGGACGTAGATTTACAGCAGAAGAGAGCTGCTTTTCAGTGAGCTCTTCATCATCTGTCTTTGTGGTGGCCATGAATATGCCATCTGAGATCTGTACCTGATTAGTCATGGCAGCAGTGCCCTCTCAAAAAAGCGTCCAGTCTTACTAGACAAGGCAGCTTGGTATGGTGGATAGGGCATGGATCTTGGGCCCTCAATTCAGAGGCTCTAGCTCAACACTTGGAGAAGAAGGGGGTTTGTACAGCCAGCCAATAATTTGTTACAAGGTCTCACATGGGACTGGACCTAGTTGATTTGCCCAAAGACTTGACAAAAAAGCCTTCCAAAAGAAGTGATCTAAGCAGTCCCACGCCAATTGCCATAACTACATAATCATCTCTGCAGTAAAGCACTGATATTACAAAAGAGTAGAGATAAAACAGCACCACAGACAATATTTTCTTCCCCCTTCACAAGAAGACTGTGATTAAAGCTGAGTAAATAATTTATAATTAATTTTTTTGATAAATTTTGGCTGTTTTCCAGTAGTGAAATGTTCACAACTTGCCGACAGTTTTCTCAAAGGTACTCAGAATTACTCACTGAATAGTGTCTGTAAATAACCTTTAGTCTTTAGCTTATTCATGAACAATTTCCTGCAAATCATGTCAGAAAACAGAGCAATTTTGACTGCACACACTTTTCATATGGCATATTCCTGTGTCCTGATGAAATTTGTGAGATACTGCGAATTTTTGAAACAAAACCTTTCTATGAGATATTCCATCTCCACCTTTGGTGAATATTCTAGTGTATTCACTATTCTGAAACAACAAATCTCATTGTAGATAAACTCATTTGCAAGTCAAAACGGCATCCACTGAGACCACTGAAAGTCCCACTTGTTTTGAGTATCATCTCTGAGATCTTTCTTAGCTTCCAGCTGATTACCCTCTGTACCTACAAGCTGTGATGGGGTTGGAGGTAGCCAGTAGATCTCCTGTTGTGGCAGACAGTGAGGAAAGGGTCAAAAGATCCACTGATTCCTCCTCCACTTTTGTATAAATTAAAACCTCTTTAGACTTCTAAGAAATCTAAATAGCTCTAAGAATTGCTACTTCATGGATTCTACATAACTTTGCTCCCTCCTCCTTGTTAATCCCTTCTCTCATGCATCTTCAAGCCATCCTCGCCCTTTCCAGCATGTCAATGCTCGGTCTTTTTATGGTTATGTTTTACACTAGAGCAGATGACCTATACACTTTACAAGCTGCATACTTCACCTCTTCATAGCACACAGTTGAGGGTCTCTGGACCCTAATACCTGCCTCGGAGGACTGATGCGGAAAGCTACAGCAGTACTTCACAGATGGACGATGCCAGAAGTCTCCTATTGTAGGACTGATTTGGAACAGATGGGTTTTCTGAGGTGTCTGTCACCTGCCCCACCCCAGGGATCTACTTTAGGCAAGCTTAATCCAACCCTTGAGAACAGCGGGAAGCAGCAGTGCCATCTCTCACCTGCCCCAGTGCCTGCATCTGTCTGGTTCTCTGGCTGCTCCTGCAACTGAAACTATCCCTCTGCTCTGCCCAGAGATTTTGCTGCACATCAGGAATGCTGTTGCAGGTTATGCTGTCTGTAAGCATCAGAATAATTAAATTGTTCTAATCATGGTTATTGTCTTTGGCATTGGTGTTCTTTCCCCTGGACTATTTAATACTTTCACCCCAGACCCAAAAGATCTGGCTAGCTATTAAAGGGTGTGGGTTGTTTCATTTTTTCAAGTGAGAGACAAAGAAAGCGGTTAACTGTGAGAAAGAGAGCTGTACTTAAAGATGGCTGTATTTTTGAGAGAGAAGAGAGCCACGCTTGCACACCCCTAGTCAGGCACAGCAGAAAATTACGGTTGCTCTTTGGGCTCTAAGGGTCTCCTATTTACAAGGCACTCTGGCTCCTTGCTGTAGCAGAGAACTGAAAATGTTTCCATGTAAAACCTCTCCTGTCCCTTTCACTCCAGCACAGAGCTCTGCAGCTAAGATTCTCCTACTGACCTAATTATCTGTTTATTTTGAACCACATATGGGTTTGTGCAGCAGAAAAAGCAAACAACCAAAGGTGGATGACCCCTCATGAAAGGAATCAGATCTCCTGGAAAGGCAAGACCAGCCCTGTAGCATCTTAAATCTTACAATTTGCCCAGTCATGCCTGTGCTTTACAATACTGCTGCTTCATGGCTCTTCCAGGCTTTCATTGACTTAGTGAATGTTCCCTTCATATGCTCACTGGCAGTGCTTCTGGCTCTTTGCAGGATTTAGAGACCTATTTTACATTCATTGCTTTTCTTTGCTAATTTATGTTCTTTCCTAGTATTCAAGTGCTTGACTGGATGCTGGGAATGATGCATGTTAGGAATGATGCTCCTCTTCTGCAGATACTTCCGAGAGTCATATCAAAGCTGGGCATAGCCAGTGAGAAGTTTGCTTTTGGCTGAGGTTCTTAATAATGAAACTTAATCTATTCCAGTCTGGTGTGGTGGTCATCAGGTAATCACATAAACTGATCATTTGGATCACATGACAAACCAAGCTGATGGATCCCTCTTACTCTGCAGCTATGACAAGCCGCTGACCCTTAAATAAAGTTGGAAAATATCTTAAGAGAGCAGGTGTGTTGTTTATTTGTTTGGGAACTTTGATCAAAAAGAGCCTTGTAGCAATGATACTTCTTTCAATTACTTTTTGCAAAAGAACACATGTTTCTTTGAATACCATTGATTTGCAACAACATTCAAAATGAAATAATTTTGCCAGCCATCTTTTCCAGCTTCTGAATGTTTTGTTTAAAAATAAATGTGAATAGCCCATTTTATCTCAGCTTTTCATTGTCTTGTCTTTTTCTGGAGAAAGAAAGTCTAACAAAGGAAAGGCAGTTAAAAAGCAAGAATAAGTGGGTCTTGCCCATCAAAACAAAGTGAGACATATTTAAAGAATGGTTTATGAATTAAAACAGTGTGTGAAAATTTTCCAGCATTGCAAATCATCTTTGAACTGTTAATTTTCCCTATAAAATTTAATTGTCCTTTTTGACTATCCTTTTTTTCCAGTCAGTGGACACACACAATATCTCTCTTCTTTCCTTTAAGGTGAATAAGGAAAATTCATGTTCTCAGTATTTACCTAGATAGATTTTCAAAAAGTCTTACTGTCCTACAGTTTTTAATGCATAACTGTCACCAGATTAAATAGTATGAAATCTTTATGTAGTTGAAGGCCTGAAGTTACTAAATGAACCATTTAATTAGTCTACTTTTTACTTTAATTTCATATACCACATAAAAAAATAGAAAAGAATTCCAAGATACAAGTTCTCCTAATGTCACTGTGAATCACCACAAATTATAACATTAAATCCCATCTCAGTGGCAGAATGAGACCTGACCAGCCAGTGTTTACCTCAGTTGGGCAGTATCTATCTCACACATCCTTCGAATCTGCATCACATTTCTCAAGAAATGCCCTCAAAAATGTTCAACCTGGAAAATAGACAAGCTTGTGTGGAAAAGTGTTAACTGTGATACTCAGTTACTATATGTTCCCTAGGAGAACTCATAAAACATCTCAAATATAAATTGTTTATTTTAATTTTTTTTTTTTTTTTAATATATAAATGTTTTCTTCATGTTTCATGGGCAGCCCTGTGGCCTATCCACCACAGAATGCCTAAATGTATGTTTGCAAGTATCCCGGTGGTATCTCTCAGGGCTGTAAGCAACAAGGGGAGCTTTGGTGACTGCCTTAAGAGGTAAATTGTGTCTCCCTCCTGCGCAGATCAGCAAAATTGCAGTGAAGTGAATTTCTCTCTAATGTGAAGAATTAGCTTGCCATTTCTTCTCTTCTTTAAGAAACAGAGGTATTATGTTAGTTCCATTTGTTACAGTCTGTAAACACTAAAAACATCCACTTCTAACATATCAGCACCTCTCTAATGGCTCACTGTAGAAGTTGAAACTACCAATTTGTCTTCCAGCAATTTACTTTGTAAAGAGACAGTTAATAAGGACTGTCAACAAAGTAGACAAGCTTGTCTTTTAAAAGGCAACTATCTCTGTCCTCTAATTTTCAGGCCAAATATTTCCTACAGATTAATTTTTTTGAGAGCATCATGACCCTCCAGTGGCATTTATTCTTCGTCTATCGTGTTCCTTGCTGAGAGTATAGGAAAGAAAGAAGGGAGCCACAGAGAGCCCTCTCCTATCCAGTCATGGTTTCCCCCATCAAGGTTTTAAATGCCACCATCAGTGTGGTGTAACTGCAGGTTCCCCATCTTTTGTCGTAATGTTGTCACCTAGGTGACTCTTACTACCAGAAAGACATTGATATGCCGGATCATATTGAGTGCCGCTACAAGCCATATAATGGACAACCAGGGGATCAGGCCTAGTCAGCATGGGTTTATGAAAGGCAGGTCCTGCCTGACAAACCTGATCTCCTTCTATGACAAGATGATGCAATTATTGGATGAGGAAAAGGCTGTGAATATCGTCTACCTGGACTTTCGAAAAGCATTTGACACTGTTCCCCATAGAATTCTCATGGAAGAACTGGCTGCTCATGGCCTGGATGAGCATACGATCTGCTGGATCAAGCACTGGCTGAATGGACAGTCCCAAAGAGTGGCGATCAATGGAGTTAAATCCAGCTGGCGGCCGGTCACAAGTGGTGTTCCTCAGGGCTCAGTGTTGGGACCGTTCCTGTTTAACATCCTTATTGATGATCTCGATAAGGACATAGAGTGCATCATCAGTAAGTTTGCAGATGACAACAAGTTACGCAGGAGTGTTGATCTGCATGAGGATAGGGAGGCTCTACAGAGAGACTTGGATAGATTGGATCGATGGGCCAATGCTAACGGTATGAGCTTCAACAAGGCCAAGTGGCAGGTCCTGCACTTGGGCCACAACAGCCCCATGCATCGCTACAGGCTTGGAGAAGTGTGGCTGGAGAGCTGCCTGGCAGAAAAGGACCTGGGGGTTCTAATTGACAAGTGGCTGAATATGAGCCAGCGGCGTGCCCAGGTGGCCAAGAAAGGCAATGGCATCCTGGCTTGTATTAGAAATAATGTGACCAGCAGAAGTAGGGAGGTGATTGTCCCCCTGTACTCAGCACTGGTGAGGCCACACCTTGAGTATTGTGTCCAGTTTTGGGCACCCCAATACAAGAGAGATATCAAGGTGCTGGAGCGAGTGCAGAGGAGGGCAACAAAGCTGGTGACGGGCCTGGAGAATAAATCTTATGAAGAGCGATTGAAGGAGCTGGGACGGTTTAGTTTGAGGAAGAGGAGGCTGAGGGGAGACCTCATCACTCTCTACAACTACTTGAAAGGACATTGTAGAGAGGTTGGTGGTGGTCTCTTCTCACAGGTAATTAACAATAGAACAAGAGGGAATGGCTTCAAGCTGCAACAGGGTACGTTTAGACTGGACATTAGGAAAAAATTCTTCACAGAACGAGTGGTGAGACACCGGAATAGGCTGTCCAGGGAGGTGGTGGAGTCACCATCCCTGAATGTGTTTTAAGAGTCATTTAGATGTGGTGTTGGGGGATACGGTGTAGGGGGGAACTTTGTAGAGTGGCGTTGATGGTTGGACTTGATGATCCCAAGGGTCTTTTCCAACCTGAGTGATTCTATGATTCTATGATTCTAGGATCATGTCCAAAGAAGAGCAATGAAGCTGGTGAGGGGTCTGGAGCACAAGTCTGATGAGGAACAGCTGAGGGAACTGGGGTTGTTTAGCCTGGAGAAAAGGAGACTGAGGGGAGACCTTATCGCTCTCTACAATTACCTGAAAGGAGGTTGTAGTGAGGTGGGGGTCAGTCTCTTATCCTGAGTAATAAGTGATAGGACAAGAGGAACCGGCCTCAAATTGTGCCAGAGGAGGTTCAGATTGGATATTAGGAAAAATTTTTACACTGAAAGGATTATCAAGCATTGGAACAAGCTGCCCAGGGAAGTATTTGAGTTACCATCCCTAGAGGTATTTAAAAGGCATGTAGAAGTAGTGCTTAGGGACATGGTTTAGTGGTAACTTGGCAATGCTAGGTTTAGCGACTGGACTTGATGTTCTTAAAGGTCTTTTTCAACCTGAATGATTCTATGATTCTATGACTCTGCTATCAGTATCTGTGTGCTTTCCTGGGCAGGAACTGCAATCAGTTCACAACAGCCCAGTCAGAAAGCCAATATGCCCCAAGTTTTAGCCCCATGCTAGCTCAGCAGAGCATGCGAAATTTGTCCACTCTATCTTGCTGTCCTGTTTCCTGGGAGTGTGCTGTTTGTCAGTGCTAATTATGAAGATGGCAATGCTTGATTCATTGGGAGATAAGAGAGGCAGATAGCATGTTCATTTATTAAAAATCAACCCACTCCTCCTATTTGCTGTAGCTCTTTTTGCTTTCATTAGGATTTACATTTTAAATGATCAGGGATCTAATAAGCCAGCATGGTACCTCATTTTCAAGGATATATCTTCAGGTCTCTACCTGAGGGGAGAGTCATGGATTTTTTCCACTTCATATCCCTTGGTTTAAGAACCCGCTGGCTTGCTTTATCTCTGCGAACTTCAAAGTTTCCAGTTCTGTGAATGCAGCCTCCAACTTGGCAAAGTGCAAAGTCAAAACTTTCAGGTGATTCCAAATGGTATTCAGAGGAAGATGTGGATTTACAAAGCTCTGGCTTGCTCAAT
This sequence comes from Dromas ardeola, assembly GCA_013398915.1. Lineage (NCBI taxonomy): Eukaryota > Metazoa > Chordata > Aves > Charadriiformes > Dromadidae > Dromas > Dromas ardeola. Next base: position 97,409 of record VYZM01017803.1, on the reverse strand, counting down.
GGAAGCCTTTAATTAGCCATTAACCAAATATCATCTTTTGATGCCTGGGAGCAGGAAGGAAGAGACCGTAAACAAAGCTTTGTAGGCTTACAGCTTATTCTGGAAATCACAGGAAACAGATTTAGTTTCTGTTCTTAAACAATTTTAGTTATGTCTCAGATATGAGATGCTAACAGCAACAGGGGATGGTAGGACCATACATCCTCTCTGTGAAGATCAGGTGCAGGACAATAATAAAGCATAATCAGAGTATCTTCCTGCTGCTTTCCAATCATCATTCAGCTAATAATGGCTTTATAGATTAAATAGCAAGTTGCAGCTAAGTTAGGCAAGTGCAACATAAAAACAATACTGATGTTTAAAGAAATTTTCTGAACTTAGTCGATGAAGCATAGCATCTCATTCATATTAATCTCCAGCAGAGACCTGGTTGTTCCAGTCACTGATTCAATCATTTTCTTGCCTAAGTATTTTGCTTCCCTCTGTGCATTCTTTGTCACATTCTTCCCTTCAACATTCACCTCCTTCCTTGCAGGTGTTCCCAAGGTTAAATTCACAGCCCTGACCCCCTGCTCCTCACAGTGGCTTCTGGGGAAAAAGGGCTTAAGAAAGAAAAAGAAAAAGGTAGCAGCTCTAAAACTGTTAGAGAATGCGTACATAAACATATACATACATGCGTATACACACATTTATATTAAAAAATACCTGCGATGTACTGTTAACCTCCACTATCTCTATGTGGTAGTGCTCCACCCACTGGCAGAGGTTGGCAGCATAGTAAAATGTTTCTGTGTTTAAAGACTGGTAGATACGCTCACTGCAGAACCCCACAGCAGACTGCACTGCACTGACAGGAAAGTAGCTGGAAAAACCAACCGCGGTGAAAGCTGAGCAACCATGCTGCAGTGAAGAAAGACTAGTGCCCCCACCACTATCCAGTATTTCTGGCTATGTAGGCTATGTACTGACTATGTAGGATAACGGGGAGACACTCAGAGTGAAGGGTAAGTCTACATTTGGACATCTCGTATGCACAAGCCCCTTGCTAAATGTTGCCTTAACAGCATGAAAATAGCCAACTACCAAGGCTGATGATTGTTATGTGGTATATTCCCTTGCTTCTTTTGTCAATGACTTTGCTTATGTCCTTTGTGTCTTGAGTAAATGTACTTGGGAAATTTGGGCACGATGTCTTCTTCTCTTCAGACAGTAAGACTGGGAGCAACAACACAAATCTTTTAAAGGGATCACATTCCTTTGAGCAACTAGCAGGGACCAAACTATGGCTGTGGACGCTCAGTTCTGGTGAAGTTCCTGTTAAGGAGCACATCACTATTAGTTAGTCTGCGCTGCCAACAAGGCTCTGTAATTGCAACTCCACACTGACAGAGCAGTAGAAACAATAACGGTTTGCAGCTGTGAACCCCTTTCCTTTGCTGCCTGAGATACTTGGTTTTTGTCTTTGAACTCTTGTCCATACGAGGATATTTACTGCAGTCACAGGGCTGGGAAGATTGGTAATTCTGGGAACAGATGTTATTGAAATGTGAGTGGTTTGAGAAGAAACAGGAATTATAAGAAAAAAATTTCTCTCTCTGCCATCCTCCTTTTTAATATAAACCTTCTTGTATGAAAGTGCACCAGGGA
>VYZM01017803.1:16086-95717 GCA_013398915.1 Dromas ardeola | reverse complement strand
TTTTTTTTTTTTTTGCAAAGATGAAAGAGATTATACATAAGCAGAAGAAAGAATGGCATTAAATTAGCAGAGATAAAATATTAATTATGGGAAAATGCAAAGCAGGGAGAGAAATCAATTGTGATAAGAATTGATATAAGAAAAGAACCTCTTAGCCTTGTCAGATACTTTGTGGGAGAAAGCCTTCAGTCAGAAACATACAGATACAAAATTATGCCTAGATCTGATCTAGTTCTAATAATTGAAAACTCCCACTGCTGGAACAGAACTGGCTTCCTGCATGACCACTAATTTCTCAGACTGGATATTAAGTAGACAAAGCTGTTGCCTGTATCTAATCAGATTTGTATTTTTATTCTATGACATACTACATCCTACAGTGTGTCATGACTGAAAATTATCACAGCACTGTCTGTGTAGACATGTGTAGATGAGATGTGCATTTTCTTTAGCACTGAAGCATTTTCTCTTCTGTCTTTGCAGCTGTGATTATTAATTCTGAATGCAGATTTTCAGAAAGATATATTAGAAGTGTCCAGATTAAGCCATTTGTTTATTTATTTAATACCTTATTAAAACCTCTAGCCTCCAGATTTTGTAGTTCTATGTCTGTCAGAGAGCTCAGTGTGATTTTGCAGATAAGGCTTGCATGTGAAAAGAAGAATTCTTTCTCTGCTCCTGTTATTTGTGTGTGTGGTTCCCCATCCCCAAAAGAAACACTGCCCTCCAGTAACTGTGGTCCCAAACCATCTGAACTGTCTTTGTCTCTTTTTTCCCCAAAGGAAGGAGGATTTGATAGACAAACTGTGAGTTTTGCTTGTGAAATAATATAAAGAAAAAGGGAGCAGAAATAAGGACTACAGATAGAATAAAAATCTTGCCCAGGATTATACATTTTAAATTCTTTAAATATTTTACCTACTGTGACTCCGATAAAATGTTAAAAATTCAGTAAATAGTTATTACTTCAGGGGAACTTAGTGTTTATCCTTTTTCTCCTCACTAAGATGTTTCAAACTTTTCTATGATCTTATGGCTTATTCTTTTTGAGGGCTTACTCACAGCTCTTGTTGCACATTGCCCACTGTGGTCACTGGAAATTTTCCAGTGTCACCACTAAGAACTGTATTTGTCCTTTGTGTCCTGATTCATGCCAATAATAATATCAGGGCACCCATATCAGTACAGATCAGCTTTAAGGTGAGTTCTTAACTTTAAGCATGCAGTTATGTGCATATCTGATGCTGGGTTACCTTATTGGATTACAATTTGAGGAGTGTAGATCCAATGACATTCTCTGTTCAACTAAATAAGTGAACCTACACTGAAAAGCAGTCAGGGAAATGTGGTACCAAGAATTACTGCAGCTGAGCAGAAGCTTAGTGCTCTATCTCAATACTAAAGTGTCAATTCTCCTCCATTAGGAAAACTGCTTCAGTGCTGTCTTACTGATTAACTGGTTCTCTGGGGGAGTTACGCACTTGCTACTAATCTTGCTAAAATAAGTGATTGAAACTGGGACTTTATCCCAGTGTGCAGCAAGAAGTTCTCATGTGAACATGCTTTAGGAATAAAGTTGTTTTGCTGTAAGAAATTATATACAATAGCTTCAAAAACCAAAAAAAAGGATCTGGTCCCCACATTGTGCTGCAAGAAAATCCATCCAGGGCCTGCCCAACGCTGCACAAAAGTGGAGTTCCCAGCATCTGAAAGGAAGTAAACTTTTCCCGCTATCTATACTCCTTTTTTTTATTCTATCTTATTATTATTTATGGCTTAATTTATTAAGCCAATTGTTGTCGGGCCTTTCTTACTGTGATCTGGGAAGAATCATCAGCATAGAATCATCATAGAATGGTTTGGGCTGGAAGGGACCTTCAAAGATCACCTGGTTCCAACCTCCTTGCCACAGGCAGGGACACCTCCCACTAGATCAGGTTACTCAAAGCCCCAGCCAACCTGACCTTGAACACTTCCAGGGATGGGGCATCCACAACTTCTCTGGGCAACCTGTTCCAGTGTCTCACCATGCTCACAGTAAAGAATTTCTTCCTAATATCTAATCTAAATCTACCCTCTTTCAGTTTAAAACTGCTGCCCCTCGTCCTATCACTACACTCCCACATAAAGACTCCCTCACCGTCTTTCCTGTAGGCTCCCATTAAGTATTGGAAGGCTGCTATAAGGTCTCCCTGGAGCCTTCCCTACTCTGGGCTGAACAACCCCAACTGTCTCAGCCTGTCCTCACAGGGGAGGTGATCCAGTCCCCTTATCATCTTTGTGGCCCTCCCCTGCACCTGCTCTAACAGGTCCATCTCTTTCTTATGTTGAGGGCTCCAGAACAGAAAGCAGTACTGCAGGTGGGGTCTCACAAGAGCAGAGTCCAGGGGGAAAATCACCTCCCTCGACCTGTTGGCCACAGGATACGATTGGCTTTCTAGGCTCTGAGCACACATTTCTGTTTCATATTCATTTTTTCATCCACCAATACCCCTAAGTCTTTCTTCTCAGGGCTGCTCTCAATTCACCCATTGCCCAGCCTGTACCCATGTTTGGGATTGCACTGTTTATCTCTCACCCTCACTCCCATGAGTACAGAACAGCATTCCACAGGGAAGTTCTGCTGGGAGCACAACAAATACTCCTTCATGCTTTCTGGCATACAGCACAGCCAAAATAAAATTTAGTTGTCAAATATACTTTAAAAATTAAATGTTATTTGCTACTAAACTTTTATTCCAACTTTGATGAGCACAGCTTTCATTATACTCTCAAAGGAATGATTTATGACTCCAAAGAAAGCTTTCTGAACTGGTATTTTTCCACCTTCTCTGCAAAAGAAGGTAGCCTAAAGCAAATAACAGGCATAAAAATGGCGCAAGCCACTAGCTTTTCTGCTCACAAAGCATGACCCTGTGGATAGGCTTGAGAGGATAGTAAGAATGAATGTGAGGAAAGTTCAGGGAAGAGAGAATTGTGGGCACCTTCTTGGCCCATGGCTGTTGCCAGGGAGACCGTCTATAGTGTGTGCCTACAGTGTGGTTGACAGGTGCAAGAAGCCCTGTCCACTCGGTGTACTCCCAGCCTGTACATGGAGGCCTCTCTGGGCATGACGAGTGCTAAACCAAGTTATCAAATGCAAAATATATTTCCAATACCACCTGCACCTGGAGAATCACAGTTCTCAGATAATAAGTTCTCAGAGAATAACCCCGGTCTTGATAGCAGGCTTAAAATTATTGCCCAGATGTAATGTAGTTGTGCCTGAATGTCAGTGGCTCATGCATCTGGAAGCCTTTCCCACTGAAGGGTGATGCACAAAGGAGGAAGAGCACAAAAGGCAGAATATGCACGTTCCATCTTGCTTGAATGCTTGACACTGAAGAGGAAAACATGGCAATGAGAGTTTATAAAACTGTGTCTAAAATGTAGATTCAAGTTAGGCCTTTGTTGTAGTCTTGAGTGCAATGGGGATTGTGTTAACAAGGGGCAATACTTGTGAAATTACATAACAAACTGTATGCTATGCCCTACATCAGCTGAAGGGGTTTACAGTAACATTGTAGTGTATTTGACCCAGGTCAGCTGGCAGGACAGCAATATCACTGAGAATTTGTACATTACTTGCATCTTCCTCCAACATTACCTGCTGGAGGTATGAGAAAGGGTAAGGAAAGAAAGGCCTCAAACACCTTAGTTCCAGGCTATTGAGTACACCAGTAAGGGCTCAGTTTGTAGCAAAAGCCATAGAGCTGTTTATGCTGGGATACTAAGATTTTAATTGAACTGAGATGGAGGAACAGCAGCAGGGTATCACACAAAACTGAGATGTTACATTTCATCCCTTTCCCTCTTCTGCTCAGTAGACCAAATCTGCTCCATTTGTAATTCTGCTGTGGTCTCATTGCTGGATGACGTGCAGGTAATTATCTCTGCTATGAAAGTAACTTGGCCATTTTACTCCATACCTTGGGGGAGATGTTGAGGAAAGGGATAGTGCTGCGTAATGAGCTTCTCCTGTGGTGCCAGAGGAAAAGGATTCAGAGCTTGAGATGGTCCTGGATGGCTCAGGATGAGAACAGATGCATGCCTCCAGGGCTTGCCAAGCTGGAAACTCTCCTCCTTTATCATGGTTCAATATTCCCCATATGTAACATGCCAAGGCTGCTCAGTAATATGTTTGCCAGTTGGGAGAGGTGAAGCCACAATTGTCTTTCAGTCTGTGAAGCCTGATCCAAGGTGTTTTACTTTGACTGACAGGACGATAATAGCAGAATGTCCCAGGACAACTGCAATCACTATTGGGTCCATCACAAATACAGTTGTTCCTGTAATTCTGAGCAAGCACTGTCCTGTTTACTGCTCTGTTATGTGCACAACTTCATGTGGCCAGACGGTAGGAATGTTTGATAAGCCTGGCTACTGTACAGCTAGCCAAAACAAGGAACTAGTGAAATGTGTGAATACAGGCTGCAAGGTTTGAGAGATGCTCAACTTCTAATGTTATGCTATGTCTTAACACACGCATGATCACTGTTTCAGCTTTGCCCTGACCTCCATCGAGCCATCGTGTCATTCTGCGTGCTCCATGACGAAATTCAGAAAATAAGTGGCGGGTGGAAATTTGCATAATGTTAGCTTGTATGGAAGTGATCTGTGTAGGTCTTATTCTGAATAATTCAAGCTGAACTTACTGGGCATTATTATGTAAGAGTTTCCATGGCACCATGTGGATGGGAGCTACGATATGGAGCAGAATGCCACTGTACCAGCTGAGCTGCAGCAGCCAATTACAAAATTATTTTCACACTCTTGAGCCGCTCTGCAATATGGAGTGGTGTCATTTGTGAGACGGAGCTTGCAGCTGGGAATGTTAGGTGACATTCCTTGTGAATGAGCAGCTAAACAGGGGCCTAGATGGCTTGCTCTCTAGCTTCACATGCTACACAACCCGTAGCTCCAAGACAGCCTTGTCTGACTCTCACTCCAGAGAGTTCGAAGAGATAATCCTGCTGCAAGGCATCCCGGACAACAAACCTCTGTTCCTCACCACAAAAGGTTGCAGCAGGTTCACAAGTATTGACTGTTTCAGCTAAAAATAAATTATTTTGAAAACATAAAACTACTCCAAGAAACAATTTTCTTCATCCAATGTCTGTAAAGTGTTTAAGAGAAAATGTTTCAGTGATTTTTCTCTTCCATCAGCTAGAATATGGGCAAGTTAAGTTTAAAAAATCTTTCAAAACCTCATTCTTATATTGCTTCTTTCCTCGACTCTTGTCAAGACATCTTGTTCTTTACATCTTACATGCGTTGTCAGCATTCATTTTTTCGTCTAAAATTTTTGAAGCATTATTACCCATCTATTTCGAAACACTGTTTCTCTAACATGACCTTTGATGTCATGAAATGTAGTTATAGGAAAATAAGGGAACAAATCTCTTCTCCAAAATGAGAAAATCAAACTGAAATATCATTTTTTAAAATGTTCGTTTTCACATTTGCAACAAGCTATACTGTTCATATCTCAGGACCTGTTAGGCCTGAAGAAGACCAGAAGAAAATATTGGCAAATACTTCAGGAAAAATGGTTCTTGTCAGGTTAACATTTTGAATGAAGTACCAACATAGCTGATTCTGAATTCATTTTTATAAATTCAGAAAATTTGTTAAGATAAGATTTAGAGAAACAATCAAACCTGAGTGTCCTTGCCTAAGTAGACTACCCAGAATCACTGAGGTTCTGATGTTAACTAGATTATCTGGACAATGGAGGCCTCAGGGCAGCAACTGATCTTCTTACTGGTAGTAGACCAGTATTTAGTACAACAGGATCCCACACATTATTACAATACAAATTTAAGAATTAATTTATTACTGGTAATAATTTTTATCATTAATGATATTACATTATTAGTATTAGAAATCTATCTCAAGTGTCAAAAAATAAAATGGAAATCCTGCATAATTCCACTGTGGAAATCAGTGAAAGCTACAAAATATTGCTACTTAATGACTGTCCTGGGTTGAGCGACACAGGACTAATTTCTCTTCTAATGCTGGCAAAAACTCCACTTTTAGAAGACTGTCTGAATTCACGAAAATATTTACTTTATAGCCAGATAGGCTATGTGGGATTCAAGGTCTCAGTGTTTTGAAGCCTTGCGAGGTGCAGGGATGAGGAGAATCAAGGCCTGGACACTTGACCCAGGATGGCCAAGAGGATTGTTTCATACCATGAACATCACATTCGATATAAATTAGAAAGTTTGCTGCATAATGCTCTCTCTCCCTTCATGGCGGTGGTCCAGAGAACTCCTTGCCCCGGTGCCGGACCCCTGAGCCTTTCTTTTCCTCCCAAAGCCGTTGCGCTCGCAGTGTCCGACATTTGCTGTCCACTGCTGGAAGCGCACAGCTTCCTACTGATAGAATTGGCTGAGTATAGTTCTTGTATATCTTATATTAGTATTGTGATTAATACTGGTTCTTTAGTATTATTGTTAATTATTTAGTCTTATCCTATTAAATCTACTTATATTTCAACCCTTGTGTTTCCTTGCTTTCCCCGATTCCCCTTTCCGGGTGGGGAGGGGTCTTTGGGTGATAGAATAATTGTCTAAATGACAATAAATTGTTATGGGTTTTCTCAAACCGTAACAATGACTTAGAAAGTTTCAGATCATATTCAAAAAGAATTCTTGTTCACTATCCATGGGATGAGTGCCTTGAGTTTCAAAACTACTTTTACTTTGAAGACACTTTCTACACCGTGATAATACCTTGGTCTTTAAGTATCTAAGAGATCCCAAACTTGAGGAAAGGACTGCTAGTCCTTCAGTGTGCCATGGGATAGTAATAGTAATTAAGAGCAATAATGTGTGATGAGCTGAAAAGCTTGTTTTCTGTCAGGACACAGCCTCATATTTCTGTGTTCTTCTACTCCAACAAATGATGAATGATTTTTTTGGTAGCTTCAGAAAATTGCATCCAGTGACAAAGGAGAAAAGAGACTAAACATGAGCTGCAATATACCCATTGTAAAATTAGCAATATAAAAATATCAGATATCTGTGCTAAACATGGCATTTTCATTTGCACTCAGGACAAACATGAAAACAGTGATACCAAGCAGTTGACAATCATGCTTTGGTTCCAAACCAAAGGAGCTCTTTTCATGATCCACTATTAGTATTCAGGGCATGATAAGATTGCACAGCTCAGTGGATTTTTTCATGGTGGAGTAAGCTTGTCCTGCAGGTGTTTACCACCACTAAGTATTATCACCACATCTTTGAACACTCCTGCAGTGCTTGCTTTGAGAAAAGGAGAAAATGACACACCACCCTTCACCTCCCCCACCCCGCTCTATGTCTTGTTAGAAGGGTGACTCAAGTGACCTGCATCTAAAAGCTGACCTTGCTTATGATCCCTGGGAGTAGGTTTTTTAGACACAGACACTGGGTCTCTGACCCTGAGGTGATCCACCTAGAAACCTCTGGAAGTTCAATTAAACTGCAGTAGTCCACTTCAGCAAACCTTGTCTCACTGGACAAGGAAGCCAAAGTAGACAGCTCTGTATATATTTTCCTGTGTGCCTCCATCGTCACTCAGCTTGTTTAAAACTTGCTTGGGCAACAAGTGATAAAGGTCCCCAACAGACCTATGAAAAACTAAGCTGTTTGTATATCAGGATGCTCGTTTGTTGCTTATCAGATATGTTCTAGAATTTTTTCTTTGAAAGAACGATTTCCCAGCTAGGAGATGAATAGTGTCATAATTAGCTAAAATCACTTCCTTTGAAAATAACAAAAATGTTATCATAATTGTCAAAATGATGGTTCAGTAATATAAGAATACTTGCTATCTTGTCGACAGTAAGTTGTGGACCTAATCCAAAGCCCAGGAAGCTCAATGAGAAGCTTTCTGTTGGCCTCAGCAGGTCTTGAATCAGGCTCTTCATTAAGATACAGGAAGAAAACAGCCATTGCTGTAGTGCTGAGACGGCATGCATGGATAAAGTACAAGTGCTAAGGTTAGTGAAGTGGTTCCTGGATGTAACATGTGAAGTATAACAGCATCTAAAATGGTATATCAATGCAAGACAATATTATTATTCCAGCTATTAGCAATTAGGGATTCACAGTCATCCCTACCACTCATTGGATGTGCATTCTGTTTTCTGACAGCATTTTAAAACTCATTAAATAGAATATTAAGCTAATAATGATAAATGATAAGCCAGTTTTCATTACATTCTGGTTAATTACAAAATCATATCTACCTAGTCTTATAATAAGCAAATTAGTTGAAATGCAAAGTGTCTTCACTGAATAGCCATGTAAAGAAAAAGCTAAAGAGTGAAAGCAGGAGGAAAATCACCTAGTCAGTCCAAAAGGATTTAGGTTCACCCTTCATGCTGTGCTCCATAATAAAAATATCCCCCAGATATCCGGTGATATAATCTAAAAGGCTGAAATAACCACTCATTTTTATACTGGAATTTGGGTTTTGGCCTGTATTTTAACACGAGCAATTCCTGCACTGTTGTTCCACTGATTTATGACTGGACTGTTATTTATTTAGTGGAAAGGCATCCTATTAGGAAAGGATGGTGTCCTGCATCTAAGGAAACAGCAGACAAATCACACCAAAACCTTTTTTGCAATTACTTGGTAACACTTATTAGTGAAATTAAAATTCAGGAGAAAAGATTTTGATAACTGCTGGAGCAGCATCTCGCATTTCCAGATGCTCTGCATGAAAGTGACATTCTACACCACTTACAAAAATACAATACATTGGCAAGTGATTGAGGACAACGTTTGCTTAATTAATTAATAGAGCGTTGCACATCATTCAGCAATAAAGCCTGTGTACTCAGCTCCACTGAAAGTCATATGTGCCTCAAGTAAGGATTATGGAGGATTTAGGTTCTCCTGTCAAAACCTGGATTCTTCAAAACACTCATCAGCTGCTGTCTCCCACAGCAGAGTCCACAATTTTGAACAACGGGTGCAAGGCAACTCTCCTGGAATCACCTGTGGAGAAAAAAAAGTAGTGGCAGACACTGCTACCTTTTAAAGCACAGCAGAGAAGGATGGACCCCATTTAAAAAAAAAAAAAGAAGAAGCTCAGATGTTAAAACATGCAAACTGCTGGGAAGAGACAGCTTTGATAAAGTCCAGTTCCCTAGCCACTACCTTTCAGGCCAGTGAGGTTAAAGGTACTCCTGCTTGCTTCCTCTTCCTCTTGCTTCCTCTTGCTTAGCCTCTTACAAAAGCAGCTTTATGACTTGTATCTCCACTATGGAGAAGTGGAGAAGTTAGCAAGCTGCCTACAGGTACAAACTCCTAGCGATTGGAGTAGACTTACAGACAACTCAGAAGAAAGAAGAAAACATGATAAATTCATTTGCAATGAGAGCAATACGTACGTTATGAGATAGAGAACAACAACCTGAATGCATGTGCAACTTCCATCATAGCTGTATCTACAACATGTACTTCATACTTCCACACATATTTCTGTCTAACAGGTATCTTCTGTTCTTTGTTCTTTTCTTGGCTCCCCTTCTTCACTCGCATTTACTGCAGAGTTTGCTTTTAGTGAGTTTTATGTGCTGGGATTTTGGAAGTGGCTTAAGGCTGTTGACTTTCAATAGGATTTGGGTAGCTAATTGCCTTCTCCTTTGTACTTTACAAATTCTAGACATAGTTCTTCTGTGAGTTCATTTTAGTCTTTTATGACTGAATTTCCTGAAATGTTATATCCCTTTTGGAAAGAAACAAAAAAAAAGTGTCCCTGTTTATTTTTAATGTAAACCACTGGAAATAATTGTCCTTCTTCCTTTAAATGTCCAAAGCTGTTGGTCTCTTATCTTTTTAAGTTAAACAATACAGATGTCAAATGCATTAATTCAAGTCTCCTTGAGATCTTGATTCCAGTCTGGCAGAGGATCTGGGTAGATAGAGTTTTTCTCTGCAGTCCCTTCTCAGTGTGTGCCATGCAGTGCTGTTTTAGAGCCTGTTAAGGGGGTCAGAATGCTAAAACTTAATCAATATAGTCTGCCCATTCAGCCAATGTGCTTCTGACTAGAAACTTTTATTTAATTTTTTCACAGGCGACCTAAATAATCCATTGCTATCTGTCAAATCTGACAAGCAGCTTTGACCTCTAGTCATCCAGAGTATCTTTCATCTCACTACTGGTTAGCTAAGAGTTAAACCCTGCTTACCCCCAATCTCAGAAAGCAAAAAGCAAGAGACGGTTAGTACAAAACAGAAGCAAATAATTCACCTAACATAGCAGATAGCTCCACTAACAATAAAGGAAAAAATATATGTAATATATTTAATGGTAGCAGAAGTCTTCCAAAGGCATTCAGAAAGGCAGAGCAAGGGACAGAAAGAGCGCATGAAAGAAGCAAACTGCAGTGTAAGCTTTTGTCAACTGCTACCTCAGCAAGAGTGAATCAGTCAGATGCACAACTGAGAGAATCGCATGTAGAAAAAAAATTAGGAGAAACCAGAGGTTGTAGATAATGGATAAAATGCAGGGGGAGGTGGAGAGAAGCATTAGTCACTGGTTACAGTGTGTCCTTTTCCCTATTTATCTCTGTCTTTACTGACTGTGTGGACTGTGTGGACTGTGCTCTGGCTTCTAGCACCTCAGTGGCCCACTCAGCGAGGAATGAGGATAACTGTACAGACTACGTGAGCTGTAATTTACAGAGAAGGACACTTCACTGGAAATGGAAAAGAAGTAGGAATAGAAAAGGAAATAGAATAGCCTGTAGCAGCTTTTTTTTCCCAACACATTAGTGCTGTGTGACTGTCACTAGGAGAAAGGCACCTCCATTAGAGTAAGAATTATTTAAATTCCTCCAAAAAGGTCCTAAGTGTAGTTAGCAATTTTTTAAGGTCACACTAGCTTTTGGAGGACTACATTTGCCTAATAAAAGAAGACTAGACTGCTATTCTGTTAATTAAATCATATAGAGCCTCCAAGATGATTTTGTGTCAGCATAAATTGTGTCAGTTTTAAGTTTCTCATTGTTTTGCCTTCAATGCCATCTCCAGACAGGGATCTGCAGAAAAGCTAGCGTACCTGAACCTGTGCCTAGTCAAGGGTATTACTTCTCCTATAACCCAGCTACAGTGACAATACCACTAAAGGATGGGTATGAGCGGTTTATAGATAAGCAAATATTGATGCCAATACTGGCTCCATTTCCCTTCTAGGATTCCCTGAGTAATGTGTCTCAGCATTACCTGTTATAAAATTTGGAGTCATGGCTGCTGCTTCTCAGCTTTCCCAGGCACAAAATGTGACTCCTGCTGATTGAGCTATCAAAGGAACTGCTTTAGAGTCTCATGTTTTCAAACCACTGTGGCACATGGTCAGGAAATCACCCCTATTCAGCAAAGCCCTGTAACCCTTTCTGACCATGTACTTCCTTCTTGAAAAGGTTTGAAGGTGTACATCTCCAGCAGAACTCTGCAGTTTGAAATAAAGAGCCAGCCTTTGTATGCTGGATTGTCACAGGTTTGGAACTCCTGTGAATTAAATCAAGGGAATAAATTAAATACACACTGAACAGCATTTTACAGACTGAAAATCCTTAGGGCATTAGAAACTCATTTAGAAAAACAAAAACAACCACCCCAGCAACTCCCCCTCCCCAAATACCAGTTAAAAGTTCACTTATATCATAGAATCATAGAATGGTTTGGGTTGGAAGGGACCTTAAAGATCATCTAGTTCCAAGCCCCCTGCTACCCCATCCAGCATGGCATATATGGCATCTACCATTTGGGTCTCAGTCTAATGTTGACCATGGTACCTTCAAGACCAGGCTGTATTAATTTCCATAACTTAAGCTAAACAGTCATACTGTACAGTTGTCTTGGGAAAGATCTATCATGGAACATGGGTTAATGCTAGGCTAACCCCATTCTTGAATCACAGCCTGTTTAATATACAGGGAAGGACCCACAGTTTCTGCTAACTACAGAGGAATTGATTGTGTTAAAATCAAAATCAGATACATGGTGCATGGCAGATTCGACCTTAATAATATTATTCATGTTGGGAAGAAATAGCCTGAGAAAAGAGAAACAACAGCAAAATAATTTTATACAAGTGGGTATCCCTAGCTTATAAAGCTCACCTTGTTCAAAATGGCATTGACAATTTAATTACATTAGTAAGGAATTTCTGGTAAGTCATTGTATAATCAGGCAAATTTGAGTAGATATGCCAGCAATTACCAGCACAACTGCATTCACAAATTGCAACTTAATTGTTTTATTGAGTGTCAGTGCTCTATATTTGGGAAACTATCGTGTTTCAGGTAATCATAACATAATAGCATCACAGAAAGTTAATAACACATACAAGCACACTGTTTTTCTGCAGTATTATAATAAGCTATGAGACTAGAAGAAGCTAATCAGCATTTCTTGATTTGTGCTTATCTATTACCAATCCACACAATGCCACTAAAAATGATTCAGTTTGCTAAGGATATGGCCAAGAGGCTTGGACAGGGGAAACTTCCATCCTCAATATCCTTCTTATCTGCCTCAGTAGCTCAGAGCACCTCTTCCTGGAGTTTCACATGTGACCTCATCCCCATGACAGTTTGGGGCAGAAAAAACATCCCACTAACACCCTTACTGGGTCCAGTGACTCCAGACCAGTCCATACCTATATGCTGGACTACAGCACTGTGGAGCAAATCTTGTCCTAGAGGCTGACAGAGGATGAAAGCCAAGGGCCTGAGTCAGTCCATCATCAGCTCTGGAGTCAGCCCAGCCTGCTTCCTTGGACAACTGTGCCACATGTGCTGGAGGAGAGGAGCCTTAGCAAACTTGCCCCCTGTGACAAACCACATGCTCTTTCTTCCCAGATATTTAAATTTTACTGTCTGGCCTCTCAGATCAACAGCTATGTGTTTGTAGGACTCCTAATGTAAGGAAGAGGGAAAACCATTTTTCCTCATGACTAAATAATGGGATTTATCTCAGGATGGGTGTCTGAGGAGGGTGCTGTAAATACATCCTGTGCTGTTGTGGAATGAGGGAAATCAATCTCAAAGCTGCTGAGCGAGTTCCTGCCCACCAGGACAGCAGAGAATCAGAATCTTTCTGTGCTTCAAATGTGTAAAGACTGGCAGGAGGGATGCTTGAATTTAAAGTCGCTGTCACAGAAGACCCAATAGCATTTCTCATCTGAGGACACCAATCCTTAAAATGCATTTGAAGCTAAGAAATTCCTTCTACAGGGGGACAAAATGAACTTCAGAAGCCTAACTTATTTAGGGCCAGTTAGAAGGTTGAGGGTAGGGACAAGCCCAAGTTTTCAGTTGCAAGTCACAGCCCTGTGATTGTCTTAACACCATTATTCCATCAAAATAATATTAGTGATCTCTCCTCAGATCCAAAATGTTTCGTAGGATAAATTCCTTCCCTTTGCCAACAGAACTATTCAGATATAAACCTACTGTGACCACAGTCAAACCAACTTAATAATGTGAATTGCTTTAGGTTACTTGTTTCTACCTTTCTCTCTGCTTTACATCTTGACAACCCTCCTCCAAACTGATTTCAAATAGAAATTCTAGCAGTGCCCCATATAGGCCATGTTGATTTGTAGATTCCAGGAGACAGAGAGGATAAATTTAATAAAATTGGCAGACTACTAATAGCCACTTGTTGTTATTTAATGTTTCTTCTGTTCAAAAGGGTTACAAGGATCATCTTCCAGTTCCCAAGAGGGAACCAGAGCACAAGTATTTCAAATATGGCAAATGCTTCTCCCATAATTTATGACAGTTCTCCCTCTGTGTGTGATCTCAACATCCCCCAGGTTCCTACAAGTACTGACAGGCCTTGCGTCTGTCATCTGAGTCCAATGGAAATTTTAAGATGGGATGAGAGGAGATCAGTGTTTATTAGCAGAAATGAATATCTGCCAGAGATCATTTGTGTGGCATGCAGTTCAATCTAGACCGCTTAGACCTTACAAAATCTGCCTTATCTTTCTCTTGCTTAGTTCAAGCTGTGACATCACTCATAAACTGATGTTCTCTTACAGAGGAAGTCATGTGGTAAGGGTCAATTTCATGCATTTGTGTCAAATTCAGATCACTGCTGAAGTGCAGAAAAAGTGCAGAAGATTCCTGTCTCTGGCTAATAATCACGTTGTACTTTGCCAAACCATGACTAAAAATAAACAGATTAATAATTACTCCTAATAGGAATTTAAGCCTATAGAAATTCTAACTCCTTTCCCCCAAAAAAAACCCCTAAGGAATAAGAAGGCATCTGTCAACTAATCACCACACAGCTGCTTGTTCACTTCCTCGCAACGTGGGGTGGGGGAGATGATCAGAGGGCAAATGCCAAATATCCCCCCTGTCTCCTTCCCTCCAGCTTTTATTGCTGAGCATGATGTCATATGGTATTGTATCCCTTTGGTCTGTTGGCGTCAGCTGTTCCAGCTGTGTCCCCTCCCAACTTCTCACACACCCTTAACCTACTCGTTGGCAGGGCGATGTGAGAAGCAAAAAAAGCCTTGACTCTGTGTAAAAACTGTTCAGCAATAACTAAACCACCTCTGCGTTACCAACACTGTTTTCAGTACAAATCCCAAACATAGCCCCACACAAGCTACTATGAAGAAATTTAACTCTTTAATTTAAAAGCAGCGTTTCTACTGTTGATTTTAAAGTTAGTGAAGAAACAAATTTCACTTCCATATCCACTTTTTTAGTTTTGGGGCTTTAGTTCTTTGAATTTCTTCCACCATATAATGAGTTTCTTCATGGCAGCAAATTGTGGTTACATCTTTCAACCTACAGACAAATCAAAGTCTAAAGCTGTTTCATCCTTGAGTTAGCATCTAAATAATCTGATTGAATTCTAACTTAGAAAAAATGATAATGCACACATATGCCCTGTACATTTCTGACCCTACCCAAACATTTCTGCTCTTTATATGCCTGCTACTTATCCAAAATCATACATTATGTTGATGTCAAAAAGCATTTTCATTAAAAATCTGGAACCTGTATTACAGACATGCCACCTTTGCATCTGCAAGCTGAAATTACGGTTATTTAAAGTGGTTGAATAATATGACTGGAGATTTTACAAGCAATCAGCATCCAGTAGGAGGTGTAAATTAGAATGGTTATGACACAGATCAGTCTAACTTCTTGTAGTACTCAATTACCAACAGACAAAGTACAATATTTTTTCTGTACTTCTGTCTGCAGAACAGTATCAATGACCTGGCAAAAATTTATGCAGTGGAGAAAGGCTGATTGGAAAGATAATTGGAGAGAGAGGAAAATATTAGTAAGATATAAAACCCTCCGCTGTTAGGATATTGATACAAATTCGGTCCAGAGTCAGCTTCCACGGAAACATATTGTCAAGCTAGTAATGTTCATGGATGTTATAGTCTCTGATTTAGTTCCTAGAGGTGAACATGAGCCGGAAATTTGCACTCACAGCCCAGAAAACCACCATATCTTGGGCTGCATCAAAAGAGGCCTGTGGCCACCAGGTCAAGGGAGGTGATTCTGTCCCTCTGCTCTGCCTCATGAGCCCCCACCTGGAGTACTGCATCCAGCTCTGGGGCCCCCAGCACGAGAAAGACATGAACCTGTTGGAGCAAGTCCACAGAAGGGCCACAAAGATGATCAGAGGGCTAAAGAACCTCCCCTGTGAGGACAGGCTGAAAGAGTTGGGGTTGTTCAGTCTGGAGAAGGGAAGGCTCCCAGGATACCTTAGAGCAGTCTTTCAGTACTTAAAGGGGGCATACAGAAAAGGTGGAGAGGGACTCTTTATCAAGGAGTGTAATGATAGGACAAGGGGTAATGATTTTAAACTGAAAGAGGGTAGATTTAGATTAGATATTAGGAAGAAATTCTTCACTGTGAGGGTGGTGAGGCACCGGAACAGGTTGCTCAGGGAAGGTGTGGATGCTCCATTGCTGGAAGTGTTCACATCCACATTGTCTGGGGCTTTGAGCAACCTGGTCCAGTGGAAGCTGTCCCTGCCCACGGCAGGGGGGTTGGAACTCGATGATCTTTAAGGTCCCTTCCAACTCTATTCATTCTATGATTCTATAATTAATTAACATAATCTGCTTTGGAAATCTGAAGAAAGAAGCTGAAAGATGGAAGTGGAAATCAGCTAGGGACTGCCTGTCTACTCCAAACAGGTCCAAACTATACAGATGTTAAAGAAACATTTTAAGAATGAGTTAAATAGTACTCCAAGTCTACCCACCAGAGCCATTTGATGTCCATCATTGTCACTTTCAGATGACAGATGGATATTTATATTTGTCTGATGAAGAACCATGCAACTTTGAGAGCCAAAAAATCATCTTCACATGAAAACTGTGCTTTGTTACACAGCAATGTCTAAAACACACTCTCTTCTCCTGGCAGATTTATAATCCCTTTTTTCATTGCCAGCAGTACATATCTCTGATACTTCTTCTGAGGATGGAGCTTCAGTTGTAACATACATCTATCTGGGTAACAACAGGCACAACTCCAGACATCTGAGACATCTGGTTTTATTTGCTTAGCAAATGAGAGTTTGGTTTGAAGTAAAAATTCTGCTAATTTTCAGAAATACTTAAATTATGAGAATCCTCTTGACAACTGGACCCAACGCCATCAAAAGGTAATTTTGTTTCTTTTCTCAAATATGTCTCCTGCATAGTTTTTCATAGGTCTTGACAATCCTCCTTGTCTTAGTTTTTCTGCTAATGTCGGTCAGGAAGAGTATTTCCAAATACAAGCTTTGTGCCCATTCAGCAGATACTCTGAGGAGTTATCTATGGTAATTGCATTAAAATCATGTTTTCCCCACTTCTGAAATTCAGTTTCTCCCTCCATTTCTCAACTAAAATTTATTTCCCACTTGTGACTAAGCGCTTTGATATACTTTTGAGTGTATGAGTCTGCACAGATGCATGCTCAGGAATTATTTAAATTTAAATGGAAAACACATTATTTACGCACACAGACCCTCTATCATGTCACTACTTACAGTCATTCAGAAGTGGCTATAAGAGAAACTTAATGCTGAACCATACAATATGTTTTGAATATGCTTACAATTCATTGAACACATTTCTATTTGTAGCTAAACTAAAAGTAAGACCAAAAACCTTTGAGATCTACATCTGATTGCCAAGTTCTCTTTCAATTGCTACTCAGTTTTAGTCTCATTACTCTAAAATTAACACTTTCAAAACATAAAAAAACCCTGTGCAAATTCTACCTAAACCTGCTAGACCAACTGGTCTATGTAAGAGCTCAGTGAAATGCAAGGAATAGAACATTTGCTGTGGAGTCTTAGACTCCACTACTGACCTGTCAGCCTCACCTCTGTGCCTGGGAAGATCATGGAACAGATCCTCCTACAAGCTATGCTAAGGCACATGGAAGACAGGGAGGTGATTCAAGACAGCCAGCTTGGCTTCACCAGGGGCAAGTCCTGTCTGACGAACCTAGTGGCTTTCTACAATGGAGTGACTGCATCAGTGGACAAGGGGAGAGCTATGGATATCATCTATCTGGACTTCTGCAAGGCCTTTGACACGGTCCCCTACAGCATCCTTCTCTCTAAATTGGAGAGCTACGGATTTGATGGGTGGACTGTTTGGTGGATAAGGAACTGGCTGGATGGTCACATCCAAAGGGTGTTGGTCAATGGCTCAATGTCCAGATGGAGAGGGCTGATGAGTGGTGTCCCTCAGGGATCTGTACTGGGACCGGTGCTATTCAATATCTTCACCAATGATATAGACAGTGGGATCAAGTGCACCCTTAGCAAGTTTGTAGATGACACCAAGCTGAATGGTGCGGTCGACAGGCCAGAGGGACGGGATGCCATCCAGAAGGACCTGTATGAGCTAGAGAGGTGGGCCCGAGCAAACCTCATGAAGTTCAACAAGGCCAAGTGCAAGGTCTTACACTTGGGTCAGGACAATCCTCGTTATCAATACAGGCTGGGGGATGATGTGATAGGGAGCAGCCCTGTGGAAAAGGACTTGGGGGTACTGGTGGATGAAAAGCTGGACATGAGCCAACAATGTGCACTTGCAGCCCAGAAGGCCAATCGCATCCTGGGCTACATCAAAAGAACCGTGGCCTGCAGATCCAGAGAGGTGATTCTCCCCCTCTACTCCGCTCTTGTGAGACCCCACCTGGAGTACTGCATCCATCTCTGGAGCCCTCAGCACAAGAAGGACATGAACCTGCTGGAGCAGGTCCAGAGAAGGGCCACGAAGATGACCAGAGGACTGGAGCAACTATGCTATGAGGACAGGCTGAGATAGTTGGGATTGTTCAGCCTGGAGAAGAGAAGGCTGCGGGGAAACCTTATAGCGGCCTTCCAGTACCTGAAGGGGACCTACAAGAAAGCTGGGGAGGGACTGTTTGCAAGGGCATGTAGCGATAGGATGAGGGGCGATGGTTTTAAACTAGAGCAGGGTAGGTTTAGATTAGACATTAGGATGAAGTTCTTTACAATGAGGGTGGTGAGACACTGGAACAGGTTGCCCAGAGAGGTGGTGGAGGCCCCATCCCTGGAGACTTTCAAGGCCAGGCTTGATGAGGCTCTGAGCAACCTGATCTAGTTGAAGATGTCCCTGCTTACTGCAGGGCTGTTGGACTAGATGACTTTTAAGGTCCCTTCCAACCCAACACTTTCTATGATTCTATGACTCACACAGGAAGTGATGGCTCGAGGCTGACACCAGCCAGAAACAAGACCTTGGGCTTATAGAAAATAGATAATTCCATTAAAATATCAGT
This sequence comes from Dromas ardeola, assembly GCA_013398915.1. NCBI lineage: Eukaryota > Metazoa > Chordata > Aves > Charadriiformes > Dromadidae > Dromas > Dromas ardeola. The sequence continues at coordinate 76,870 of VYZM01017803.1, read as the reverse complement.
CTGGTATTTCATTCTTCCATGAAAGTAGCAGACAAGCTCAGCAGCAGTCAAAAAAGCAAATCAGCTTTTAGGATTTTTTAGGAAAGCAGTAAAACAGGAAAGATAATTATGCCACCATATGTATTCATGGTTCTCACACCCTTTTAACACTGCATGCATCTCGGAAATGGTATAAAGTCTGAGAAACTCTGGAGCAGCTCCCAAGTAAGGAATGACTGTCTGAGTAGACTAAATTTCTCCATCCTGGGCAAGAGACAACTGAAGGCAGATATGTCAGTGATTACAAAACTCTGAATAACACAGAGAGGATAGAGGGGGATTGACTATTCATTCTCTTCCAGTACAGGCATCAAGTGTAATCAAAAAAGGATAGCAAAAGCCATCTGCAGCACAAATTAAAGGGGGTGGTTCTTCAGGCAACAGGCAGTAGAAGTACCTGTTCAACACCCTTCCAAGGGACGTTGTGGATGAAAGAGGTTTGCATAAGTTCAAGGGGAGACAGGATGAAAGAATTGTAAGAAAGAACTATGAAGGCATTTCTAAACAATTTGTCTGTTTATGTCAGGAACTATGTCAGGAAATGCCTTGCTCTGCAAGTGGTTCAAGAGCACAGAAGTATCATATGTACTTTTTTGGAGAGAGAAAATGGGGCTAGATGGGATCTGTGAGCTGAACTAGTAGAGCTGTTCTTATTAATGCTTTCCATGTTTTCATTTCTCTGAATGTATTTCTTTCCATATAGATACACTGCATAGTTTTGGAGAGTTCAAAGAGCACCTCCCTCAAAAAAGCTACAGGCAATACTCTTTCCCAAGTTTCAAATTAAGCTAGTTTGCATGGAGATTCCTTTATCCTGAGCCCTCCTGAACATGTCAGTTCCCTAATTTCCTGTATAGAATAAATACATTATTTTTATTTATGATGTTGATCCCCTAAGCACTTTGTTCTTCAGAGACTGTTCCCTTCCCCTGGGGAGAGAGGGAGAATGACCCCATTTGAGGAGATATAAGGCAATCAAATATTTTTTTCTCACCAGAGGACGGGACAGGGCTTTTTGCACAGATGAAGAAAAGTTATATAACAATAATCAGGTACTATCATTATAATCAAATGAGCTCAGATTTTACCTCAAGCACTTTTCAGAGACTCACTTCTATCACATTTCACAAGGTTAACAAAACACAATTAGTAAAACTTTTCAATAGTATGGCTTTTCCAGACTTAGAAGTTTGACTTGGTACAAGAATATTATGGGAGAATCTGTTGTTGTTGTTTTAAAGTGAGGGTAAATGTAGTAGATGGATGTCATTAGCTTCTAAATTTCAATGTTCAATGAGATACTTAATCTGGGCTCTAAATACAGCATCAGGAGGGCAACCAGACATGTAAGACTAAATGTTGTCATGGAAGATTTTCATGTCAGTCAAAAACTTCTTCACATGCCTTTTGATCATGATCCTCTGCTAACATATCCATGTTTGATCTGCTATAAAGGTTAATTAAACTCTATATGTTACGAAGAATAAAGGGATCTTAAAATAGTGCCTGTGCCAGTACTGTGAGACATGGGTCCCTTGCTCAAAACTGAGTGGGTAAGGTCAAAGTAGAAGAACAAATGAAAAAAAAAAACAAAACATGGACAAAAAGAGCCTCTGGGCCACCACCAGAAAAAAAAAAGAAAAAAAAGAAAGGCACACCAAAGACTATCAAAACTTTGCTGGGAGGATGCACAAAAGCTAAAAAGGAAATTTTACAGGAAATGCAGAACTCACATACACACAGACCACCTCTACGAACACCTAATCCTAAACCCATCTGATGTACATATGTTATGGTTTGAGAAAACCCATAACAATTTATTGTCATTTAGACAATTATTCTATCACCCGATGACCCCTCCCTACCCGAAAAGGGGAATCGGGAAAAGCAAGGAAACACAAGGGTTGAAATATAAGTAGATTTAATAGGATAAGACTAAATAATTAACAATAATACTAAAGAACCAGTATTAATCACAATACTAATATAAGATATACAAGAACTATACTCAGCCAATTCTATCAGTAGGAAGCTGTGCACTTCCAGCAGTGGACAGCAAATGTCGGACACTGCGAGCGCAACGGCTTTGGGAGGAAAGGAAAGGCTCAGGGGTCCGGCACCGGGGCAAGGAGTTCTCTGGACCACTGCCATGAAGGGAGAGAGAGCACTACGCAGCAAACTTGTGATGTTCATGGTATGAAACAATCCTCTTGGCCATCCTGGGTCAAGTGTCCAGGCCTTGATTCTCCTCATCCCTGCAGTTGGCAAAGCTTGAAAACATTGAATCCCACATAGCTTAGCTCCTATAAAGTAAATATTTCCACAAATTCAGACACTAGTGTCTTCTAAAAGTGGAGTTTTTGCCAGCATTAGAAGAGAAATTAGTCCTGTGCCGCTCAACCCAGGACAACATAAAACTTAGCATAGCTTAGAGAGAGCTCTGCTAGTCCAAGTACTGCCAGAGACAGGAAGACAGAGCACTCCAGATAGACTTGACAGCAGAGGTTAATGGTAATGGGAACTAATAAATATGTGCTTTCTTGTTCATCATCTGATGGATTTCAGTTGAAAGGAATAGCTGGATCTTGGTATTTATGAGAAGTTTGGGTGATCTGTGAAATCACTTGTGGAACACTGAAATCACATATGGAACACAAGAGAAGGATGAGTTTTTCGTTGTGACAGATGTGAGTAAACTGCTGTATGACACAGACTTCTGCTGAAATAAAGGTTAATGCTGTTAAACTCTGCTGACAAATGTGTGGAATCCTTTAATGTGCTGCTTTATGGGTTTCTTTGTTATTTATCTATTTACCTCTCCTTATTTCAGAACTCATTCTAGGGGAAAATTAACATGTTCATCCTTGTCTTGTTACCCTGGCTCATGGATTCATGTGATTAGTTGAATAACTTTTATTTTACGAGTAGAGGGCTTTTTGTATTCTGGTGACAGGATTAAAAACCACACCACTGACGCTAAAAAAACCCCACCTTATCTGAAAATCTGAACAGAGAGACAATACAGACCCTGGGTGTTACTATCCAAAAAGCTGACAGGAAGCATGGCAGTCATATTTTATAAAGTGTTTCCAAAATTTACTTATTCTTACTATTTGAAGTACTTAATCTATTGTTTTCAGAATATTTGATGTGGATAAAGTTACACTTAAGTTTTTTGCAAAAACTGTTACAGAAAATTTTCTTGATACCTACACACAGTATTTACAATTAAGATTACTTTGCACAGAAATTCTGAATGTGTTGCTTTTGGCTAGGATAGAGTTAATTTTCTTCATAGTAGCTAGTGTGAAGCTATGTATTGGATTTGTGATGAAAACAGTGTTGATAATAAAGAGCTATTTTCGTTATTGCTGAGCAATATTTACACAGAGTCAAGGTTTTTCTGCTTTTCACACGACTCCACCAGCGCGTAGGCTGGGAGTGCACAAGAAGTTGGGAGGGACACAACTGGGACAGCTGACCCCAACTGATCAAGGGACTATTTCATGCCATATGATGTCATGCTCAGCATATAAAGCTTAGGGAAGAGGAAGGAAGGGGTAGATATTCTAAGTTATGATGTTTTGTCTTTCCAAGTATCTGTTACACATGATGGATCCCTGCTTTCCTAGAGGTGGCTAAAAACCTGCCTGCCAATGGGAAGCGGTGAATGAATTCATGGTTTTCCTTTGCAGGAAATTTTGCGTCACTTATTAAGCTGTCTTTATCTCAACCCATGTTTTTTTTCTCCCATTTACGCTTCTGATTGTCTTCCCCATCCCACCGGGGGGAAGTGAGTGAGCAGCTGTGTGGTGCTCAGTTGCCAGCTAGGGTTGAACCACGACACTGAATAAGACCAATGTGACACCAGTTGTCACAGTGCCAGGATATGACAACTAAAGCTGATGCAGCATAGTATCACTTTCAAGCCAAAGTTTTTGTAGCAATGGAAGAATCTTTGATCAAGAAACCTGATTAATTGATTCCTTTGTGATACATGGGCAGAGAGTGAAAGCAGCATACTAGCCATTACTGAAATGAGATTGTGGAGTTAGAGGGGACCAGATGGGAGGGAAGAATAATGAAATCCAGGAACTTAAAAAAAGGAGGAGGGTGGGTGGGAGAAGAGAAGGAATAAACAGTTGCTTATTCAAAAAGATATCAGAAAAGACCAGGGAGGGAAGGAAAAAAAAAAAACAGAAAAACAACCCAACCCAAACCTAAGGGAATGAGGAGAACGTAAATAGAAAAATAGAAGAGGAATGTACATGAGCCAAGTATTATTCTTTAATTTACAACTGATCAGAGACGACTGAAATTATCAGTTATTTACAATGGGAAATCAGGGTGTGGGGAAGATGTTTTCTATTACTTCATGTAAAAGATGAATGCACCTGCAAAAGGGAAGAAACGGAAGTAGTATTGGAAAAAACCTAGAAAAAAATCATGATCCAAAGCAAAAGCCTTTTATTTCTCAGTTTGGGGTTTTCTGGTTTTGTTTGGGAGAGTGGGAGTCTTCCTTTTTGAGGGAGGGAGTAATGGGAACCATGGGAGTATTTTCTAAAACAGGCACATACAAATTAGATCATCACAACTATGTCCTAAATAATTCTGGTCTTGTTCAGAGCAAAAAGGTAAAGATACATCAACTGACTTGAATTATAAACATACAAGGCAAATCCAAGACAAATTTGCATGTGCGTGTGTTCAGTGTGGTTCAAAATTAGGGCTATATTCACCTAGGTGCTTCCATCTTTCAAAAAACAACGTAACACAGCTCTGGCATTTCAGGTGATAATGGGCACAATGAAATTAAATTACCCATTGGCAAATGTGGAATCAGTTACTCATTTGACAAAGCAGTATTGGGATCGTCAGCTGAGAAATAAAATATGGATTTCTTTGTGTCCTCTATCTAGCAAATCAGCATTGGCTCATGAAGTGCCACTGGGAAGTGTATCCAGTGGTTCTCACCAGCTGCCTCAGGCCAGTGGCCACAGAAATGTACAGAAGTCCGCTGGAAGTGAGGGCACAGTTCCCCTGGGAAATGAGAAGACTTGGGGGAAATCAATGTCCCTCCAGTCAAGATGCGATACACTGAGGGACAGAGATCAAATACATTCTCAGCACAGAGGCATAGAATCATAGAACAGTTTGGGTTGGAAGGGACATTTGAAAGTCATCTAGTCCAACCACCATGCAATATGCAGGGACATCTTCAACTAGATCAGGTTGCTTAGAACCCCGTCCAACCTGACTTGGAACGCTTCCAGGGATGGGGCATCTCCCAGTTCTCTGGGCAACCTGTTCCAGTGTTTCACCACCCTCATCATAAAAAATTTCTTCCTTATACCAATCTGAATTTATCCTCTTTTAGTTTAAAACCATTACCCCTTATCCTATCGCAACTGCTGAAAGACCCTGCTAAAAAGTTTTCCCCATCTTTCCTGTAGGTCCCCTTTAAGTACTGAAAGGACACAGTAAGGTCTCCCTAGTTCTCTTCTCCAGGCTGAACAACCCCAACTCTCTCAGCCTGTCTTCATAGGAGAGATGCTCCAGCCCTCTGATCATTTTTGTGGCCCTCCTCTGGACCAGCTCCAACAGGTCCATGTCTTTCCTGTGCTGAGCATTCCAGAGCTGGATGCTGTACTCCAGGTGGGGTGTCACCAGAGTGGAGTAGAGGGACGGAATCACCTCCCTCGACCTGCTGGCTACACTTCTTTTGATGCAGCCTAGGATACAGTTGGCATTCTGGGCTGCAAGCACACATTTCCGGCTCTTGTCTAGCTTCTCATCCACCAGTACCCCCAAGTCCTTTTCCGCAGGGCTGCTCTCAATCCGTTCATCCCCCAGTCTGTGTTGGTACCGGGGGGTGACCCCAACTCAGGTGCTGGACTCTGCACTTGGCCTGGTTGAACCTCATGAGGTTCACATGGGCCCACTTCTTGAGCCTGACCAGGTCCCTCTGAATGGCGTCCTATCCCTCAGGCATGTCAACTGCACCACTCATCTTGGTGTTGTCTGCAAATTTGCTGAGGGTGCACTTAATCCCACTGTCTATATGTCACTGATGAAGATATTAAACAGTACTGGTCCTAGTATGGACCCCTGAGGGACACCACTTGTCATCGATCTCCATCTGGACATTGAGCCGTTGACCAGTACCCTCTGGATGCGACCATCCAACCAATTCCTCATCCACCAAACAGTCCACCCATCAAATCCATATGTCTCCAATTTAGAGAAGGATTTGTGGGGAACCTTGTCAAAGGCCTTATGGAAGTCCAGATAGATGACATCCACAGCTCTTTCCTTGTCCACTGATGTAGTGACTCCACCATAGAAGGCCACTATGTTGGTCAGGCAGGACTTGCCCTTGGTGAAGCCTTGGTGAAGAGTAAAACTGTGATTTCCAGTGAGGCACCTAGAGTGCAGAAGAGTTTGTGAAACACATGGACTTGACTCCCAAAAGAGCATAAAAGGTAATAAAAGCAGTCATGAGGGGGTGACAATTTTATTACAGTCTAAGCTGACAGAATCTTGCTGCATAACTTAAAATAAAGGTCAGGTTTCCTTTAGCAAACTCTTGAAACATGTACAAATCAACTTGACATCATTTATCTCTGTTATCATTTCTATTCTGATAGTAAAAGTAAGAACGCTGAAAAACAAAATAAAAAAATTATTAAAAACAAAAATAAAAAAAAGACCTTCCAAAAAGAAAAGTTGAGAAAGGCTTATCCAGCAGATAGCTTACTATGGAAAACTTATTCACAGTAAATGAACTCAAAACACATGCTTGTATTAAAGAACATATTTAGTCCATATTCATCAGAGAAATGAAGACAGTGCTACACATAGATTCAGTGGAACCAAGGTATACATACAAGATTAAACATAGGTTCAAATACTTTGCTAAATCAGGGCACAGTTTAGGTTTCAAGGAACTGTGGTTCTTCTCTCTCTGCACTTAGTAAATTTGATAGTGGTGTGCAGGTTACCTCCCTTCCATGCCTCTCAATTATCAACTGTGGGAGTACCATAGTGTAGCTCTGACATACAGAGAACTAATGAATACTTCATGAGACTCTCAGTTATTATTTAATCACAACTCCTTTATGAGTTGATGGAATTTGTGTTGACTTGATACAAAGGGAAAATAGCACAGCACTTTCTGAAATATAATATGACAACAAAGCTAAAAATAAATTAAGTCAGTATTAAAATATGAGAAGTACAGAAGAGAAATATAAAGTGGTGGTTGAAAACTGAACACAGACATTTGAAAGACTTTATCAAAAAGATCAAAGTAAAAGCATAAGAAAAGTGCTCTTTTCTATGGGACGACACTTCTATTCATATTCATGTGGAGGATCAACTCCTTCCATGAATGTGCCATGAAACTACTGATTAATTTCAGAGTCAGGACTAAAATGAATTGCAAGTAGAAGGAATATGAAAAACATGTAAAAATATGGTCTAAACTGCCCAATTTTTTTTCTAAATCTACTTTTTCTCTAAGAGTATTAGCAACAGTATGGAAACTATAGGTACTCAAAAATGAAGTATTTTCTTTGCCTACTAAACTCCTACCATCAAAGTTAACAGCCCAATCAAGATTATTAACTCTAAGGTTGTCATGGTTTTGGCCGGATTGGCCTATCAGAACTACAGACGGCCCTCCCCACCCCCCTCCTCAGAGAGGAGAAGAAGAGATAAGGAGATATACGAGTTTAGAAAAAGAACTAAACTAATTTAATGAAAATAATAATAAATAAGGAAATAAGAAATAATAAGAAAATTTAAAAAAAAAGTATACAATATATACAAAACCGTATCCAGCTCCCAGGATGACGATCGCGTCACCAGCAGACACAGGGAAAGTCCCAGACTGGAGTCAGCGACGGACAGGAGCTGAATTCTGGAACTAGAGTCAGGAGTGCTTGAATCGTGATCGAAGGCAGACAAACAGACAGGGTTCTCCTCATATGTCGGCCATTGAAAAAAACGCAAGCCAGAGCTCCCTTGCCCCTTTGATCCCTTAGCTTTTATACTGAGCGTGATGCATATGGGATGGAATACCCTGTTGGTCAGTTTTGGGTCACCTGTCCTGTCCGCTCCTCCCTATAGGTGTGACCCCTCTACACTTCTCCACTTCCGACCCTCTAACGGGGCAAACAGCAAAGTTGGCTGACCTTGGTTGTTATAGCAATAAGTATAAGCAAGAGGCTCTGTGCATACCATTCCTTGGTATAATCAGGTCTTACCACTCTGAGAGTGAACAGTTTCTGAACAATATGCTGTTAATTTCAGAGTTTAGTCAGTTAGAAGAGGCCCAGCTAAAAAGTAAAATTACAAATCAGAAAATTGGTTCTGTTTTACCTCAAACCAGGACAAAGGTTAACAATTTAATAATTTAGTTATTTAAATTAATTGGATCCAAGGTTTGTTCTTCCAGACCATTGTTATTATGGCCAACCTTACGTAGAACCACTCAATACTTCAAATTTCATAACATCCATGTGCCAAGCCCCGACTCACTGTGCTCATATTGAATTATTTAAACTGTTGTAACAGGGCCTGATCTAAAGCCCTTTGAAGTCAATGAAAAGACTCCCACCGACTTCAAAGGACTTTGCATTAGGCCCAGAGTATTTTCTTTGCAAGGCTTTGTACTTGACAATATCTGATATGGTAAGGAAAAAAGTGCGAGGAAAATTATTGGCATTCTTAGGAGGTCTTCTTCAGAGAACTAATGTGTGTAGCTGAATATTTCAGGTCAGCAAGTGACTAACCCCAAACTGCATTTAATGTAGCGTAGATCATTCTGAAACAAACAGACAGACATATATGGCATTTCTTGGCAAAGCTGTCAGCATGCTTAGTTTGCCCCCCGCCCCTCGTCTGCCCTGGGTAGTATTTTTTATACTTTATGGGTTACTTAATTACCTGGATTTTTTTTTTTTGTTTTATACAGAGGTAATTTTTACTGAAGAATTTTTAAAGCAAAAGTGAAAAATTTCATTTCAAGAGTGTCAAATGCAAATATTTTGGAAATAAAAAAAATCATTTTGTAAAGAGTGAAAAGTTTTAGATATTCAATAAAATACTTGCCCAAACTTTTTGCCTATTTTTTACACAGATTTTACTTGCATTTTTGAGTAGGTTTGATCTCCCCCAAACTATATTCCTATTAGTGAGTTTTTACTGGGTGCCAAATATAATGCTTAGCCATAAAAATTCAACTGCTGCTAATTTCAGAGGAAATCAAACTTGTGCAATTCACACTGAAATCCTTGCCCGTATTAATCTTGCTGCCTTTGATAAAGAATTTGAAAACGGTTTCTTTAGGCCTGCCCAAGCTCCTATGTATCACACCTGAACTTTATAGTTCTTGCATTTCACAGTGAGTCCACCTTTGTTTGAGACCTTTGGGATGTATCAAGCTTTACTTCCCTGTCTTTTCCTTCTTCTAAATTTACGTGCAGGATTCACAGCATATGCTGAAATATTTAGCAGGTTGTAGCATGGGCTTGTAACCTTCTACCCTATCTGCCTCTTCTCCTATGTGTGGTAAAATATGTGTCTTAGCCAGAATTAAGAATATTTGACTTCCCTTTTTTCCAGCTAGACCCTCCAAAATCATTTGGAGGAGGTTGTTTACCATGCAGTATACATGCATAACATTTTCAAGGACATAAGTTTTCATTAGCAATTTTCCATTCAGCAACTTCTTTCCACAGGTATGGGCATGTAATTTATCTCTTACATACAAAATCTTGAGCAAATGCAGGTCAGTTCTTTTGTAATAGTAACAAATAACTTTGTCCTTTGATGTGTGATTTATAATAAAACTATATGGTTTGTTTTCTTTTACTTCCAATAGATAAATGCCTGAATGAGTCCCTGGTGTTTAGATTAGTGTGCTACAGTTTAGAGGGTGTGACCCAAAGTGTACTGAAATCAATAGAAATCTTTCAATTGATCATAATGGGCTTTTGATCTGAATTTAACACATCCAACAAATTAATTTCATATACTGTCAATCTGATATTATGGATTAAGTTCTCTAATGGGGAAACTGTGAGCTAACAATTTCAGTTTCCAGTTGTTAAAAGGCTTATGTATAATTTATAATGAAACCATGATTACAAGGCATTTCAAACACAGAAACCCATAGGAATGCAAATTAAGAAAGAGATGTTAAGTACTTCCTAGACCTAGAAAAATAATTTGGATGTGTGCCCCTGTTTTGCAGGCTGTGGAGTCTTTTTCAGTAGTAGGCACTATCATGCAGATCAAATGGCTCAATGACCTCAGTTTACCTCACCTCCCATAGTAAAAGCAATGTCAGATAAAAGACACCTTTCACAGCACTTGCAAAATAACACTGAGTCCAGTCAATTCCTTAAAATGAGCAAAGCAGAGAACTGGAAATTGTGGTTATTCAGGGAGTCAACGACTCCACACGCTGCAGTTCCATCCTGGGATTAACTAGTGCCTCCCTTGCTCATGTGTTTAGCACCTTGCAAGTGTGCTGGCTTCCAGCCAACATGGTGGCCCCTCAGCTTGATCACTGACAGCAAGAAAACCCCATTTCCAAATTGTTCCTGCAGCACCAGCAGAAGTTGACAGCATGCTGGAAACCATCTCTGATAAACAGACAGGCCATTCCGGTCACCTGACTTGGATTGACTCTAACTGATTCATCTACCATGGATTTGAAGATGACAAAAGTTTCAGCCCTTTCATGTATTGATGATATTCTCTGTCGTAAAGGCAGCTGGAGGGAAATTATCGCAAGCAGCCAACCTGGAATTGCATTTGAGACTGTGGGGGCTGATATTTGTTCCTGCTGAGCACCAGAACAGAGCACACTGATTCACGGAAAAGAGAAATGTCATTATTGACAAAGAGCTTCCTCTTCATGCTCAGATGCATATACCATTCATCACATATGCACTCCACCACCACCAATCAGGTATTTATACACATTGGTAAGATTTCCCTTGGGAATAGGTCTTGACAGCTATAACTACATAGTAAATTTGTCTTGCCCCCTTTTTTGTACTGCAGCCTTATCCTCAGACTACACTATATGAAGGTCTAATGGGCAAGGCTACATCTTAGCAGACTAAGATCAGTTCCTGAGTCCATTTATAGCTTTGTGGATCATGCTGGGAATTTCACTCCATCTCCATGTTCTTTGCTTTCCCTTTCTGCAATTGGAGAATGAACTGCTTTGGGATTTTTGGCTGGAAAGTGATGAACAACAGTAGAGTATTTGCCCCACGTCTGTCTTGTCTGAATAACATCTACCATGTTTGCAGAAGACCAGCTGTCATGGAGGTTCTGGGAAACCAAAGAATGTCAAAACATCAGGTCTTTGAGATGAAGCCTCAGAGGTAAGTAGATTTATCATCTTATTGACTGCACCAAAAATTGGACAAAAGAGTCTACAAAAATAAGGCTAAACCATGAAGAACTCCCTAGTATCTCTAGAGCCATCCCTCCCGACAGATGTTTTCTATTATCAACTTAAAAACCATCTATGTTTTTCCCCTCCTGTAGCTTGTGTCAATGTTCCTGGAACTAAAGTTTTCCCTAATATTCAACTGAAATTTCCATTACTGCAATTGCAGCTTGCAAATCCTTCTCCCATCCATAATGAACAAAGAACAGTCTGTTCTCTTGTTCTTTTACATATTTTGAAGACAGTTATCATGACTCTCTTTTCCACAGAATTTAGACTTTATCACCTCAGTTCTTTCAGGCTCCTGGCGTGTTTTTGAAGATCTCCTGTCATCCTCTGTCACATCCTTTGCCTTTTTTGAAGAGCAAAGCCCAAAACTTGAACAGCATTTAGACTGGGACCTTGGTGCTACCAAGAAGAATGGAAGATTTACTGAGAATGTTTTCTATATGACAGCCCTTCCTGGAAGTATCAGATGCCTCCTGCCAATAGAACAAAGACAGAGAGCCTTCAAACAGGACGCTCTGGCTCTTGAAGGAGCTATGATATCAGCATGCACACATACTTTCACACATCTACAAGATGGAGAGGATGTCAGTTTTATGAAAATGTATGGGAAGTTGAGTAGAACTTGCTTCTAAAGCAGCATGAATCACTTCTTTTTAAGATGAATCATCCCTCATCCCTCAGAATTTTATAATGAGATGCATCTCAGTCAGTGCACAAATACAGGTCACCCATCACAGACATCTTCATCCTTCCTGAAGGAAGAAACACATTCATTATAAGGCAGGTTTATCACCGCCTAGGTAGGCTTGGCAGATCAGCAGCAGAGTGCCCAGCAACACAAACTATGTCACACATTATTTCTATTGTTGTCATAGAGACTACACAGCTCCAAGTACGCACAAAAATCATTGTGGGTACAGACAATGAAGCCAGTGGTTAAAATAGATCAGAGCAGGAGTGGGTGCTCACTTGTTTCGGTGGTTGTTTTCAAAGACTTTGATGTCATGTGGAAATGAAGCATCATGCCCTTCTGCAATGACACATGAAGATGAGACCCCACCTATAAAAACAAACTTGTCTGTGGGTGGGTACATACATACATGGAGAACACAGGGAGTTTTGGTGCTGGTGAAATTTTATATGGTAATGTTTTTACTTCATCATCCATCAGGTACCAGAATGTGAGCCGAGAGATAAACAAGAACAGAGTTAAGGAAGCAGCAGTGAGTTAGACCTGGCTCTGTCAACTTGTAACACACCAAAAGGTGGTATCCAGTCCAACTTAGTCACTTCCTTGAAAACAGAGAACTCTACAAACTTAATAGTCCACTGTATTTGAGCAGAAGAGGTATTAAGCAATGCCTTACCAGAGCTTCTGGTATCCAGAGGTCAAAAAAATGAGGAAGATATTAGATTTCTGCATAAAATGACTATTATCATTTGTCCAGTTAGCTAATACAGTATCATAGAACAGCACTGATGTATCATTGATGATGTAACATCATAGACCATATCCCTCCTTCAAGCCCAAATATTAAACAAGCAGTTAGTGCTGTTTAGAGGAGCCTTCTGTGTCCCATTGAAAATAATTTTACCTTTCTCATCTCAACCCAAAATCTTGCCTATTCAGGTCCTTATCAATGCCATCATGATTGTGTCTTCATATCATCAAACTCTTCAGTTTTTACAATATAATTTTGTATGAGGCACAGAAAACATGTTTCTCAGGAATATGATACAGAAGGGGTGTTCTGCATTTGCATGTTATGAGCAGAAAAAGACCTTGCAGTGAGTGGCAGAATGAAATATTATTTGTGTAAGTAAGATAGGTTTTCCCTTTCACCCTAGCTGTGAGGATGAGAGGCTGACCCCATCCTCTGCCATCAAAGGAAAAGATCAAGTTCAAGACCACCTGAGGAACCTGAACATACATATATTCATGGGATCCTGAGTGCCAGGGTCCTGAGGGTATTGGCTGATGTAGTTGCCAAATCACTCTCCCTCATATTTGAAAAGTCATGGCAGTCAGGTGAAGTCCCCAGTGACTGGAGAAAAGGGAAACATCGCACCCATTTTTTGAAAGGGTAAATAGGAAGACCATAGGAACTACTGACCAGTCAGCCTCACCACCATGCCTGGTAAGATCATGGAACAGATCCTCCTGGAAGATGTGTCAAAACATATGGAACACAGGGAGGTGATTAATATAACCATATTCATGCAACACAGGACAGTGCAGTGCTATAAATGGAGAGTGGATTAAACAGCAGAAGCAGTGCAGCTTTTCACTGGATCCTAGCAAGAAGCTCTCCTTTCATCTCCTTTGTCATATTCTTACCTAAATATCTGCTGCTGATCAGCAACACACAGGATGAAAACAAGTTTGCAGGGCTAGATGGACCTTCTACTGTAAGCCACTCTCATGTGTTAGTAAGACCATGTTTCTACTCAGGTGCAGAACCATAGCTATATGAATACTCAACTTTCAGAGCCAGTAAGAGTACATTGAGCACAAGCTCAGTTGTCTTTGACTGTGGTAGCAGACATGTTCACAATGATCCTCCTGCGCCCTTCCCCCAATGAAAGTACAAGTCACGCAGTCCAACTTCTGTTTGAAAAAACCAAAAAACAAAAATTAAGAAAAAAAAGTATTCACACCTGTACTGGCAAAATTTGCACTTTAATCTTTTTACCAGAGTAGTGAATCACAGATTAAAGGCAGAACCTGTACCTGAAAATCTTGTGCTTAGTCAGAAGATAAACACAAAGGCACACTGCTTGGCATTTCTTTTTCAAAGCTTGGGCAGAAAACTACAGGTGTTAATACCAGTGCCACATAATTCACTCCTGCAGTGATATTGCCTGATTGACAGTCTGCTACTGCATCAAGAAACTTGTTGCCTTCAATTTAACCATATCCTGTTTCCCATTGATCTGCATTTTGGTTTATGAAGGAACATTGTGGCAAAAGCACTAGTAGTTTATAAAACTGGTAAAAACAGTGATGGTTGTAGTAGGAAAGGAAAAAGGCAAGTGAAAATATTTTCCTGTTGCCTGCTCTCTGAAAATAACACTGATACTTTTAAAGGTGAACGCTTCCTATCAATGCTACTTACATATATCATTATTTGGAAAGGAGAAAAGGACCTTAAAGCAGAGTGATTGAAGTTCCGGTCAAAATTAAGTAAGTTCAGGTACTGAATAAGGAGTTAATTTAGTTCTGATAATATTCAAAAAGGAGGGCATAATTCAGAATAGCACACAAGTAGAAGTCTTCTGGCAGGGAGATATAGCACAGCCACTAGGGACCCAAAAAGATTGAGAAAAAAATGTACAGTCCAAAGGAACAGAAATATTAATGCCTACATCAGAATGAAGTCAACCCTTCCCTTTGGTAGTTTCGGCCATTCTCACAGCCCTTGCTTGCCTGAAAAATTCTATATATATTTTTGAATAGAGAATCATCTGCTTAAGAGCAGGGTCTAATGAAAAATAGAAACAGCCTTGGAAAAATTAATGGAAGGCATGTGCCATTGAACAAGAAAGGACTGAGGAGTCAGATGGTTGGTGTCAACTCTGACATACAGCTACAGAAGCTTGCCTGACATTTCCTGCAGAGAGAAACGACTAACTATGGTGAAACTGGATTGTCCTCTCATAGCCTGAGTGTGTTGGAGGGGAAGGATAAGATGAACGTAGTTCTCCTTAGATTTAAGGCCTGTTGTCTACTTTCAGAGCTTAGCAGAGATTCATAGACTAATCTTCACAAGGTGGATAAGCAGTGTCCAGAGTAGACCATACCATTCCCAGGAGAAATCAAAGCATCCGCGCAATCTGGTCATATTTATTCCGTACTCTCCTTAAGATAAAGGGCATTAAGGAGTGGTACAGAAGTTGGCGGCTCTTGCTCTGTACTAGATGAAAATTCAGCTTTTATATTGGGCCAGATCCTTATTTGGATGCCATTTGAAGCCTTTTTTGAGAATTTGAGTTGTTTTTTCCTGCAGGGGAAGACACAGAATACTATTTTTTCTTTAAGCTAGATCTTCCTTTCACTTTTCCTTTGTGGTTTTTCTTTATTTTTTCCCAATTCCCAAGCTCCCTTCCTCAGCTCAAAAAACGAGGAAAATAGATCCATAACAGAGACATCCTAGACCACAAAATTTGAATTCCAGCATGAGTATTAAAGTACTACAAATCCAAACTGTTGCTGCTACACATTCAAGAATATCCTGTTCTCCCATATGTTTCAATATGAACATTTATTTTTTCACCTACAAGGTTCTGTCTGAATCTTAAATATCATTATGCAGGGTTCATTTCTGAAATGCAGAATGCAGTCTACAGACCAAATAAATCTTTTGGAACACAATTTTAACTATATATACAATTTTATATAAATATATAAGAATATATAAATATATAGAGAATCATAGAATCATTTTGGTTGGAAGGGACCTTTAAGATCATCAAGTCCAGTCATTAACCTAGCACTGCCAAGTTACCACCAAATCATGTCCCTAAGCACAACATCTACATGTCTTAAATACCTCCAGGGATGGTGATTCAACCACTTCCCTGGGCAGCCTGTTCCAATGCTTGACAACCCTTTTAGTGAAGAAATTTTTCATAATATCCAATCTAAACCTCTTCTGGCTCAACTTGAGGCCATTTCCTCATGTCCTATCACCTGTTACTTGGGATAACAGACTGACTCCCACCTCGCTACAACCTCCTTTCAGGTAGTTGTAGAGAGCAATAAGGTCCTCAGCCTCCTTTTCTCCAGAGTAAACAACCCCAGTTTCCCCAGCTGCACCTCACCAGACTTGTTCTCTAGATCCTTTACTACCTTTGTTGCTCTTATTTGGACTTTTGTTTGTTTGTTTGTTTTTTCTTGATACTGAGGCGCTGGAGTGCATACAAAGAAGTTCATTACAATGGTGGAAAGGGATGGAGGCTGCACAAGGGAAGGAAGAAAGATAACTTTGCTGGTAGATGTTAAAGATTTCAGAATGGACAGGATCAAACAATACTATTTGATAAGGTCAGTACTATCTAAACCAGTAGTACTTGAAAATTCACTTTGACACAAGGAACTCAATGTGCTGAGAAAGCCTTGTTCCAGGAAAGAAAAGAAAACCTATTAACTGTGTGTGCATAGGTTTGTGCGTTTGCACACACGTTTGAGGTACCTTTGTCCAACACACTTCAAACACAGATTGCCTGGCCAGCTATCATTCACTGTGTATAATTACGCACCCCTATTTGAATGGGAGATTTTCAATTGTTGTTATAGGAGCTATCAGCTAAAATTTTTACAAAAACATTGTTTATTCCTAGCATGCTGTCAAGTTTTGATTTTTCAACAGACTTGCTACGCTGCATTTTTCAGCTCAGACAAAATTTTTAGAAGAGAGGGACAACACTATTAGTGGATTTTTCTCCAAGCTCTTAGTAGTTAACACTCAAGGTTGAGTTATTCTTGAGAAGCTGCTGTTAGCACAGAGCTAAAATTTCTGGAGGAAAAGATTACCCTGCATGTAATTGGACTATTCTCTTTCCTGAATTAGTAATATGGCTTTAAATGAAGCACATTAGAGTACAAATAGGAAAAGCAATTATTCTGTCTCCACTGGGAAGCCAACATGCAAGACCCTGGGTTCACTGCCATCCTTCTGAACATTTAACCTATCCCCTTCAGGCACTAAAAGTCTTACCCACTTTTAAAAATCACAACAAGTATTTTACAAATCTCTTCAGGATTTCTGGATTCTGTACAATAGCATGGAAGTGGACTTTGCCATGGAGAGAGTAAGCCTAAAGTAAACTGCAAAAATGGATGAATTACGGAATTCTTGGATTAGATTATCTTCAGCCTAACTGTGTTTGGAACATGTGGCATTGGAAATGGAGAGAGGAGGAGTAGAAAAGTGAACAGGTACAAGTAATCACGATGAAATTCATGGATAAAATTTCATTCTCAGACTTTTGCATCACCCATAGAATTCTACCAGTGCTGCTAAGCTAAGGTTAATACCATTGCCGGCATAGGCTTTCTGATTTGATCCCATATGTGAGTAATCATTATCAATTTTACCTAGTGATATTTAAATTCAGTATGAAGAGAAAAACTCAAGTTTGTCTGACATGACAAAATGTAGATTTTTCAAGTGGCATTAAATATACAACCAACAATACATTAAAACAGAATTATTTTGAAACACATTTCACCAGAAGGACAGTAGTATCTTATGGCAGGGTATTGGTCTTACATCTTTTTTTCTAATGCCTCAAAGGTTTTTTTCTAGGCTTGCTCAAAGCATAAGAAAAATGAAAGTCAACTCTACCCTGAGCTCTACCCTCCTCACATCTCACTGCAATATCATAACAAATTATTTGGATGAATTAGCTAACAGTCCTCTATTTTTCCCTCTTTGTCTGCCATTCACAGCACACTGCAAGCATTTTCTCCTAGATTTGTTCTTGCAAAGGAAGTAAAAGTTTCTGCTCCCAAAGTGAATTCTCTTAGATCAGCAGAATATTTATCATGTGGTTTAGACTACAAAGGCATCTATCATGGGCCAGTTCCCGCATCTGAATTTCCTGGTAGGTATTTCCTATAGTAATGCAAGGAGACTTCCAGAAAACATTTTCTTCCAGTGTTTACAATATAAATTCTGCAAATATATGGGGGTGTGCAGCCACCACCAGGGGAGCATCTGGTACAGCAGTGAGAAGCAGACCAGGAGAATACAAAGTGGTGAGTCTGAAAGCTGAAATGTCTCCAGAAGTCAAAGGAAGGCCTTGCCTGTGAGAGTGAACAAACTTGCACACACACCAGTAGTAGCCAGGCTCAAGCATCCTCCTTAAATAGCATCTCTGGGCTACATGGACCACTGATCTAAGCCAGTGAAACAATTCTGACAGGAATTCTATAAGCAAAAAGTAGTACTTCACCACTAAAAGGATACCTATAAAAGATGAAGAATAACTTGAAAATGTTTTACTGGAAAAATCCAGGAATTTTGCAGAGTCCTCTTCCCTTATTGTGTGTAAAAATATATTTGAAGCCTGTGAAAGATGAAAAAATTATATTTCTTGAAGTGTTTTATTAGAAACAATTTATCAGTTTGCAGCCACTAGAATTAAAAATTTAGCAAATGCTTATTAACACATAACGAATATTTGGTGGAACATCAAATAACCGCAAATAAAATATTAATAAAATGTTCATAAACATCACAAAATGGTGGACTATTAGCACTGTCCCTTAAGAGACACACATACAGTATGGATAAAAATGTCCACCTTTGCAGCAAGATTTTGGGGAACTCTTCAGATTCCCACTCCATAAGCATTTTAACAAACACCATTTTACTATTCCAAGGAACAGATCATCTTTGAAAAAACACAAAGACAGACCCTTCCATAAAACATTTATATATACTTGTTTTCATTTTTGTTTTGGAGGTTTTGGATCACTGTTCATCTATTTTGTGTACTACTTTGTACTAGACCAGAACTTTTTTCTTTAGAATATGTCCTCCTGTTCAGTTTGACCATCCAAGTTAATTTGATATAATCACTTTTAATTTGTGATGTTTGCCTTTCAAGTTATGTGTGAGCAGACAAAGACAAAGTTACAAGTCCTCTTTAAATCTGTAAGTTCAGGCACTATACAAGAAAGTTTGTATTTTTATGTATATTATATTCTGGATTCCCAATAATAATACCTACCATCGCATTCTTCAGATACGTTTTAAACATGAATATCTGGCACGTAAGACTTCCAGACTGTATATGAAGGAACAAAACAGTTAAGTTTGCTCCAGGCTATTGAGCAAAAAGAGTAGAGAAACCGCTAAGTACCTAGGAATGTAGGAAACCCACATTGAGATTCCTGTAATGAATCAGGCAGAGGAAAAAGTTGACACTGTCCTTCACCCCAGATGCGTACACCAGGCACTAGAATCAGTGTGCCTCTTGCTGTCTAAATCATTATTAATTACTTATGAAATAGGGCACACCTGCAACAGGAAGACAGAAAAAGTCTTCCTAAAACAGTCAGAAGACCAGCAGTTCAATACCCCCAGGGATATTTGTGCCCTGGCAATTTTCAGGTGGGTCTGTCATTCCCTCCCTCACCTTACTCCACAGTCCATCACATCCTCCTGAGGAACATAGTATGGAAATGAAGAACTTCCCTCTAGGAATTTTTTGGTTTGTTGTCATCAAATGAGGTCTCTCTCTCCAAATCATCCAAATACTCAGGTTATGGAGAGACAGAAATACTATACTGAAGTGGAACCCCCATTTTACTTGCTGTCTTCCATTTTTTTCCCCTCCACAAATAGTAAAGTTGTTGAACCCTTTGAAGGAGGCTGCTGTCCACCAGACAATACAGCTGAAAGCACGCTTTCTCTTTTCGACAAAACCATTGTGGGGAGGTTTTTTTAAACTTTCTGAGTTTAGTGGAAAATGGTAAAAATAATGTTTACAAGTATCTAAATGGTGGGTTTAAGGAGGATGGAGACAGGCTTTTTTCAGGGGTTCCCAGTAACAGGACGAGGGGTAATGGGCACAAGCTGGAACATAGGAAGTTCCGATCGAATATGAGAAAAAAATTCTGTACGGTGAGGGTGACAGAGCACTGGAACAGGCTGCCCAGGGAGGTTGTGGAGTCCCCTTCTCTGGAGACTTTCAAGACCCATCTGGATGCAGTCCTGAGTAATGTGCTCTAGGCAATCCTTCTCTAGCAGGGGAGTTGGACTAAATGTTCTCTAGAGGTCCCTTCCAACTCTGAAATTCTGTGATTCCGTGATTCCGTAATGGGGCAGGGGAAATAGCTTGCTAAAAACAACTGTGTTCTGGTTTTATTTGTTCCTTTCCTCCTTAGCCAATAATTCTCGATAAATATTGTGGGGGCTGAAAATTAGGCTTGTTTCTCTGAATGCGGTCAGTAAAACAATGAAAGAGGAAGTGGTTTCAGTCTTGAAAGATTACATTCTTTTTGATCCACAAACCAGAGCATTGCTGGACGCAATGGTTTTGGTTTGTCCTTTAAAAATTTTCAGTGAAAAAAATTGTAATAATTCAGACCAGTTCTGCAATGTACCCAGTTACTACTTCTGCACACGGAGTACAGTAGGGACATGCACTTGCTGCAGAAATATCTGTACCATCTGCTACAGGACTCAAGATCTTGTTGGCCCCTAATCAGGGTTTCAGGTTGGTGCCTGGTGCGCAGGAGCCAGTGAGGACACAGCGTCGAGATTCACCTTCTAACCTTTAACGCAGCTCTGTACAGAAAAGAGTGCCAGGTGATAGTTTGCAAAGCTAGCACGCCCCTTCAGAGGGATCACAGGTTTTTATACAGTTTAAAACAGAGAAAAGGTTACACAAAACTTGTTCTTCGGTCACCTTTCAATTATGTAACTAATGTCCTTCTTCGCATGCTCCGATTAGTGGCTACTTCATTATACAAAAGTGGTCTGACATTAGCATGTAAGACGTCCTCCCAGAGGTGTGATTTTTACCATGTTAATTAGTCTTAGGCTACCCTTGGGCAACCTCTCTTTCCCCTGAACCCATCCCCCGAGGAGCTGATCCATCCTTGTTGGCATTAGCATGTTCCTGTGTTATTTTGCTGTGATTCTTTACATTGAGGACCACAATCTGCCAGGTAAGAGAGGGCATGAGGCTGGGAAAATCACAAGTTTCCTACACAACAGTCAAGACAGAATAAAACTCCTAAGACGGCACCTATGCTATCTTGGAAGAATAGTGATTTTAACATACCTCTTTGTCCTGGTTCCGGCAGGGATAGGGTTAATTTTCCCCAGGCTCCGGCAGGGACACAGGTATTCCATCCCGTGTGAGCCATGCCCAGTCTGGAGCCAGGAGCTGCCGCGGGGGGGCGGGTAAGGGGACAGGGAGTCATGCTTGGGAGGGGGCTAGAGTATTCAGCAGTGGTACTGTAATCGTGTTTCTACATTCCTCTATCAGTGTTATTGTTGTTGTTTTCCTGTTCCCTTTCCTGTTTTGTTAAACTGTGTTTGTCTCAACCCACGAGTTTTACATTTTTCTTCTGAATCTCCCCCACAGCTTGGGGGGGATGGGGGGTGGTGAGAGAGCGGCCACCTGGTAATTGTTGCTGTCTGAGGCTAAATCACGACACTCTTCCCTTTGGGAGACATCCTTTCATTCTCTGAATGATCTTCACACCCTCCTTATTCCCAGCATACTAATCAAAATCATTTGTGTTTTACTGGAGTCATTAACATGAATGGCTTCGATGAACAATCCCTCTTTTATCCTATGCGCTATGTACACTTAATTATTAATTTTCGGTTTTATGCTCTGATCAATTCCCTGTCCCTTTTTGCTAGAAATTGGGAGTTAAGTACTGCTTTATGCATGACTTCCCATTACTACAGCTATCTAGGAAACTAGACAAACTGTTTTATATGTTCCATGAATGAATTGTTTAGAAATACTGGTTTCTCAGGTATTTTTTACTTCTTTTTGCCACTCAGATTTTTTTTAACTCTTGCTTTGCTAAAATCCTCAGAGCATCAGCTGAAATGAACTGAACATTGAATCATTACCCCTTGAGGAACAGAAACTCTGGTAAAAACAATGGTATGGACAGTCTAATATTCAAAATCCAGATCCATTAAAGGTGTGGTGCTCTACAGAGGATGCTCCCAACAAATTAGAGCAGTAAAGCATGTAGGATCCTGGGTCTTGAGGCACTTAGTCCACTAATATCCTACATACTGGGAACTTGTTTGGTTTACTCCTATCAACAGGAGAGCTGGTTTCTTCATTTATCTTCAAGACAGCCAGTGCCAAAGATGGGAAAACACATATGCCTTAAGACAGTTTGCTAATTGCCTAGTCAAGCAGAACAGAGGTGAACAGCTGGTCAGCTAAAAGGATATTACTACTGCCAAAAAGGTAAGGATGGTATGTATTCCATGGATAGGAGGTCAACTATGTTATTTTGAAGCACCCCAGTTAAAACTATTTGATCCAGTAGATTCTAACTGTGTCCTGGTACCACGCTGCTAAAGATTATCACTTATAAGCATGGGGGGCCTTAAGGATAAACAATCACCTTGACACAATGCTTACCTCAATTCATATTAGCATAAAAGAAATTAAAATATTTATTGACAAAATTCCAAATAGAAAATTCAGTTACGAGAGTTTATGAAGTCACAGCAAAAGAAACCATAGAGATACTGATCAACTTAGTAGATTTGTCCTAAGAGTCTCCCTTACTCTTTATGGTCCTGTTCATGGACTGTTAGATACTCACAGCTTTCTGATTGCCAGTCTAATTCTCAGCCAGTTCTGCTTCCTTTAGTTGTGCTTAGAAAATAGGACTATTAAGAGTTCACTAGTTCTTACACTCCATTTAGATCCTCACGGAGGGGAAAGAGACATTAAATCAAATCAAAGCTGCTGCTTCTGCCCTCAGCTACCCACTGGCTTAAACCAAGATTAAATACATTGAACTGACCCAGTAGGTAGCTTCAACACCTTAGTCCTGGGCCATTAAAAACCGTATTTTCTTTGGCAATACTGACATCCCTCCATCAGTTGAATTGTCCGCAAATTCTTCCTTCACTGAAGGTAACTGTTTGCTCACAATACAATGCACACATTCACTATCCAAATCCATACCCAAAACACTGTGTTTTAGCTAAAATTAGATATTTTTTTCTTCTGTCTACAAGCATAAGACAATATGTGTGGCTCATTACTAAATCGTGACAGAAACAAGGCATGATCAATTAAAACACATGGGACCTTAAAATGCTTGGCGTCACTTATCCCAACTATGCTTCTGAAGGATTCCCTTACAGCATGCAATTGTAAATCCAGTAATCCAAAAAGGGATTAGCCCAGACAGAGTCACGTATCCAGATGAGAAAGGATGATATATAAAGGAATGAAATCAAGAGTCCTAGATTATTTCAATCCTTTAACATTTAAAATTGCTGTACTTCCATTCAACTCAATGGAACTCATTTGTCTGTGAGACAAAGCAGTAAAATGTCATCTGAGTCAAAATTTGAATCTTATAGGCTTAGTCTATAGGTTATTTGTCGTCTTTTATAGGCAACAACATTTCCACTGCAGGAGTTTCTCCAAGAGACTTACAAAAGTAAAACCTCTATAATGGGTTATCAGGGGTATTTCTGCTCCTATATGCCCAATGCTGGCAAAGTTCTGCTGATGTTCATAATACCTGCAATTATATTGAGAGTTTGAAGCATAAGCATGCCATCTCTGGCATTAAGCAGCAGAAAAAAAGGAAAATAAATGCTCTGCCAAATAAGCAAACCTGAAAAATATAATTCATGCATCTTCAAAATAACATAATGTCAATCTACTGCGAGTTTGGGACATTAATACACAGAATACATGCCTCTGAGTGCATCCTAGACTTGCAATCATATTGTCATTCTGATTATAACCCATTCACAAAGTCATATATGAAGAATTTTTTTAGAGCAGCTTGGAAATAATTTCCACTTTGAATCTTCAAACTCCTTTGGAAACATCTCAAACAAGGAACTGCCAGTAGCTATCTAACTTGAGCACTGAAGCACTTGCCTGAGACAAGAGAGATGCAATGCAGCCATACAACTTGAAGTCATGCCTGATGTTTGCAAGGACTCAGGAGATGCTGCAGCTTTATTGGAAATGCTGTAGAATAGGTGGGCAGCTGGCTCTACTAACCATTACTAGTTATAATGCAGAGCATAGAGAATAGGGGAGCAAGTATACCATGTTTACACATATGGGTCTGATGGTTAGACTATCAGAAATTTCATGTCCAGGTGACTAGATAGATTTACCTTCTTTGTTTTTGTTTTTTTTTCTCCAGATAACTACAGAAAGAAAGAGGTGGTAAATACATCAGAAATGAAGTAACTTTCATAACATATGAGAAGTTATTTGGAAACATATTAACTATTGCTTGAAGCAGAGAGCTGGAGACCAGAAAAGAACCAACAGATCTCACAGATGCATTCATAGTGCATGGCAACATCAGATGGATTGTTATAAAAATACGCAAACAAGGCAACTGTAAAGATAAAGAGTAAGATAGAATCTGATTCCTGCTGAAACCACACTAAGCCATCTGTCTGTATTATTGATGACGTGAGTCTAGTCCAAAGAATAATTGCTGTTAACAAGACTTTTGCAGAGCATGAGGAATCTGCCTGGTCATGGGCACTACATGAAGATGTAGAAAGTCATACAACTAATCACTGACTCAGTGTTTGGGGGGAGACATCTGTAAAGTTGCTTGGAGATGCACCTGAGTACCCAGCAAAAGCATTCATTCCAAGAACATAATGACAGCTCGCAAGACATAGTTTTCAACTGGGCCAAATAATACACAAATTCACATTTGAACAATAGAAAAAGAAATGAGAAAGGCTACATAACAAATTTCTAGATGTTACATGTGAGTTCATTTATTAACATTTAACCAAGATCACCGTGAGGGAAGTGACCTTCCTAAATGATCACATAAAAAGGGTGTGTTACTGGGTTTGTTTCCCATGCCTCCGTAATGGCCACAAAAATGTAAGTCATAATCACTGCAGAAGGTACAAGTACCCTTGCCTCTGTTATGGCTTTAGCTAGAGTGCATTTGCCCAATACAGAAATGCATTAAATATAGATACAGATGCATTAAAATTAAAGAATAACACCTTTCTTTGGGATAAACGTGTAGAACATACATGCTGTGTGACTGCCATACCTTTTTGGGGTACAAAATGCCAGCTTTGAACACAAGAGAAAGGTGGGACCCCTAGAACTCATGAAAAGAAATCATACTTGCAATAGGACAAGGGGTAATGGTTTTAAACTAAAAGAAGGTAGATTCAGACTAGATTACAATGAGGGTGCTGAAACACTGGAACAGGTTGCCCAGAGATGTGGGACATACCCCATCCCCGGAAAATTCAAGGTCAGGTTGGGTGGGGCTCTGAGCAGCCTGATCTACTTGAAGATGTCCCTGCTCATTGCATGGTGGTTGGACTAGATGACCATTAAAGGTGCCTTCCAACCCAAACCATTCTATGATACTATGACTTACCAGATCTTGTCCAAAATGGAAAAAGAATAAGAGCTTTTACAGGTTTCTCTTTCACACATTGCAGGAACTCACTTGCAATCTGTAATCCCATACAAGAACACCAACTGGTGTCACTGAATGACATTATCAATTCCGCAGCAAGGACGAGGAAATTGGCTCTGAACAGCTTCCACCTTGCAAAGGCTGCATATTCTAGCACATACCACACATGCTGCATGCAAGTCATTCAGCAAGGATGCTCTGCCATGCTCTGTCTAACAAGCTGTGGCTGGGTGATTGGTGCCAAAAAGAATAATCAGCAGACAGAGACCACCAACACTGACAGCCATCCCAAAGCTTAACAGATGCAATTCCTGTTGAAGCAATGAATATACATGCTTTGGGAAAGGGTTTGTGCACAGACTGTGAAAGTTACAAAACAGTGCTCACCAAAATTTGAGGTTAACTTTCTACCATAGTGTGTAAGGTCATTTCAATGAATGTTTTGAGGGAAAAATAAAAAAGAATTATGATGTAACTTAAAATAATCCAGACAGGCTGGGATTTCCCGCCTTGAACTTTAACTTTAGTTTTTCTTTACAGACATCAACCCTCTAGACGGTGATTCATCCCACCTCTGTTGGGAGGGAATGAATCAACCTCTGGTTTTAATGCTCTTTCTGATGATTACAAAGAGGGCCTAGATTACTAATTTATATTTACCACTCTTTTAACACAGGTAAAATTAGATTACATGAATCTTACCCATTCTGTGTTCCAGATGCCATACAGTTCATCCAACATTTTTTCATAATGGAAATAGAATAGAATGGAAATAGAATAGAATCATAGAATGGTTTGGGTTGGAAGGGACCTTCAAAGATCACCTAGTTCCAATCTCCTTGCCACAGGCAGGGGCACCTCCCACTAGAGAAGGTTGCTCAAAGCCCCAGCCAACCTGGCCTTGAACACTTCCAGGGATGGGGCATCCACAACTTCTCTGGGCAACCAGTTCCAGTGTCTCACCATGCTCACAGTAAAGAATTTCTTCCTAATATCTAATCTAAATCTACCCTCTTCCAGTTTAAAACCATTACCCCTCGTCCTATCACTCAGGATATACTCCCTCACTTCCTCACAAAGAGTCCCCACTCCATCTTTCCTGTAGCCCCCCTTTAAGTAGTTGAAGGCCACTATAAGGTCTCCATAGAGCCTTCTCTTCTCCAGGCTGAACAACGCCAGCTCTCTCAGCCAGTCTTCATAGGAGAGGTGCTCCTCTGATCATTTTTGTGGCCCTCTTAATATATAATAAATACTCTTAATCCATATAAATGTTATGTGCCTACTGCTGTACAGCAGTTTTTGGAACTGAAATTTTGGAACTGAATTAAATTTTGGAATCATGAAGGGTCCTTCATTAGTAACCATGGGTGCTGTCTTTCTGGAGTCCATCCTCCTTTTCTGCCCCTTTCAAATTAAGAGTTCAAAGAATAGTTCAACAGAAACATTTCCTGTAGGAAGGTGGCTAGCACAACCCTAGCAAGTCACCTGGATCGCTCACTGCAATTAGAAGGAAAAGTGTGACTTTGAGAAAAGCAAACTTAATTTTTTTACCTCAGCAGCAACCATTGAAAAATGCTTTTCCAATTTTTGTCGAGTTCCTTCTTCCCTGAGAGAATTGTTCCTATCTCAATATTTTCCATATTTGTTCAATCAAGTGTAATTTTATCTAGATTTATGGTAAACTAGTTATACTGAGCAGAGCATGATTCTTTTCTCATGGTTTAAAGCATTGCTGATTTTTATCATACACTGCATATAAAAGAATCATCTTTCTATTGTGAACAT
Organism: Dromas ardeola; assembly: GCA_013398915.1. NCBI lineage: Eukaryota > Metazoa > Chordata > Aves > Charadriiformes > Dromadidae > Dromas > Dromas ardeola. The sequence continues at coordinate 49,394 of VYZM01017803.1, read as the reverse complement.
ACTCAAGTACTGGTTTCTAGTTATTTCCATTTTTCTTCTGTAGTTTAGGATGCAGATCCTCAAAATGGATGACATTTATTGCCGCCTCTTCTCTTCTAACTTATTTTTCTACTTCAGCTGCACCTACTGCAATGGAAATTTAAAACAGCACAGTGAGAAAATGAACCACAATATCTTAAGTTTCCTTGTTACTTCACCTTTTGGGCCTTTCTCTAATTTCTTTTCAAAGGTCAGGTTTTCTGCTCCGTTAGTATTAGTTATTGGTTTGTACAAAATATGTTCATCATCTCTGAAACTTGTTCCACAAACAAGGCATTCCTTTTTCAAAAAAGTCCTCCATTAAAAGCTTTTATATTTTTTATTCTTTGAGACAACCCGACACGTAACTATTAGGGAAAAAGCTTTCCACCTTTTCCAAAGCTAAAGTAACATAATGGAAAAGCTGTGTCCTCCTAAATTCACATGGCGTGATAGAGGATGGCATTATGCGGTCACATATATAACCAGATGTTGTTGTTAAGCAATAGTGTGAGAGTTTGTAGATTTACAAGGGAACCAGAAAACAGGCATTTTTCTCTCTTTCCCTCTGCCCTTACCTCCACTTGAATTCCTCTACTCAAAACAATTTTGAACTTGGAATAAGATATGGTGCCCTCCTTATGTGCAGTATGGCTGTAAGAATGTGGGAAGAACGCTTATGAAAGCAAATTTCTCTTTAGTCCTTGGGGTTTGGTTTTTTTGTTTGTTTGTTTGAGGAGGTTTTTTTGGTGTAACTTATTTCTGTTTTGTTTTGTTTTTTTTTTTAAACCTCCCTGGTTGTTGAGGATAGGGATTACAGTTCCTCTCATGTTTCTGTGCAAGTGAAGCTCAAAATTAAAAGTTCCCTTCTAACAAGCCTAAGTGTTTTCACTGGAAAACTGTAACTGTACTGGACAAAGTTGTCTTTCAGAGGAAAAATGGAACTGACAGGTTGCTACCTGCAAGCCCAATCATTTCTATTATTTTTTCTGTAGAAAGACTACTGGAAAGTCCGTGCATGTATTCTCTATATTCCTCTCTTGTAGTTTCCAGAAGAAGATGGAAAAAGGGACATGAAGGAGAATGAAAAGTTAGGATTCAGTCTCCTGGAATTTGCCCATGGATTTTTATTGCTTGTTGAAGAATGAAAAGGCAATAAATTGAAAACCAAAACCTTGATTCTTTTGAAAACTTTCTCCAATTAAAATGTGTGTGCGTCTGTGTTCCTCATGCACATTTGGTGCAATGAATGAGGTGCATTCCTCCTGCATTTTGTGATGCAATTTTCCCCTGGAAGCAATTTTCACTTTCTGGACACCTCAGATATTTGAAGAAGAAAGCAAATCTAATGCCCTTCTCCTGTTGGTCAACAAAAGCTCTACCTGCCTTTATACATAACTTTTTCAATCAGATGGAATTAGCTGAATGGGGAGAAATTCACCCTGGTGTAATGCCATTACTTCCCCGGAGTTTCTGCAGTATTGAATTTGGCCCCTAGGAATTCATTATTCAAGCTGGCTAAGCAATACCATTATGCTGTTCTTCAATGCATATAGTTTAGCCAGTAGTACCTTGGGGATAAGCACAAGTTATGGAATATCATTTGGATGGATTGCTGCATTTTATGAATGACACTATTTATGTGGTTTAGTGAGTATGATCTATACAGTTTGCTAGGCTATCTCCCATTAAGCCCAAAAGAATCAAAACCTAGACAAGTCCCTACAAGCAGTGAGTATTTACAGTATCAGAAATTACATAAGGTTATGTTATTCACTATATTCAAACTGAACTGTGCATATGTACTTGAGGATAGACTCTACAGTTGCTTCAGGGGCAAAGCAATGCTAATGTGATTGCCTGATGATTTCAGAATAGTTGCTTAAAACTGTACTAATCCATGAGGACATAAAATAGAAAAGCATTCCCTTTTTCTTACTATCTCTGACTACACACCAACTTCCCCACTTCCCCACCTTCAGAAGTTCTTGAAAGATTTTTCCATTTGCTTCACTCTGTACTGTTTTTTGCAAAACTTGAAGCTGTGGCAAGCTGACCTTAGAGTTGATGCAGATGTGCTGCTGGCATTGCAAGCTCAGATGGATAGGAATCTATCTGGAATCATCTAGTTTACTTGAGGTAAAGTAAATGAATTTTTGATTGAATCATAGAATCATAGAATGGTTTGGGTTGGAAGGGACCTTAAAGATCACCTAGTTCCTACCCCCCTGCCATGGGCAGGGACACCTCCAACTAGACCAGGTGGCTCAGTAGCTTCCTGTGAATCAGAAACTGCACTAATTTTCTGTTTTGAAGTATCTCTATTTTTTTTCACTTGAATGAGTGGTGGAAGAGTTTATCCTTCAATTATAAATGATATTTAAAATTTTTTATTTAGTTGTGGGGATAAATATTTTGGTGGCATTTTTCTAGTCTTGATATTCATGCATACTCTGAGCATTTTTTTTATACAACTGCAACACAGAAATGCCTGAGAGAAGTATCGTACAAGAAAACTTCTGCCCCCTAACCCAATCCCTCCCTCTTTTGGAAACAATTCCTATATACTGGATACCTTCCACAGCAGAATATATGTATCTCAAAGACAGAAAACTGAAAGCAGAAACTATATATTGCAGTCGATTGTTATTTTTCTGGGGAAGTAATTATGCTGAGACAGCTAGGTGCTTTCACGTTTCTCTCTTAATATTTCCTGCAAAGAACAGCTTCTCTCTGTTATGCTATCTATCTGGTGGATAGACCTAGAACAAGATGTTTAATAAAAATGTCTTTCCAGAGGAAAATGGTTTCTTAAAAAGATACAGTTTCTGGTACCTTTTCAGCTTTATACTAATTTAAAGCATTAAATTGTCATATGTATACCACTATACATTAGGAGTATTCATCGCACCGGTGAAATATTAGTTCATATTTGTTTATCTTGCTTCCACACTAATGCTACTGGTAACCTCACAAAGACCTTATAAAAATCTCAAATATCTTTAGCACCAGAACAACCCAAACTCATAAGTGTTTCAAGAAAATGTTTTCATCGTGCACCTTTAAGCCTCTTCTAATCCAATAAATCTACACACCCCAAAGTGGTCTTGCCTTATCATCCCATTGAACAAAAGGAAGCGTTGCCTTCCAAATCAATGACTAATCATTACATGTCAATTTACTGAACTTCCTTTATGCAGTCTAGGAAATCTTGCAAACAGCTAGGCCTCCTGAGGGTCCAGTTCCTCTTTACATGCACTGTTGCAAGTGTCAACTTCAGCAATCATAGAATGATTTGGGTTGGAAGGGACCGGACAGCTTAGTTGACAGGTGCAATACTATTGGTGCTACAATAAGGATTCATCTGTATTCCCATACTTTCCTTACAATTCAGTGCCAGATTTTTTTAAAAAAAACATAACCCCAACAAAAACAACAAAACCCAGCCTCACAGGGAATTGATTGTGTCTGCTATTTTGCCTTTTGCTGGAAGAGGCATAATTATTGGAATTTTGATACATTTTAGTGAATAAAGCAGTGCTATAGAAGTTCCTCACTGGTATCAGCTTCCTGCTATTATCTAAGAAAGTTAAGCTCTGCAAGACATTTTCCATGACTTTTAAGCCTGGAATTCACTATACATTATCCAAGAAGACTAGTCATCACAGTGCTTTCAAGAAAAGGCCTGAATTTTGGCAAGGAAATAACACTTGCAAAAGGGCAGTCACATTTTCAAAAGTATTTGTGCCATAAAATCTTAACATGTCTGGAGAAGGGGAAGGCATGGAAAGGGAGAGAGCTTAAGGAAAGCTGTATGATGTAATAATTTTAGCTACATCACATATATTCGTATGCATATACATACATATATATACATATATATGATTCTGAGCTTCAATAGGGTGCAACAGTGAAGGACCATATGTTTCCCACATAATCACCACTTACTCACAGCTGGCCTGTGCATTTCCTATAGGCAACCAGTTGTGAAAAAAAAAATTAAAAATCTAATTTTTCAAGCAAATTGTGCCATGAAGGTGTTGAGAAAAAGTAATCCCCAGAGATTACTGCGCAATGGAATTCGTGTTAATGAAGAAGGATCAGCAAAATAATGTAAATCATAATAATTTTAATTAAATGAGAAAAGCAGCAAAGAAATGTCGGTTGCCCAGTGCAACACAGTCCATTGTGCTAGGAGCAGGATACCCACCCAGTTGCACTTAGCAGCCAAGAATGAAGGTCCCAGGGCCTTATTTCCTATAATGTGGTCCTTCCTGTAGTTGTAACCCTGCATCCTCTTTCCTAGACATACCCTGGAATTCTCCCAATGGCAGGGTGCAGAGTTAACTTTATTTAAAGTTGCATAGAGCCATGTTCCCCTTCAGAGCTATTTTTCCCATTGGCTTGCCTTACATGCTAGGTTAGTACTTTCATCTGGCCCTACTTCAGCATCTTGTTGAGGCTGTGGTTCCTTCTCAAGAAAGAAGCTAAACAGATGACCAGCATGGGCCAAAACATTGGTCTCGCTATATAGGAAAGATCATGGTCAATTCACACATAACAAGCCATAGCCAGATGGGCTTCAACAGTTTCTGGTGAAAACTTGAACTTATTTTCCTAGAATAATTCAAAAGCTAAGGGATGTTATGCATTTTCTTCCTGTAGTGGCAAAGCTATCCAGGAGGTAACACATTTCAATGAAAGAAGGAGGTCCAATTTTAGTTGTTTGCTGTAGTGTGGATAAATCTGACCCAATGGGACAATAAAAGTGCAAGGTTTGTTCAATATACCATACAAGAAAGACTTTTTAGACACAGAATAGCAGTTTAAGTATTCTTTGAGAAATCTGTAGAACAATTCAATAACAAAATTACAGAGATAAACAATGAATATATAGCCAGGACAAAAGAGAATTAGAAATATGTGAAAAAGAGCAAAAAATGTATTTTCAGATTAAATTTAATGGAGACAGATAGGCAGCAAGATAGATACAGACAAGAAGACTGTTAGAGGTAGCCAGTGAAACAAAGGAGAATGCTCCAGCCATAAGTATCCATACTTTTTTTCTTTTACTGTGGGGCACAAAGTGTTTTTTAAAGGCAAAAGCATCCTCACTGTCATTTTGCAGGTTGGCAAACTAAAACAGACCAATGTGAGGTGACTTGCCAAGAACTTATAAGCAGCTGAGTCAGAAGTGAGATATAGGTTTCCCTGCCGGACTCTTCTATTGCCATGGAGGAAGAGTATAGGGAGAGAGCTACAAGTCCTCCTCAGAACTAGTAGTGGGAGGAATATGTGTGACATATGACTTCTCCCTATCAATCATCTAATCTTATATCTCAATGCTCTTTCCCTGAACATTTCTCACTGTTCCCAGAAAATACAAGATACAGGGCTGAATGGATACTTAGAATCATAGAATCATAGGATCATAGAATCACTCAGGTTGGAAAAGACCCTTGGGATCATCAAGTCCAACTATCAACGCCACTCTACAAAGTTCCCCCCTACACCGTATCCCCCAACACCACATCTAAATGACTCTTAAACACATTCAGGGATGGTGATTCCACCACCTCCCTGGACAGCCTATTCCAGTGTCTCACCACTCGTTCTGTGAAGAATTTTTTCCTAATGTCCAGTCTAAACGTACCCTGTTGCAGCTTGAAGCCATTCCCTCTTGTTCTATTGTTAATTACCTGTGAGAAGAGACCACCACCAACCTCTCTACAATGTCCTTTCAAGTAGTTGTAGAGAGTGATGAGGTCTCCCCTCAGCCTCCTCTTCCTCAAACTAAACCGTCCCAGCTCCTTCAATCGCTCTTCATAAGATTTATTCTCCAGGCCCATCACCAGCTTTGTTGCCCTCCTCTGCACTCGCTCCAGCACCTTGATATCTCTCTTGTATTGGGGTGCCCAAAACTGGACACAATACTCAAGGTGTGGCCTCACCAGTGCTGAGTACAGGGGGACAATCACCTCCCTACTTCTGCTGGTCACATTATTTCTAATACAAGCCAGGATGCCATTGCCTTTCTTGGCCACCTGGGCACGCCGCTGGCTCATATTCAGCCACTTGTCAATTAGAACCCCCAGGTCCTTTTCTGCCAGGCAGCTCTCCAGCCACACTTCTCCAAGCCTGTAGTGATGCATGGGGTTGTTGTGGCCCAAGTGCAGGACCTACCACTTGGCCTTGTTGAAGCTCATACCGTTAGCATTGGCCCATCGATCCAATCTATCCAAGTCTCTCTGTAGAGCCTCCCTATCCTCATGCAGATCAACACTCCTGCGTAACTTGCTGTCATCTGCAAACTTACTGATGATGTACTCTATGTCCTTATCGAGATCATCAATAAGGATGTTAAACAGGAACGGTCCCAACACTGAGCCCTGAGGAACACCACTTGTGACCGGCCGCCAGCTGGATTTAACTCCATTGATCGCCACTCTTTGGGACCGTCCATCCAGCCAGTGCTTGGTCCAGCGGATCATATGCTCATCCAGGCCATGAGCAGCCAGTTTTGATCTCATCCAGCTTCTCTTAGGCTGTACTAAGGTAAAGGGCCATTTGTCTGATGCTTTGAGAAATAGGAAGGATTCCTCTTAGACATACCTTCTTTAAAGTTTAGAGAGGACAATGTTTGATTACTTCATATTTTAATGACTGCAAATCTCAGAATCTTGAGACCCATCTATACTGATTTCTGGGAAAAGGCTAGTAACCAGCCTGAGAGAAAAAATCAAAACAAACTCCCCATTGCAATGAAAGCAAATATAACACAAATTTACAAAAATCAGTTCCAATAATGTGACATTTCTACCTGTGGCTGTTTATATCCTGTATAAAAGACAAATAACATTTTATTTTTTCAATCACTCCCAAATAATAATAATTTTATTTAAAAAAAAAAAAGAAAGATCCATTGTAAAAGCAAAAGTACTCACAGGTGCAAAGTGTAAAGGCACAGTTTTCTCATATGAGCTCTGCCAGCCTGCACTCCCACGTTCTGGGGCAGCAGATGTTGCTTCTTACCAGGATCTCAAACAAATGGATAATCTCTCTGGTCTCATCCAAAGCTCACCAAAGGCTATGGAATGCCCTCATTAGTGTCTGTGATACCTTCAATCATCTTTTTCAAAGCCAGTTTCACAGAGGTAGGACACTGGGGAGGAGAGAAAGGGACACAGAAGTGTTCATAGTGCTGTACTAATCTGAGAATCTGACTTCTCCATGCAAATTGCATGCTACCGAATACCACTGAGTTCTGAAGGGATCATATTTTCTGGAAGTCTTGGAATAGTCTAAAGAACTAGTTCAAGTCTTAAATTGTTGTGGGCAGCTGCACAGCAATGTTTTCTTTCAAGGAAATGCATCAGTCTTTCAGCATTGTCCTATACATAATGCACTATAGTTTTTATAGAAGTCATGCAACATACAGGTTCATAAAAGAACAGCCCCTTCCCAGAAAACATGCTTCTATATACACATTTTCTATAAGATAATATAACAGAAGTCTTTTCTCAGGTTGGTCATTTCTTATACCCTTACACATTTACTGAAGGCATTCCACCAAAAATGTTTTACTTCCTTTTGTGATTCCATTTAATGTTATGAACTTGAGAAAGCATGTCACCCCTTAGTGTGGGATGCAGGAAGCAGTAACTTTGGTTGGTTCTGAAGAGTAAGTGGCAAACTGATCAGTTTGGTCTTTGGTGAAGACAGGGCCCTGGAAATACATGTCACAGGTTTTGGTTGACAAGCCAGGGAGTCACTGACACACTCAAACTCTATTCAGACAGTGGCTGGACTTGCAGCAAGTTTTACTGATGTGTTAGGACAAACCATGCACTCAGAAGACTGAGAGTGATGTAGGCCATTTCTGGCAGATAATTTACAAACGTGGGGCACTCAACTTCTGTTCGGTGATTGGATATGATATTACATCTAACTTAGCTAAACAATGATCCCTAACTAGTCACAGCAAAATGTTTTCTTTATTGTGAATCTCAGCTGATAATTTGTTCTCGTGTCACTTGCAGGTTCCAGATAGGAGCAAATGCAGTGTTATTACTAAATTTTTCACTTACGGTAGGTGGGTATCTAGGTTTTCACTCACCGTAGCCATTGCTACTTTACCTGCCCTTTTGCCCTGATTCTGCACTGCAGGACAAGAACAAGGGGCTCTAGCCTCTTTTATTTTGCCTACATACATTTGAAAGCTCTTCAGGGATAAGGAAGTGCTTCTTCAGTCCCTATTCCTCTGCCTCTTTAGGGGCCCCACCAGCATTGCTTCCGAGATGCTGCAGTATGCCTCCCACCCTAATGGTGGCAGAAAAACCCTACTCTTCGCTCCATTTACTGCAACTGAAGCAGACTACATCAGGGGAAAAGTAACAGGACACATCCTGCCGCAGGGTTTCAAAAAAGCAACCAGAAAACCATCGACAAAGCAAGAGATGCTCAATACACCACTGTAAGGCAAAAGACTGAAACTGTTTAATTTAGAGATGAACTCAGAAGTTACATAAAAGACTGAGCTAAATCCGTAAATGGTAAAAACAAGAGACCTTATTGCTCAAATCCCCCCGAACTAGAAGAAATGGCATAAAATTGTCAGGCAGTACATTTTACATAGATAAAGGGAGGGAGCTCTAGTGCTTGTCGTTTGTTTACTTTAAACACAATTCTTTCCTAACCCTTGGAATTCACAGTCAGAAGACTCGGTATTTTTAGCAAGATCTAACAACAAAACAAAGTTGGTATATTTGTCGATGCCTCCTGAACAATTATAGTAGATGGGGAATGAAATGAATGTGTTCGTGTAACTGACTTACAGGTAAAAGACTGACTACGTAGATACAGGTGTTTGCTTACAACTCGAGTAAAAATTTGGGCGATATTGTTGAAAATTCACTTTCTTCTAGTAGCAAGTTATAAAATTCCTTTGGCACAGTCAGCTTCTGAGTCAGACAAAGCTAGTCATGCATCTCCTACACTCATCCTATGGTTACATTATACAATCTGTCAAGTAAAACTAAACTGGTAACAAATCAATCACCTGATCCTAACACAGAAATTGTTAAAAAAAAAGAAAATCAAAACAAAACACTGTTTCTGATCACAAGTAGCAGTCACAAACTTAAGGCGCTGCTATAACAAATCAAATGCATCATCCTGCTTTTCAAGGGGACAGAAAATAACGTTTTTCTTTTTTTTTAAGGGAAAAAAAAAGACAGTTTGGCATAAGAAACTCAGGAATCTGGGTTTTTTAGATCCACCTATGGTGAAATACAGTCATCACTAACTAATGTTAGTAACATTTTCATTCATCCTAGTTTGTAAGTTTATACATCTGTCAGATCAATCGATGTATTGCAGCAGTGACAGGAGCAACATTGAATTTTCTCATTATGATCAAAATACACTGAGTGCTTATAACTTATCAAATTTATAAGAGCCTAAGCTCTTAAAAATGTATTGATATTATTTATTCTTCAGAAATGCTGAAAATAGAGTAAGGGAGAATCTATGCTAAACTGGAGCCCATTCACATCAGCAACAGTAGTACAATAATGCTGCTGTAATCCCTGGGAAGACTCACAGAATTCACAAGTAAGGTTAAGTTGAAGAGAAATTTGAAATGTGTTAAATTGGGTGAAATAAAAAGGCAGTGTGCAAAAGAAATCCATGTCCTACTGGATGGGTAGTAACCATACTGCCTTAATGCCCATGCAATAGCTACGCGACAGGAAGCGCAATCATCTAAAAAGTTAGTTTAGAGGGGACTTCTGGAGGTAACTTAACCTGACATGCTAGAAATACCAGGTCAGAATGTTATACAGATTAAAAGCCATATTTTTTTATTCCTTACAGTTGCTTTTCATCCAGATAACACTTTTAAAAACATCATCTTCCCTCCTATTTTTTTCTCCATCCTAGTTTTGACTGAGTTTCTACTTCCTTTTCCATATCCCACTCTTTAAAGGCAATAAAAAAGCACACAATCCCTTTAAAATTTTATGATTAAAAAGCACATTTGTGAAGTTGGTGGCAAGCAGAAAGCAAAATGGTTGCCACACAGAGGAACAGCAGCAAGAGAACAGTCAAAAGTAACAAACCCCGTGGAAAATCAGCTAACTAAAACATACCTGCCACTATGCCTTTCCTTAGGATCACTGGATAGGAAATAGACATTTGTCTCCAATCATGGCCATAGGCAGTAAGAGCCCCCGTGCAATGCCAAGAGCAGGAGGCTGTAAAGCTGACATCAAAGAGTGCCTCACCCGTGTCTGAAAGCTGCAGACAGGGGTCAGTTCTGTTACTGCCGGTGGTGATTTAATACACATGTGTAATTGAAAACACAAATGGGAGCTTGTGTTGTTTGGCTTTAACAGATCCCCTTTTGAGAATGATACCATGTGACTGGACAGAAAGGAATGACACCGATCAACCCTGTGAAGACAGAGTTACAAAATGAGACAGGGGAGCAAATACAATTTAAAAGATTGGGGTGTGGCTGTGGGGAGGGACTAAGAGACGAGGAGGAGAAGCAGACCATCAAAATAAGGAGAGCCGTGAGAACAAACAATGCTTCATTTCCCCGACCAAACAACAGTCCAGGCGGTCAGGACTTTCTTTCCATCCTTACTGAATAGACAAAGCGTCTTGAGGAATTTCTTAAACTATATTAGAAATCAATAAATGCACAAGTGCAGTGTCCTCAGCTGAATGGCAATGGTTGCAGGAGAAACAGACTCCAGAGCTGCCTGGTAGATCCAGAACACCCAGCACAAACTCCTGTTTCTGGGAGAGGGGCTATCATCTTACATGTAAGAATTCATAAAGCAGCAGATACAATTTGAACCTTAATAATGTCTATCCTCATCTGTCAGGTAGAACATGTTAAATGCCTCAAGGTCTGAGTGTTTGGAAGAGTGCCAAAGCCTTTACAATTTGATGCTCCTTTGGAAGTGCCACTGTAACTCAGGATCTTTGCCTTCTTAATAAAGTGGACATTCTTCTTCTAGCCCCTACTAAGGCTTCTGGCCTTCAAGCTTCTGATGATCATGAGAAACATAAACTAATTGTGCATGTTGTGCAGAAACATTCAATACATTAGAGGGTATAAGCTTAGTTGCTGCTGTCTAGAGTTCCTAGTTCCTCCTTTGCAGAGCAGACTCAGGTTCCCCTTCATAATATTCTGTTTTATTTTCTGTGGTTTTATTGTCACCTTTGATTGGTTTGGTCATTGATGTTGTTCAATTAAGATCAATGGCAGTTTCAGCATTACTTTGAACTGCGGCAGTCACACACCTAATCTGTAAGCCTCAATTAATCCTTTTTATAAGCATTTTTCCATACCTCTATTCATTCTTGCTGAACCTCAATTAATTGTGCATTATCCTTTTTGAGATCAAGTACCCAGAATTGAACATAGCTTTTGAAGTAAGGTTGAGCTACTAACATAAAGAATGGCATTTATAATTGTTTCTATATTATTCTTTATCCTCCGGAGTCCTCCTATTTTGTTGCCTTCTCTTACCAGAGCTGCAGATCAAGCAAAAGACCAAAAAATGCCAAAAAATGTTTTGTTAAATTGTTTTAAGATCTTATTCGTCTAACTTTACCTCATAGCCTAAGGCAAAATCTTTATGATTCTGAATTCTTAAAAGCACCCTAGACAGTAGCCATATGTAATATTGCTGCAACATTCATTCAGAAGATGGTCAATAGGGTTGTAGAAGCTAACCACAACATCCCTTGTTCCATATGACTAGTGTAGACTCTGCCAAAGGAGAACAGAGTGTAGGAGGAGGATCTTCAAAAGCTGTTAGCTTTGGACTGAAATCCATAAAATCCATTGGGAAGCTCTTTACAACTAGAAGGTTTTCCATGCCTAATGCAGGCTTTCAAAAGACTTGCCAAACTAACATGCTGCTGGAAAGGGAGGATTTCATTCCTTGGATTCCTTCCTCTTTCAGGAGAGGGCTGTGTTAATGTCAGGTCATTTTCAAAATTTAAGCCTAATTTGTGCCTTCTCAAGGGACCATACACAAAAATGCTGCTTCTGAAAAGATAAGAAAATCTTCTTTGCCAAGAACTTGAAAGATATTACTGTGCTATGGCTGCATTTCAACATCAAGGACCTTCTCCCATCTCCCAGTTTTCCATGAGTGTGAATGCTTGTCTCATGTCACTAGAGTGCTTTGGAGGGGTAAAAGGGACAGGCTGAGTATTCAAATTATTAGCTTTCCCCACAGAAGGGAATTCTTCAAGTATAACTTCCAATGTGTTTCACTTTCTGTTTGTTCATGTTTGAGCTGAATAAAGCAAAGTGATGTACACATTTCTGTACCCATGGATAGCTCTAGAGAAGCCCAGTCCTTTGCCCAGCCCTGCTGGGATTTAGTTTTGTATGCACACTTTATTTTCCTGGAAGTTTGAATTCTCTTTTTTTTTTAAATGAACTGTAGGGTTGTGGCAAACCTACTCAGTCCAGCATGAGGTTGGAAACTCCTACTATCGTAGTGCCAAGAGATAATTAACTCAGCAATGTTAACACACATGCTTGGCATTCAGTTATCAGACTGAAGGGTGGGTGGGAACAGAATGTGACAAGATTTCCACCACAGCCATCTACTGACCCCGCCGTCTGCTCTGTCCCAGCTGCCCACGCATCCTCTCTTCCTCTGAAGCCATGGCACCAGTTTGCTCAGATATCAGTGAGCAAAGATGGAAAATGTAGGTGCCAGGAAGCACTATGAGATACCCATGCAACTGTGCCTCTTCCTCTTCCAGGGCCCCTTTCCTTCCCCTGGCTCCCCATCGGTTATCCACTGCCCAGCTCCCCTTTTCTCTCTGTGTGGAGCAGAAGAATCCTGCAGGCTGGTTTCCCACTACCTAGGAAAAACAAATGAATTGCAGAAAGATGCACATGCTGTGAAAAGCTTTATCCTTAAAATGAAAGCTCACTGAAAAGGCCAGCAGAGCGATATTCAAATGCCTGTGGTTCAAAAGCTCTATGTTGGAAAGCCACCATATTCCATGTTTGGTGCATTTGGTCAAGGAAGGCTGAAGTGAGTTGTCTAAATCGGAAGACAACTGTGCACACAGGGGGTCTAAATGGCTTGCAAATATTTCATTATTGACAATGTAAAGTGCTCAGTGCCTCAGAAGTGGCTGAAATCCACCAGCTTGGAAGAAATGTCTGTGAAGTGCAGGGAGTCTACCAACAATCTTTCCTTCAAAGCTGTTTCTTTTAGCCCTCAGTCATGATGTTCAAAATCCCAAGAGGCCTGCCACTGTGATTGTTATTAATCATTATTCATTCATCTCTTTACCATCTCTTGCGCTGAGAAAATGGTTGCCCATTACATGGTGGAAAGTTCAGATTACAGTGCAATTTTTGAGACAGACTCAATGATACAACAGTTAGCTGAATGAATAATTTATGCACGGTTCCACCTATCTGGAGGATGTTTTGTAAAGTAGAAAGGAAGAAGACAATTCCTCAAAAAAACCCCAACAACACTGCAACCAAACAAAATTATCCCCACCCTTAAAGAAAAATCAGAGTAGCCCAACATATGTCCTCAAGTTAAAGATATTTCATATTATTAATATTGTAGGTTGGATTAATTCTTGTGAGTATGTTAGCTTCTGTAAACAGCCATTATTGTTATATGCTAAATTTTCTAATACATTCCAATTAAACAGTCTCCCAAGGGAATAAAAGGGACTCTTTCTTCCTTGGAGGAAAGTAGAACTAATAAACCAGATTGGAAGTCATATTATGGATCTCGAAAAAACAAAATTGTTTAAAAACAGCCCACAACATACTTTCCCTGGTTTGGGAGCAAGAGCAAATCAAGTATGTTATGATCTATGGAAAAAAAATAATTAATGTAATGCTTCTGAAAAAGCTATGTGAAAAGTAGATTTTAAAAAAACTTAGCAGTCCCAGCAATTCTAATGGTAGTTTATTGTATGGATCTGAAATGGCATTGAAACCCTTTGAAAATCCACTTCTAAATGCTGTGTCAGAGATGTTGGGCACAGATGAGACACAGTGGGAGATCTGATGATGCTGTGGGTTGGGATCTGAGCTTATTACACAACAGATATGGAAGTGGTTTCTAATACCGAATTGTTTGCTAGAATTAAATTGTACATTTAAGGCTAATATTTATTCTTGGAAGGTTAATATTTAATCTTGGAATACATCCTTGGCTACAGAAGCAATGATTACTAGTAAACTCTGAGCCTAATTTTAATCAATTTTTTTTAAAAAACTTTACAGAACTGTCAGAAATTCATAATATCTCAAAGAAACTGACCCATTCCTATGCATGTGCGTTTGGATATTTTAACCTTATAGAACTAATATTTAGTTCCCATAAAAGGAAGAGAGGGAATTTCAAAGTGAAAAGGGAAGAATTAAAATGCAGAAATGGAAATCACTCTGACTTGCATTATGAACAAAGAGGTCAATCTAGTTAGCGGCATCAGTATGTGCAAGGTTTGGAACAACAGCAAATCTAGTACAGTGCCACTACCTGGAGGGCTAATGCAAAACAGAAGTGAAAAAAAAGACTCTAAGAGTAAATCCACTACCACCTTCTTCGCAGTGCACCTTCTTTATATACCAAGCAGATACAAACTCCATATTAGCTCTCTCTGTAGTAATATTTGTTTTGGAGCGGGATCAGCAGTATTCCCTAATCCCCATTTTTATTAGTAGTCCACAGAAAAATATCAAAGTGACAATTATAAAGTACTGAACCCCACTACATCAGCAGAAAGTACATCAACGTGCCAAGCAACAATTCTTCCCCTAAAGCAATGCTGCTTTGTGTAGGAGACATTTTCTATTTAGTCAGCCTCTTGGAGAAGTGGACAGTATTTGGGATAATTCCCAAATATCAAAGACTACAAAGTAGGCAGAAGTTAAACAAAACAGCCAGCCAAAATAGTTCTCTCTCTTTAACCCTGAGAAAGAGTCCTTTGAAAAGTGCCAGGGCAGATTCTCTCCATCCTGATTATTTTGAAAAATACTTTGTTCCACCAGCTCTACCCATTGAAATGAAACTGGAAATGCTAAGAATCTCCATCAACACTGTTGGGCTGAGGGGAATAAATATGAGAAGAAAGAATGAAAGTCACGTTATAAAGTTTAAAAAATAAACACAAACAAACAAACAAGAAATGAACAGACCCAAGATAAATACATTACAGGGCAAAATGAAATGAAAATCTTCTTTCTTCTCATTTTTCTTTTCTCCACTTCCTGTATTAACAGCAGAGGGCTGTTTTCCACTCAGAAATGCCTCTTTATAATAAGGCATGTATTAATGTTGAGATTTGATTAGACAACTGTTTTTCCCAACATCATTTGGCTTTAGTTAGATTGCTATGGTTTGCTACCCTTCCTATGAATGAGCACTCTTTTTCCATCATCCATCACCTTCCACACAGTCTGCCCTGTTCTGCCTACCCTGGGCTTAGAAGGAATAATATGAGTAGAACTGGTCATACACCTGCCTTCTCTGAGGACCTCCTCACCTGATAATGTGTATACATCTGACAAAACAAGAAGATGTATTTTTCATTCTTTGGAGAAACTAGGACATGTTGAATATTAAAATATTTGCTCAGAGCTGTGCAAAATATTTTAATATTTAAGTATTTGCATATAATAGTAGAACTCACAGGTTTCACATCGCTCTCTACAACTACCTGAAAGGAGGTTGTAGCAAGGTTGGGGTCGGTCTGTCCTCTCAAGTAACAAGTGACAGGACAAGAGGAAATGGCCCCAAGTTGCACCAGAGGAGGTTTAGACTGGATATTAGGAAAAATTTCTTCACTGAAAGGGATATCAAACATTGGAACAGATTGCCCAGGGAAGTGGTTGAGGCACCATCCCTAGAGGTATTTAAAAGCTGGGTAGACGTCGTGCTTAGGGACGTGGTTTACTGACGGTTTTGTCAGTGTTAGGTTGACGGTTGGACTTGATGATCTGAAAGGTCCCTTACAACCTAGACGGTTCTATGATTCTATGATTCTATCTAGAATTGAAATCTTATCCAACATCATCAATAATATCATTCATATCAGGAGTTACATACTGTGGTGATTTTCACAGTTTACCAGAAGGCTGGGCATAGCAATAATTCAAACTTTCCTTTATTTTGATATACTCTTCTTAATTCATGCAAGAGATTTAAAAGAAGTGTTTTTAACAGGAAAGCTGAATGCCTAAACTGAAACTGTTTTCGCTTGTTTTCTTTTCCAGACCTGGTAACATTACACTTCCAGTACATCCCCAAACCAAACACAACATGCCTGGAAACACGGTCAGGAAGGAGCAACTGTCTGTTACACTTAAGGACAAAAGGAAAACATCATGGTAGGTCTTACTCAAACATCTTCTGCTTGTTCTTAAAAATATATGCTAATTTAACACGACAACATTGAGGACTAATAGGATTTTAATGATGCTTCTTTGTATTTTAAAATATTAGTAAAATGGAAAAGAGTTTAACCTTTCTCTTTAGTGATGTGTATCTTACTATAACCTTTGGAGACAATACAGCTGTGATTGATTCAGTGAATGTGATTGGTAGTGAGAGAATACAGGAATCCTTGGGGTTGGACTGATTGATATAGTGTGAGGTTTAAGAGGAAGAGACTTCTAATGTATGCAGTTAAAACCTACAGCAGCTCTTTTTTCTTTTCTCTCAAATTTTGATGAGGAGAATGTAATAATGCTGTTGTCTGACCTGTGGCTTGGATACAGGGAAAGGGTAGCAGCTCAGTCCCAGCCTACACTAAATGCTTGAACTTGATGTTAGGGTATCCTTGCATTTCCATACTCCTGTTTCAAATCCCCAAAAGATAGTACAAAAGTAGCTAACCAGAAGTTGCTGGTAAAACAAAACAGAATGTAATTTGCACTGAAGAGGTGAAAAAGGTGTGTGGAAGAGGGCAAGGTGAAAGACTGAATGAATGATAAAATGGAAGGGTGGAAAAGTAAACACAAAGTGTCTGCAGCACATCCTGATGCCAATCACATAGTTTTATGTAATCATATTATTATCATAAAGTTACTGCCTTTCTTGACCAAGTATTCCCAGCAACAGTTGTTCTAGTCTGTGCCACAGGAAAGGAGAACTATAGTGACTTTGTTATTTCATATTTATTAGGGTAGCTCTGTTAAGCATGTATAGTTAGAAGGCATCGCCCAGGTTAGGCATTCACCACAGTGGTTACTTCCCGGAAAACATTAAAATAAAGAAAAAAAAATCAAAGCACTGTTTTCAACAACTGATTTCTCTCCAGCAGCAATCAAAACCCTGCAACCAAATTCCATGAGTACAGGACTTCTCTTTGTTTTTCTACCACGCGGCAGGCTGTCCTAAAGCAACTAGATCTCTCATGAAGAGTAGATGACTCCTCCGCCCCTTGCTCCATAACTACTGAAAGACAATAAGGCAGAAATCTTGTAAAGCAAATGAAAAAGCTTTTTATTGCATCACATTCACTTCATTTTGTTTAAATAGTTGTGGTTTTACTGCTATGCTAATGAATGCTATATAGAGCCACCTGAACATTTTTGTAGTTATTTATTAAGTTACCTAACCAAGAAATGAAACTAACCAAGGTGCCAAATGGTTAACTAGTCATCAGTTAAATTATGTCCATGTAGCTAGGGGAGAGGATTGTTGCGGACAGATTTCTATGCACAGAGTCTAAATAGAATAAAACTGATCTAGGCATCATTTTGTATATTATCATTTTATTCTTTCCTGATAAGCAGGATAGCTAGGAGAACTCCCACAAAACTTTGCAAAATAGGAATGATTCTTTGCTTCAGATGTTCAGTGCAGATGGAGGTACATGGGGAGATATACAGATGCATAAATACATACATACATATAAACTACAGAGAAAATATATGATGAAGTGGTGTGATAGAAAGATAGAAAGAATTCATATGATACTTCCAAGAGGCAGACACTAGTAAAGTGGCCGTAACATTCCAAACACAGGTGCACAAATTCCTTATTCCACACAAGCGTCATTATGAATTCTGTATATACCATCTATTTACCCTTCATCTATTTTAAAGGATTTCAAGAAGTTACAGTTATTATGTGTCCCTCGACCTAATCACCCAGTGCCTTCGATACTATCAGCTCAGATACATTCACTGAAGCCACAGAAAAATATGTATCCAATATGTTTTATACATCTCCAACTTTTTGACATCTTGCTAATAGGTAATGGTGTGAGCGTACCAAAAGTGATACCTTTGATGCTGATAGGACCTAAATCATATGCAGTGTACTGGTGTGTAGTATACACATCCACCACTAGTCAGAAATGCCTGCATTTAGGATTTTGGACTTTTGCTCTGTTACTAGGCAAGGAGCAGATTTTGCCTTTCCTGTGGAAAAAAAGGAGAGAAATTGCGTCAACAAGAAAGAAACTGCAGTTAAAGTTGCTGTGAGGGAAACGGGCAGAGTTTAATGACAAATGTTAAGTGCAATACTTAGTCTGGCCTTGCAGCTCATCACTGCATCATATTCTCAGAGACCCACACACATTCTGAACCATAAATGTAAAAATGTGCCACACGTGGTTCTTAAAATTCTGCATAATTAACATTATTCTTGCTTTCAAAACTGTGGTAGAAATATTAATGTAGTAAACATTGCAAAGGAAAGCATTAGACAGTTCAGAAATGTCAGAACATGCTGGGATTCATTTTACACATGAACAGTACAGTCCAGTGCTTAATACATGACAACAACCGGTTTGCTAAAACAGCTTGCTAGATCCTAAACTGAATTTAGCAATCTGATGCTCTGAGGTTTTTTAGACAACTTTGGAAATGTATTGCCTCACAAATGATTAGTAGATATTTCTACCATCCTCTTTGTGCTCAGACATTAAAAAAAGAGGAATACAACTTATTTCTTTACTTCTGCATCTCCCAGCTGTCCCTCCCCATAACCAAATCAGAAAAGTGGGGATGAAATTCTTTCTGGTTTCCACATCCGTTGCCACATCATCCCCTGGCAGCTCTGCAGAGGAGTAGCAGTGAAAGCTTTGTTCAACCCTGCAATGTCAAGGTGCCTGTCTTGGGCCACTTGGAGGGGTCTCTCACTCCCTCTTTACCTGTTCCTGAAGCACTGCTCCTGTGAGTGTCCAGCATGTGTTCAGAGCAGCAAGAGTCCTCAGGGGATTTCAGTGCAACAAAGCAACTTTTTAAGCTCAGACGATGGATGTCAGAAAATTTAAACTTGGATACAACTTAAAATTTGCCTAGGGATGCCAAAACGCATCTCCCTGAGACCAGACAACCATGCTGCAAGCTCCCTTTGGAAGCAAAAACGTAGTTTTTCCAGAAAGAGTTATAACTTTCCAGCAAAAAAGCCAAAGAATGAGTGCTCCCTAGTTTAATTAATCATTTTAGCTGAGACTTTAAAATAAGGAAAATGTAATAAAAACATCAGGCTGAGACAAACTGCTGTAGGAAGTATTGGCTGGAGGCATTAAAATATGGCAAAGTTGCATGTAGCTGAGTATAGGCTGCTATAGGGAAAACTGTAAGGTAAAGAGAAGGACTGCTGTACTTGCTGTGTCTGTTTATGGCACCGCTGCCATACAATGTGCCATGTGTTATAGGCATTTTAAATAACTGTTTACTCTGCACTGTCACCCACAGCAATCTTGATTTCTGGAGGTCTCGCAAGCAGGCTCTGTTTTTGTAAGAGCTGTGCAAGGGCCGTGTGGGCACCTGTAACCTTTGCAGTCCTGAAATCTCTTAACAACAGTTCCCATGGAGCAAATATATTATTAAAAGTGAAAGGCTGGTTAAAAATATCCAGAGAGTGCAAACCTGCTTATACCAGCAGTGTAACAATCTGAAAAACTGGGAATTCCCATTGAAGTAGAGATCTGGCCCCTCAACATGCATTTTTAACAGCTGAAAATGTTAAATATCCCCAACTAAACAGCTAAAATTCCCCAACTGCTGCCCCTGCTCCAACCGCCACACCTGCCCCAATGGCACCACCTGCCGCAACTGCTGTACTTGCCCCAGCTGCTGCCCAGCAGCCGCTCCAGCTGCGCCAGCCCTGCCTGCCGCCATCCCAGGTGCCACCAAGGTGCCTGGTCTGGCAGCCCAACCCAAGGAGAAGGCCAGCCACAGTTCAAAACAGAGCATGCAGAAGTCACCAGGAGACAGTTCTGCAGCAAAGCAGGCCTCTGGTGCTTCTCCCCCGTGAAAGCGGAGTTGCACATGAGGGCGGCTGTGCCCAGCTCCTGCTAGGCTCACCGTCATCCTGCCTTGGTGCCTGTGGGCTGGACGACACAGGCGCAGAGCGCTGGCTGCGAGACACGAAGCGAAGGGCAGGAATAAGTGGTTTCCTTGGGGCGGAGAGCTAACGGAGGGGAATGCTGAGGTGCTGTGCCAGGGTCAGCCCTAACTTAGTCCATTTGTTAATTTTCTAACAGAAACTGTGCTAAAGTGACAGGAAGGTTAAAAGCACGGTGAAGCAATTTAAGGAAGAGACCAAACAAACATCTGAGAGTGATTGCAATTATTGCCAACTTAGACATTATATATCCAGGAAATTCAGAAGTAAGCTTTAATTTATGTAAGCTGATGTGTGGAGATGTCCTACACCAACAGCATAGAAACTGACTGCTTTTACTGAAGCTATGCAATAATAATGCAGTGATGATTAATGTATAATAGACACTGACTTGAGATTAGAACACAATTACTTTAAATGATACATCAGATTAAAAAAAAATATATATAATTTTTCCCCATTTTGACTCTGAAGCTTTAAATGGAGTTGAATACATGGAACATTTGAAGAAGCTGCATAACAGTATTTCTTCCTGGCGAAAAAAGTACTGATCCTTAATACTATATCTATAGGAGAATCCAATTTTAAATTAGTTTCACCTCATAAATGTGTTAATGCATTCCCTTAGAATTTCACATAAAATTCATTCTTTGCCCAGTCAGTGCTATAACTCCAAAGAAGCAAGATATGGTCTTCCTATTTAGTGAAGACACCAAAACGCTGCTTAACATACAAACTCATCTTACCTTAATGAAGAACCAGGACTTTTGTAAAATTCAAAAAAGGGAATGAACAGTCACATGAAAAAAGAATTCACCTTTCCCTGTCTAAATTGGACCTTATCAGCAGTTCCAAAGAGACATAAGCAAGCTACAAGAACAGGAAATGCAACGGCAAATGAAATTTAATATTGACAAATTAATGTATTAATTAATTTGTATTCCTACGAAGTTTTAAATTTGCTATTTAAACCTAAAAAAAAAAAAAAAAGCTAAACTATTCCTCCTACCCAAGAGAAACACAGCTACAATGTCAAGATACTAAGGACATCTGTTCTGCAAACCCTACACCAGTGGTGGTTCTTCATCAAAGGGGTCACAAAGCACTATATGCAAAGATAGAAACTAACCCTGGAAATAACTAAGTGTAAATAAATGTCTCTTTAAGATGAGGCAAACATTCAAGTTGTTAATTTTAGAAAACAAAAATGCAAGACCTGCTGTGATAAAGGCACCCACAATATCCAAACGTGCTGTAAAGGGAAGCAACTCTTCTTCACACGCAGGAATGAAATCTAAAGTGAAAAATTGAAAGCTGATTATGAGAAAAACTTTTCCACCCTACACATTCCATTCATTGCTGCAAAATAATGTTACAATTAGGAACTCAGAAGCATTCAGCATAAGATGTGGGTATAGAAACTGCTCAGGGTTTTATACTGTATCAAGAAAATGTTTTAGAAGGGATATAGGCCTGACTATCTGGTCATTAGCCTTATTGCCCTCTGAAATGTCAACTAAAAGCTGCTGTTGAGGGGAAATACAAGCCTGGATGGACCAATCACCAGATTCAGCACCACAAGGTGGTGCTCAGTTTACCACTGCTTCTCTGTTGTGTTTCAGTGGCATAGTCACCAGTGACTTTTTTTTAAAGCCTTTTCTTTGAAGCATAGTAACCTTCTCACCACCCACATATCCAAATATACCTTACATATGAGATTCTTGAATTTTGGATGAGAAGGCAAAAAATCTTCTGTAATCATCTTCCATCTAAAGCATGCCTGTAATGGCATGATGCTATCTTTTTGTTATAGTGCATCCTAATCACAGACCTGTTTATTTCTTAAAGCAGAAAGATACCATTAGATGATGTAGTATTACTTAACTTATTGCACAGGTATATAGCATGAGAAAGGCCCTGTTTGCAGCCCAGTTGTCTTTTTACTTTTCACCGATTCAGACAACTGTTTCACATGTTCATACAAGACATTAGCATCTTTGGATGTTGGCTTGTATTAGTAACAAGCATGGTTGGATAGTTCCTTTTTCTTTGATATCTGTTGACCAAGGCTATTCCGAAAGCAGTAACTTTGCTAAACAAAATACGTCCTCATTTGCAAATTGCTTCTGATGAGGAATTTAATAGAGCTTTCAATGCTATATGTAAAAGAAACTTAAATGACGATGACAATAGGCACTTGTCTGTAAAATGAGAAACTTGGGTTCAGTTCCCTGCGTTAAATGAAAAAAAGATTTCTTAGCTTAAGCTCAGATTTATGCTAATATGTTCATCTAATCCTCAACTCTAAGGCAAATACCCAGGCTCTCAGTGATGGCTTTCTATCAGTCTCTTAGCTGGATGTCAATACCTGCACAAAACTACTAAGCTGCCATTAAAGCGGGACTCCTGGAAGAATGCAGGACAGGGAGCACAACACTGCAGTGTCTGGAAGGAGAAGAGACATTGCAGGTTGCTTGCCACAGCCTTGTTGACATGGTGCCTCCCCCTGAACGTGTGTTGGCGCACCCAGGGTTACAGTGAATCAGCACCACAGCATCAACACTATATGACTCTCCCCATTAGTGAACACCTGTTGATAATTCAATAGCCTGAAGAACAGCTGAAAAATGAGACTCAGTGCTGGCAGCCAGCACATCTATTAAGCAGTATATCTTTCATCTTCAGTGGTTATTCAAGGCACTTGCTATTATAGTCTTGTTTACAGTGGCTTAGCTCTGTTGATATTTGTGTGTGAAAAGAACACGAGAAAAGGAGGAAATGTATTACCATCCTAGAAAACAGAAGGCCGCCTGCTTCCATGGCACATCAAAACTAGGATTAATCACACATGTGTGGAAACAAAACAAAACCAAAACCAAAACCAACAACTTACCAAAAATTGTTTCCATTAAAAAAAGTCCCCCAAAGTTATTTTATATGGAGGACAAAACTGAGAGGCAAAACCAGATACTTCCCACCAGAAGAAAGGATATAGGGCTCACCTAATCCCCTTCTAGTCCCTGAGGAAAGAGAAGTGGACATGTCTCTTTTACTGGGGCCTTTGACGAAAAACATTGAAAGGTCTCACTTCAATTATAATGTGGATTGAGAACATATATGAAATCATCTTCAGTTCCCTAGCAATATAAACGTCCTGTTTACAAGTTTCCTAACCTTGCATTGATGGGTGAGCAGGGACATGAAAGGCATCTGCACAACTCAACCTATCTGCAAAACTTCATCAGGATGCCTGCAGCCACGTCCAAGAGTAATAAAAGTGCAGTCCAGATATGATATCTAGCTTGAGGTTGCTGTTGCAGCTCTAACCAGATTGAGTTAAACGTAACCAGATTTAATCTCTGAAAATTCTGGACAAATGTCCAATTGTAAAATTTCACCAGAGCATATTTTGGAGATTTAAGGAGGGAAATTCATTATAAAGATAGCACTAGCACGTAGGGAGAGGACACTGATGCAGATAGTCAACAATAATGGCTGTACATCACGTTTATATTTGCTTGTGGTTTCCTAAGGCAGTAGGGAATCATTGCTCCTCTTTTGGAAGCCATCCTACAAAGGACATAGCCACTAAGTTAATCATGGCAATTACAGACATCATTAACAAGGTCTGAACAGCCTCTGACATGTAGCTCAGTTTAGAAACACAGCACTAAAATAATATCTTGCCCATATGACTTTTTGACAATACTAGAAAACATTGACTATTCTATTTATGCAGTGAAATTAAAAATAAACAAAAATGTTCATAAAATAATATTTGAACCATTTTTCAAAACTTTATAAAAAGTCATAGTTCCAGTTCCTACAGGTAAGTCTCAATGATTTGGGGAAAAATGCTAAAAATGTTAAGAACATAATATTTAATGGAAAGCTTTGTACAAACTATCATGACACCTTCAGATATATCCCCCTTCATTAATTTATTTTCTTGATAGAAAGGTTTGCATCCTATATTCAGAGTATGGGCATTTACTTACACTTTGAATGTAGACAGTTTTCCTGAAGATCCTCATTCCCAACCACCTTTGGACTCTCTCTTTGCCTATTTGTTCAAATGAAGAACAAGAACACATTTGGAAGCTTCTAAAATTGCCACAAAAAGTAGTTACCATTCTCTGGCCAGCTTGAATTGCAAAATAAATTCAGCTTTATTCAGGTCCAAAAAATAAAAGGATTTGTCTCAAAGGTACTGACAGCACACATAAATACATATGCCTGGCTTAAAGACACTTACAAATGCAATTATAAAGTCATGGTTTTCAAACATGGTTTTCAAAGTTTTGGATTAGACCTCTGAATATTTATTTTGTCTGTGGAAGAAACGGACCCACAGCTCTCACTGTAATGGGGAAATGAAGAGTTTAGGGGAAGGATAAAGTTAGGCAAGAGATTCCATTATGCATGTTCTATAGAAAAGGCAGTGTAAGGAAGCAGCAGTTTCTTCTTCAGCATACAGTTGTTAGCGATTGCAAGGGGTCTGCTTGGATGACAAGAGGTCATTAGGATTTCAACATCAAAATGGGAGTGATGGATTCGAAAACTCAAACCCCTTACTTATTAAGATCTTTTGAGGTAAAAAAAAAAAAAAGGAGGGAGACAGAGAGAGTGAAAAGTTTAGATATTAAAACATGCAGACTCCCTGGTTTGTAATCATATTTTGAAACCCATCCCAGAGTAG
Organism: Dromas ardeola; assembly: GCA_013398915.1. Taxonomy (NCBI): domain Eukaryota; kingdom Metazoa; phylum Chordata; class Aves; order Charadriiformes; family Dromadidae; genus Dromas; species Dromas ardeola. The sequence continues at coordinate 24,296 of VYZM01017803.1, read as the reverse complement.
TACGTCTACACATCTGTAGCAAGATCTGAACATTCAGCTTGGATATGTTTAGGGATGGCATTTTAAATGTTTTACTGTGTCACTAATTGGCTTTTATTTATTAATCCACTTCTCATATAGCTAATCTTAGAGGAAGAAGCATGATTTTTTGTCTTTTAACTTATTTTATGTTGTGTCACTGAATGTTCTAATTGGATGTACTTTGCTGAGTAATACAGAACTGAGTTAGGAACAGATTAGTCATGCTGAATATGCTGCTGTAGTCCAGGAAGAGGATGAAACAGTAAGGGTTCAATTTTAACATTTTTATGGATATTTTAAAAGAAAAATATTCTAAAAGAACATTATAAACTGGTATCCATCCACAAGTTAATCATTGTGGATAGGGATAAATCTTATCCACGTTCATTTAAATAAACTCTGGAATCATTTCTAGCAGAAATATGTCTTTTTAGGAATGTATGAAATTAACTATGACCCATTCGAATTAAATGGATATGGGCCAGTTTTCATAAGTGATTTTGTTCCCTTCTTTCACTTCCATGATGAAGAGAATTAGGAAGGCAACCAAGAGCTTTTTCAGAGATCTCACTAGTTTTAAAATAATACATAAAGTGACTGAAGGCTCTCTTCATGTAAATCCAGATTTTTATAAAACGCTGTCAAGTAATTTCTCTCTTTACTTCATAAAAGTAAATAATATCATTTAAAAATAACAGGTTAAAAATACTTTGGAAGATTCTTAATTCAATTTCTGTTACTTTTGTGTAGGATTCATCTCATCTAAGTTTCATCATCTGAAAACAGGTGTTTTGTCCCGGCTAGACACTCTTTGGAATTTTGAAAATCATAGAGGCAGCCCAGCCTGCTGAGGTACGATGGACTGTTTTGTCCACAGACTGTAAAGGGAACAACAGAGGGGAACGGTTTGGATAAGATGCCTAACATTTTAGACTAATCACATTAAGCAAAAAGAACACAGTTCTCCCTACAGATGAGAAAGGCCTGCTTTACAATGCCAAACAGGTACAATTGCAGTGCTGTCTTACAGATGTGCATTTATAGAGGAAATTGAATAATCAAATAATAATACAGGAACTTATAAAAGTTCTTGGAAATCATTTCTCAGTCTGTTCTTGTTACAGGAAAGTCTGTTATCTCTAGCCATTTCAAGGCTTTTAGTAATATACAATTTACAAATTGCCTTGGGTCATGAGGATACACACCTTAAAGATAACTAGTGGGAGACTGAATTGAAGGTTACAAGCGTAGGTGAAAGTGTTTTCGTCTGATCTCATTAGATAATGGCCTTCCTCAATTTTGAAACTACTGTCATTTGTGGACACAAAGGCAAAAGTTTTTCTTGGGGAGGGAGATGGATTTGAACACCAGGAGAGTCCTGCTAGGAATAAACTTCTCTTTCCCTCCATACCAAAGGAAAGATTTAATTTGTGCAGCTGCTTAGGTCTGTTCTTCCCTTAGGAAACCAGGAAAAACAGTAACTCCATCAATGAAATGGGTAGCTGCTAGCAAGAAATACAAATCTCTTCAACCCTTGCAGTCTGCTCTAGAAGAGAAGAAGCACTCACAGCCCTAGACTAAATGCAGGGTGAAGGAATTCATGGATAACATGCAGCAGAAAGTAAAAGATTTTTGTTCAATGGAACAGACCACATCATGGTAATCTTCCTAAATGTGACTTCTGTGAGCAGTTGCTGATGGGAGAGAGAAACTATATCACAATATTTAGAACAGTTGATATTACCCACCCACACCTAATTTCTTATTATTTCTTCATAATATTTTGTTGTGTTTCTGAGAGAAGATTCTCAGGCAAGACAAGAGAGTATCAGTCATGGTGTTAAAGGAGAAAAATTGATAATTACTCTCTTTAAATCCCAATGGATAACATTGAAGTTAATGTTTTTTAAAACGTTTCCGTAGCTTCATGGCTTATTTAATGATAATTGTATTCTAGTAAATTTTACCATGCTTCTAATTTGAGTTTTGACTTATAGAATCATAGAATCATAGAATGGTTTGGGTTGGAAGGGACCTTAAAGATTAACTAGTTCCAACCCCTCTGCCATGGGCAGGGAAGACTTAGTTTGTAACATATCCTCTGCTAACTTCCATCCAGGAAATTGTGATTCCTAGTGTGAATTGTGGAGTGAAATATAAACAATTAAAAAAAAAAGAAAAGAGCAAATGAGCTATAGACAAAAAAGAGACAAGAAGTACATTGAAACTAGATGGTTCATAATGAGCCCCAGTCACTGGAAAAAGCAGAGTGAGGATGTATATACTACCTTCCTTCACATTAGGACCTCTCTAGAAAGTTATTATCATCAGACTTAGAAAAGATAGTAAGAGAATTCTGAAAAAGCGCAGATAAAACTGGGAACATCTGGGCAATGCTACCTCCATCCCAGGCAGACAGCAGCTTTTCTGACATTATAAATGGAGATTTCACTAGTATATTAAAATTAACTACACAAGTTCACATTTAGTAGGGTCTCTGGTTCAGTATTTACAAGGCAAAGGTCTTTCGGACTGCGTAACTTCCTGTCATTAGTGGCGATGGGGTTCTATAGCCATATTTGACTACATTAATCAAACGACTGTATGTTTGGCTAGGCAACCACAGAAATGTTTTGAAACTAATGGGCAAGGACAGCTGTCTCAAAGGTTTCTGCAAAACCATGATCCAGGTATGACATTAGGATGGCTTGCTTGCATAGAAAAGTTGGCAGCTACAGCTACTGCTGGTAAAGAAAAAACAAAACTGATTCTATTTTAGTTATGCCATTACAATGTCTGCATCAGAAAGTACTATTCCAGAGAAAAAGTCACTCTGCTGTTTGGCAGTAACAACACTTTACCTCACTAGAGTAAAAACCGGCCGATTTTCTCAAACTAGAGTGTGAAGGGATTTTCTTGCCACTTTCTCTTTTTTCTTTTTATTTAAAAAAAAAAAAAAAGAAAAAAAGAAATGTTCTACAAGTTTCACCAGGGGGGAATAAAAGAAGAAAGAAGGGGAAAAATCAAATTTCTCTGTGTTCTTGCCCTTGCACCCACACACTAAATAAAGCAATACTGAGTAAAGACAGGTCTAAATCACAGGGGAAAAAGACAAAATAAAATCTTCTGATTGAATTGCAATGTTGCCATTTCCCATGCCCTTTCTGGAATATTTTGGAATGAAAATGTTTCATTCACTTGTTCTTTGGTTTTGTTTTTTTTTGTTTGTTTGTTTGTTTTGTTTTGTTTGTTTGTTTGGTTTTTTTGGGGGGGGGGCGGCGGCGGGGGTTTGTAGGGAAGAAAAAGGACAGGAATCTGGTGGGAACATTCTTCCTTTGGTGGCTCCAGGCCAGTGGGAGCCATGGGGGAACCACAGGTAGAGAGGAGAGAGGAAGTTCTGCCCCAGGTTTAACATGTGCCACCACACGTGTTAATAGCATCCATGGTTATACCCTCCTGGAGGCGGGAGAAGAGTGGGAAAAGCTTGGAAGCCCATCTAATGACTGTTGACTAGCCCATGCTGGCTAATTAACTGACAAGCCAGCAGTCTGTTAGAACATAACTTGTGAAGAAGCTGTGTGAAGTGAATGTATTTGTTGTGGTAATGAAGTTAGCGGCATTCATTTGATAAGAGGGTCTGTTTAAGGACTGTAAGTCTCCCTTATGACAGCACAGGTTGGTGGGAGGCTAGAAAAGTACCAAGCTGCTGTTAAGAGTATCTGCTGTGAAAAGGAGCTCTGCCAGGAATAGTTAAGTGTGGGTTGAAGCAATCGTGATTCATGATTAACTTATGAGGACTAATCAAAAGTCCTGTGAGCTATCCCTGGACCCCTAGTGTATTCAAAGCCTCTCACAGAAGGTATCTCACAGAAGTCTCTCAGCATGAAAAAGAGTGCTACATAAGGATGGAGAATGATTTCTAAGGGATCTGAATGGGAATTTCATGGAAAGGGCTCCTGCGCAATTCTGTGGTTGGTAATATCATTGCTTTTCCCATGACATATGCCTGTGAGATTGGCTTGTTTGCTAAGTTTGCTCAGGAAGGTTAGGATATGGTATGCTTTCAGATGCAAAACCAAATTTGAATAACAAATCAGAGTGATTAGGACTCATGAAAAAAATCTTACCTTAACATGCCCAAGAGCAGAGAAATGTTAGGTGTCCTGCCCTTCTCCTCCCATTTTCCTCCTCCCCTGCTGCAGTCAGATGCATGTGAAGAGTAGACATGGTCAGACAGAGGCTCCACGTGCATTACTGTGGGAGATGCTCTCAGACTGGGCAATGTTCAGGTGGTACAGCAGGAAACAGGAACAGTAGTTTTGATGGAATCATAATCCGTACGTTTTCCCTTGAAGCATGAGAATCTGATAATACACAGTGCTTGTTGAGCTTTCCAGTTTGGCCACAGAGCACACAAGGTTTATGTGAATCACTGTCAGAGGGCAAGTTTAAATGGTGATAAGTAGCCTATATGTAAAAGCAGTATTTCTGCATCAAGTAATAATGCTGTGTTTCCTGGGAAATGAGTGGTTGAAATCCATCCCTTGTCACACAGTAACGTGCACAATAAATGTAATTTTAAATCCATTATAATGCTGCCAAATACATTAAACAAAAATATACAGAGGATTTATCCACCAGAAGATTTACAGATTTCCTGAGTAGTACATCATTATTGGAACTGTCAATTTGAAAATAAAAATTGTCAAACCATCACTGGAACATAATAAAAGCTGTGACAGAAATACACAATAGCTACTAAGTTTTTTAAAAAATAAAACCCTCAGCAAACCCACTCTACACACAATTATCACCTCTGTAGACTGCCAAGGAAGCAGTAAAGTAACAAGGATACCAAAAAGAGAAGTGTGGTATCCAACATAGTTAATATCAGCATCACACCAATTATTACATGTAAGCGCCATTGAAAAGCAAACTGTTGTGTCTTTAACGATGGAATCCAGAGGGACTAGCATCCAAAGGAGATAAAATCCCAGCTAAAGGATGATCATTAGTTCTCACATTTTTTTGGCTTGGATTTTTATCCCTCACTGGACTCCTGACTGGTCAGCCTCACACTTGTTAGCCTCCTTGGTTAAGCTGAGAGAAAGGCAAGAGGTAGGTTTTTCACAGTCTGCAAGTGATTTCTGTCACATAGCTTTGAGTGAGCCCTTCCTACCTAAAATCTTACCAAGCTGATATGTTCAAATTCCAGGAAGCCAGTCTCATGCCTTCCTTTGATCTGAGAACACTACAATGCCATTTTCCCCTTCCACATTTTTTGTGATCCCTCCACCCCATTATTTCCCAGTAGACACAAGATTATATTGCAATGCTGTCCCACAAGCTTAGGAATATTGCTCCCTGATTGTCTAGCAATGTAAGCACACCTTTCTCGGCTCCCAAATCTTTCAGGTTCTCCAGAGTTATAAATTGACCCTCCAAGAACATCTGGTAGTTAAAAACAAACAGGCACAAGGCCCACATAAGTGATTCTATACATGGCTGATCTGAAATCTGACAGTGTAAGACATACATAGTGCTGTCCTATTTCCCTAACTCATAGTGCCTGGCAATTCTTTGAAGATAGGTGAGGATTTTTGAAGGAGCCTAAGATCATTCACTTTGACATAGCTGCTTCTTTGCATCACATGAGCTGTCTTTCCCAAGAAGCCCAAGCTATCTTGTTCACTAGTTAAGTCAGATCCACTTGCAACAAAAGCATGGCCCACTCTCCTTCCCAGAAGACTGACACTCCTTATCCCTTCTTTGCCATTACACTTTTAAGATGCTACACCAACAGCTGTTTACAAGGAAATTCTTGTGCTGTAGACCTGGTCATTTGCAGGGAAGGGCTTACCCTGTGCTATTATCATCTCTGTGCTTCACTGGGCTTCCCCTTGGATGAGAGTCATTTACTCCATTATTCTTCATGTTAATTACATGTCAACTCTTGGTAAAATTTCATTGACCACAGAAGTAAAAGATAACAGAGAAAGCAGTCAGTGTTCTATTCAAAATGAAAGTTTACAGTTGCACACTTAGAAGCATAAAGAGATCTGAATAGGTGGTTTATTAACAGACGAGGAGGAGTCATAATGAACTCCTACGGCTAAGAGCTGAAGCAAGACTATCCCAGATTAAAAGGAGCCCTTTAGAAAGGGAGGAAAGTTAACCATTTAAATGACTTGACAGGGGCTATGATTTCTGTGCTGTTTGAAATCTTCATTATAAACTTGCAGTCCTAAAAGATCTGTGTTGGACCCTCTTCTCAGGCTTGTGCTCGGAAGCAAACTATTTCAGAGGAACTTGGTACTAGCGCATCATGTTATACCCTTGAAGAAAATCAACAGTAAAATATAGAGAACCATATAGAGCTTTTATATTAAATAACTGACTAGACTGAAAGAAAGTAAAGGGACTTGTGTTGGGTCAGTGTTTCTGCAAGAGTTTGGAGATTTGGATGTGACGGTCTTCACTCTGGAATTTAATGAAGGCAATGTTAAATTGAGTGTCGTCACTGAATTCCCTGTGTTGGGGATCTGGAGTTTTGAAGTCAGGGACTAAATCCTCATTGGCTTAAATGAAACCTAGTGAAAAGTTTTAAGTGTTGTGACACAAAATTGAGTTGAATTACTGCAGTGTAGCAAGTACACTGTGGTTTAGATTAATGCATTTTATATAGCATTCGTTGGTGGTAAAGGTTCCTGTAGGTCAGCTGATGCACAATATATCATTAGGCTGTGGTAATTCATTCATGCATCTTCATGCTAAGCTTTTCCTGGCTGTTGGTGTATCCTAGATTATGATCAACTTTGTATTCTTAGACTGCAATAACTGTTCGGTTGGAACTTTATTCAGCTTTGTAAAACACTATTTGGCCTCTTAATACCATATCTTATTAATACCATCTTTAAACCGAGGTACTCTGAAGACTGACTTGTGATGATGCCCAGAATGTCCTTAGCTGGCCTGATTATTTATTCTTGCGGGACCTGTATCCCAGACATACATTCCTGTGTATTTCACACTGTTACCTTCACAATATCATTATTTATCAACCCTACTTTACAGATGGTGAATTGAAGTGATGAAGTGATAGTGAGTGGGACTTTGAAGAACTCAGCATACTTACTCCTGCTTCAAAAAGGAAATCTGCAGTAGGTCTGATAACAGAATCAAACTCTCTCAAGCACAAACACCACTGAAGCCATGCAAGCACCCTCACTTATGTTACTGCTCCCTTTTGCACAGGAAAATCCCAAAAGCTGAAGCAATTTTTGCAGTACCAACATAATTTGTCTGTATTGCCACATTGTTGTCCTGTCACTTTTGAAATCCTGGCAGCCAGAAATAAGCATCCTGCTTTGGTTGTGGACATCTGGTCACCCTCGAATGGAGCCAGCAATGCTAATTAATTCTAGCAGTACACAATGCCATTTTCTGTACTGTCATAATTCACTGAAGGCAGTGAAAGTTATACCCCTCTCTCTAAGGTTTCAAGCAAACACGTGATTGGAATGTTACTCCATGTGTATTTCACGTTCTTCTGTAGCCCTGATTTACCTCAAAGGAAAGTTCAATTGCTCATAATTGGGATAAACATCAGGTTAATTTAGCTTGCTGAATAGACCTTTAACCAGAAGGAAAGCTTAATATTTACTGAAAACCCCAGCAATTTACTTTATTGCATTTTAACTGCAAAATAGTTTAAATAAACAACTACCTTATCTTCACTGTCTTGACACCCACCCCTGCTCCAAAACCCCCAAAACAACCAGGAATCAAAGCCAATATCTTTCAATTCCAGTAAGGTTTAAATGCCTAATAGCATCAAATGCCTCTGAAAATACCTAGTTTAATGGAAGTAGTGTTTTAATAAGAGCAGTAGTAAATACTTCACATCAGTAGAAAAAAATAGTAATTTGAGAATTCCAATTGCTCTATTTTAACAGTCTTGGGATAAAGTGACATTTTCAGTGCAGATGACAATTATTTATGTATTCAGCTTCTTCCATCACTAGATTAATTTCCATTCCAGATTGTTGCATAACGTGCTTTTAAAAGAAAAGTGTAGCTAATGAAACCCAAAGCTGGGTGACAACACATGGCTAGGTGAAAATATTATTTCAGTTACAAGAGCAATATACCAGAATACTGGGGGGGGGGGGGATGGGGGGGGGGGGCTG
>VYZM01017803.1:1835-16051 GCA_013398915.1 Dromas ardeola | reverse complement strand
GGGGAGAGGGCATGACAACAGAGGGAATCAATAAACACACCCACAAGCTTAAGTCATATGCACACAAGATCATATCATTAAAGCTAATTTACTGGCTTTCTAAATTTTCATGTTGGATACCACCAAGTATTGCAATGGCAGCAGCAAGAGAAGGGTGAGTAATAACTGAACAGTAATTTCCCTAGTGCTTGTAAATAACAAACATTGTTAGCAAATGAGTGATGGAGGTCAATGGGCCATACAGTCATTAGATGGTTTAATGATATGCTGCAGGTTATCTCAGGGCACAGTGCGCTAATGACATTCTCAGCCTTCCCTGCAGCAAATAACCTCTGCAACCCAAGATAAGCAGTCACACTGCACAATACAATACAATAGCAAATGACCCCAACAAGAAAATTTCTCTTTTGTTTGACATTTAATATGCTAGTATCCATCAAAATCTGTCCTGAGAAGAGCGCTGTCCTCCTTCAATCTGTTTTTGCCAACTGAGAAGCTATTAAAGGGCAGAAACCAAATGTCGTCAGACTTGTGGCTTATGGGTAGAGAGGTAATTGAGTCAGTTGGAGAAGAATATCTAGCATGTAGCATCTTGTTTTGTTTTCCTAGCTGTTGGTTGGTCCCTGCAAAGGCATAGTCCAAGGAGAAAAAGTATGAACAGTATGGTCTGTTTTGTGCTGGAGGTCATATTAAAAGATCATAACAGGCCCCATAATCTAAAAGTCTTTAAATTTATGAAAACTGCTAGGTCACTCATCAATGTCAGGTTTTAGACTAAGATCGTAACCCAAGTTATCATAGCAGATTTGGCATCAGCGTGTCAGGTATAAAATGACAGAATCACAGAATGGTAGGGGTTAGAAGGGACCTTCGGAGATCCTCTAGTCCAACCCCCCTGCCAAAGCAGGTTCACCTAGAGCAGGTTGGACAGGAATCACACCCAGGCAGTTTTTTAATATCTCCAGAGAAGGAGACTCCACAACCTTTCTGGGCAGCCTGTTCCAGTGCTCTTTCACCCTCAAAGTCAAGAAGTTTCTCTTCATGTTGAGATGGAATTTCCTGTGTTCTAGCTTGTGCTTGTTGCCCCTTGTCCTGTCACCAGGCACCATTGAAAAGAATCTGGCCCCATTCCTTGACATGCGTCCTTTAAATATTTATAAGCATTCATGAGGTCTTCTCTCAATCTTCTCTTCTCCAAGCTAAAAAGACTCAGGTCTCTCAGCCTTTCCTTATAAGGGAGGTGCTCCATTCACTTGACCATCTTTGTAGCCCTCTGCTGGACTCTTTCTAATAGTTCCCTGTCCTTCTTGAACTGGGGCACCCAGAACTGGACACAGTACTCTGGATGTAGCCTCACCAGGGCAGAGTAGAGGGGCAAAAACACGTCTTGAGACTGTAGATTACAAATATGATTACTTTTTTCTACTCTTTTTCTTAGCTATTCTGAAATTTTACAATGCAGCACACTGAGACACACAATTCACCATTGAAAATCAGAGGCCTCCAAACCACAAAGCACCTTTCCAGGGTTCATCTGTTAAACACACAGCTGGTCACAGCCACCATGAAAGTCTTTGGTTCTTGGGTCTTGCAGGATTAATCCATTTTCTTAAAAAACACCTGGGAGCAGATGAGACTGTGATTTCCAAAATTAAACACGCATCGTGTTTCTGGGCATGCAGTGTCTGTCTCTTGCAAGTGAGATTTCATTCATTCATAGTGTTAATTTCCATTAAAAATAATGACAGCCAGCAAAGACTTGTTGTAAACAAAACATTAACATACTGCAACGGGGTTGCCAGCAAATAGAAGAAGGGCTTAAGGACAGACAGTCTGCAGGAATTAGACTACCTGGCATGGGAAGGGGACACCCCATGTCAGAGGATGAGCAGGGAAGACACCTAGACATGCCAGTCAAAACACCTAGATCTCAGACCCAGGAGAAGCCTCGTGCAGCAGAAATATTTTCCAGTGTGGTACGCAGAGATGCCACCAAGCTCCTCCTCACCTCTCCCCTTGCAGACCTTTTCTCTGAGTTGTTTTTCTGTTTAGCTAGCAAAAACGTTTCAGAGGCTTCCAGAGCCATGCCAGAGCTCTGCAGAGTGGGACTGTGCCCCTGACAGTGCTGCTCATTTAACACCCCTGGGAAGTCAGGGTGCAGTATATTTTGTATTGCAAAAAGTATTTGAAGATAAAAGAAAATATGACCTGTGGTACCAGCCAACACCACCTGAAATACAGGTACATAACATACAACAGGGAAATGAGGTCTTAATTAAAATGTTTTCCCAAAAATCAGAATTGGAACCCAAATGGAAGGGACCATACACTGTTTTATTGTGTTCTTATTTTGCTGTTAAAGTTCTAGGGAAAGAAAGTTGGATACACCATTCTTACATCAAGCGAATGATGGATAGACAAACCAGACGACAGATGACAGCTTCCTGAAAATCAACAAATTATGAAGTGGAATATTTTGCTGCTTCTGGTACTTCTGACTCTGATGACTGCTACAGCATGGCTAAGTATGATATTAAAGAGAATGGAGGATCTAGAGTGGTGGAACAGTGAAAAAAACAGAAAAAATCAACATAAAGTATGAAGGACCTGGATTCCCAATTCATAAAGAATCTAAAGAAGGGAGTTTTGGTTTTTTGTTGTGAATTGGATAAGGCGGAAGATTTATCAATAACAGAGTCCAGGACCCTTCAGTCCCCATGTTCTGCCAACAAGGGCAGGTGTACAAGGAATGTAAAGCAGAAGACACAGAGGCCCCAACACTGGGCTGAAACTGCCAACAAGATAAGAACCTGCCTGCCTGGACACAGAAAAATAATCCAATTATTAAGAAGATCCCATACCAAAAATTACCATTGGACTAAAAGACATGTGGACAGCGCGTTGAAGGGCACGTGACGAGTGCGTGTATAGATCACAATGGTATAATTGCCCAGAGATTTCTTTGGAGGCACCCATCCCAGGCTGTTCTTGCTGCTGTACCTTCTAATTAATTATTTTATGAAATCTGACACCTGAGACTCTGCTGCGGGAAACCTAGGGTCAAGCCTGAAGAAGAGGAAGCATGCCCAGGAGTAAGTGTGTGTTTGTGTGTGCGCGTGCGTGTACGTGTGCGACACCACAAATGTGTCAATGCTCAGGCAGCTGCTTCCCCTTTAGGATGTCTAGCTTAGCCAGGCTAAGCTACGGCTGGTGTACACCACAGCAAAATGGAGCGAGCGCTTGGAGTGCAAGTGGATGTTTCTTATTTTAAACTCTGTCCACAGCCCTAATTGTGTGTAGCAGCCTTAGTTTTTCTGAAGTCCCAATCCTGGACTTCGCCTAACTATACAGCTCCTGTAACTGAATGGAAAAGAAAAGCCTTAGGTAGAGGTTTGACAAAACCCCACAAGCTTATCCTTATTATGTTGCCTCCTACAAAGCTGAGATCTGTCATATATGCAGGCCTTCAGTTTATTCCATTTAATTACCTCTAAGTACCTGTTCTTAAGTGCTGGAAGTTCCCTCTTTCCTCCTTCCCCTCTTTCTTATTAGCTAGATGAGGCACCAAGTGCAAGGCTTGTTTCAGAAAGGCAGATTCACATAATGTTCCATGTTTTTTCTCGCTTTGCATGACACAAAGTGAAACCTATTGAAACAGCCATAGCTTAGGAAGAACAGACACAAGAGGTTTTTGTTTCCCTGATTCGATGATAGCTGCCACTGCGAATGGAAAGGAGGAAAACCCAATATGGATTACACATGTATGACACAGTAAACAGGGTAGTGCCAACCGTAGATGAATCTTCTAATTTGGATAGGATTTGCTACAATAATTTAGTGTCCTGCTCTGGAACTTTCTCGGTTTTTTATCAAAGCTTTCTTAGCTGCAGGGCTTAATTAACTGGAATTTTATTTCTGGGGGGTGGAGGGGTATGAGGAATTGTCTTAAATGGGAGTAATTCCCTTTTAAAACCCCTCTTACTCTGCAGTAATCGATCACATAATTATGTATAATACATTCTGGTGTAACTCAGCCTTTGGCCTGCACCACTCAGGGGAAATTAACCATCAGAGCTATTCCATAATAACTTCCGTTATTGCTATTTTGGTGTAATTTAACTGTTGTGGAATAACTCCCCAGTGCAGACATTCAGTTCCAGAATAAAAGAGATTTTATTCCAGAATAACTACTCTGCTTCCAAGGGGGAAAAATCATTCCAGAATACAGTCACTTTTATTTCAGAATCATATATGCAGGGAGTTATTTGGGCATAGCTCCTCAACAAAGTTATTGTAGTGCCAGTTAATTTTCTCATGTATGCAAAAATGTTAGTAGCCTTCAGCAATGCTGTCTCTTATTATACTTATCTGTGTTTACATGATCATCTGCATAAAATTAAGCACTAAGATTTAAATGGAATGTGTTAAGCTATGTGAATTTTTTTTTTACCTTGTCTCACACATAGACAGTTCAAGATTTTGTAATAAATACATATCTAATCTGAAGAAAAAATATCTGGTTTAGTACTTTCTTCCGCAAAAATTGTATGATATAATCTGTCAATGCAATCTGAATTTATTTTCTACAGTTTACAAAAATAGTCAAGCAAACAAACAAGTACACGTGCACACAGAAAACTATTTTGGATTTGGAAATTGACATGGTAAACATGTAAAATGACTGCAAAGGCAACTTTAAAGCAATTATATGGAACAAATCCTCCTAGAAGATCCTCCTAGAAGCTAAGGCACTTGGAGAACAAGGAGGTGATTCAAGACAGCCAGCGTGGCTTCCCCAAGGGCAAGTCCTGCCTGACCAACCTAGTGGCCTTCTATGATGGAGTCACTACATCAGTGGACAAGGGAAGAGCTGCGGATGTCATCTGTCTGGACTTCCATAAGGCTCTGACACTGCCACAACATCCTTCTCTATAACTTGGAGAGGTATGGATTTGATGGGTGGACTGTTTGGTGGATGAGGAATTGGTGGGATGGTCACATCCAGAGGGTAGTGGTCAACGGCTCAATGTCCAGATGGAGATCGGTGACAAGTGGTGACCCTCAGGGGTCGTACTGGGATCAGTACTGTTCAATCTCTTCATCAGTGACAGATAGACAGTGGGATTAAGTGCACCCTCAGCAAATTTGCAGACAACACCAAGATGAGTGGTGCAGTTGACATGCCTGAGGGATAGGACGCCATTCAGAGGGACCTGGACAAGCTCAAGAAGTGGGCCCATGTGAACCTCATGAGGTTCAACCAGGCCAAGTGCAGGGCCCAGCACCTGGGTTGGGGCCACCCCCAGTACCAACACAGACTGGGGGATGAACGGATTGAGAGCAGCCCTGCGGAAAAGGACTTGGGAGTACTGGTGGATGAAAAGCTGGATGCGAGATGACAATGTGCACTCGCAACCCAGAAGGCGAACCATATTCTGGACTGCATCAAAAGACAGCAGGTCGAGGGAGGTGATTCTGTCCCTCTGCTCCACTCTGGTGACAACCCACCTGGAATACTGTGTCCAACTCTGGAGCTCTCGGCACAGGAAAGACATGTACCTGTTGGAGCAGGTCTAGAGGACATCTACAAAAATGATCAGAGGACTAGGTCACCTCTCCTATGAGGACACGCTGAGAGAGTTGGGGTTGTTCAGCCTGGAGAAGACAAGGCTCAGGGAAAAACATATTGCAGCCTTTCAATAATAAAGGGGGCTTAAAAGAAAGATGGGGAAGGACTTTTTAGCAAGGCCTGTAGCAATAGGACAAGGGGTAATGGTTTTAAACTAAAAGAGGGTAGATTCAGACTGGGCATAAGGAAGAAATTTTTTACGATGAGGGTGGTGAAACGCTGGAACAGGTTGCCCAGAGAGGCAGTGGATACCCCATCCCTGGAAACATTCAACGTGCAGGTTGGTCAGGGCTCTGAGAAACCTGATCTAGTTGAAGATGTCCCTGCTCATTGGATGGTTGTTGGACCAGATGACCTTTAAATGTCCCTTCCAACCCAAACTATTCTATGACCGTATATTTCAGTTATAGTAAGGCTGCAGTCTGAATGAGCCAGAAGTATAAAAATTGAACATTGGTGACAAGATTAATTTGTTGATTTTCATAAGTGTAAAGAGTAATACTTTTGTCTTCCTGTCTGAAGAATTTTTTCAGCAGTATACACTAACACTTTGATAGTGTTTTAAACAAAGCTACGGCAAAAGTTGAAGTTCCCAGATTTAGCACTTGATTATAGCTCAGACTACAAAGGACCAACAGAAGTTTGGAGACACATCCCTATCTGGTTAGCCAGAGACTTCCTCTGAACTGGTTTTGATGGTGAAAGAAACATTTCCATTCAATCTCAGTTAAATCCTGACTCTGGGCCAAGATGCAAATTAATAGGCATTTCATAAAAACTTTGCAGTTCTCCTAGTTTCAGTGTTGGGAAACTGGACAGAAAAGCAAACAAACAAAAATGTTACTTAACCTTAAACAGATTTCTGTCTATAAATTCAAAAAAAAAAAGAAAATGAAAGAAAATCTTTTAGATATAACCAATGTTGTTTTGTTTCAATTCAGATCAGAAAGCGCAGTTGGTAAACTAGTATTTATTTGAGGTTAGAAATGTTCTTTCACAGTTTTTCTGCTGTCTGTGAAAATCATGTACTTTGAGTAGGATACTGACAGCTTCTGAGCTGCTTCTGTCAGGTATTCAGCACCTGTCAGAAGCAAACCCTTCGGTACTTCTTTTTAATACACAAATTTATATATACTCTATGTTAAGGGAGTTGACAGATAGACAGATTGGTGTGTATTTTGAAGAATAGTAAATTGTTCTTCGGCAGTGTAGTTAGAGACTGCTTTCATGGTCATTAAATCCTATTTTAACTTTATCCAATCATTTTCTTTCATTTCTATCAGAAAGACAGTTTTAGACTGAAAATTGCCCCAATCATGATGAAAATGATTGTGGTCATTTCTGCAAAGTTTGAGGAAAGATATCTGGGATTATTCTGGAATTATTATTAAAAAATTTACCTGGATTTTAATCATCTGTTCCTCAGTTACTTCAAGTTTTCAATACCATTACCGTGGGATGAGGTACCTGTATTCAAATGCAGAGCTTATATTTAAATTAATTAAGGAGTTGAATTGAATTAGTTGGGAATCTTTTTGAGGAGTTGGCCAATGATTTCAGGGGCAAAATCTCAAGCCATATGTAGGATGCTTACCTTGTTTTTAAGTTTGTCAAGACACAGAGTACACTATTGTCACGTGACAATCTAAGTTGATTTAAAGCACAAGCTAGTCTTGGTCTACAGATGTAATCTAGAGTATGTCTTCTGTACATCTCTCCAGTCTATAATTAAATGTATTAATTCAAAATCCATCTCAAAATGTCCCACCTGGGAACCATGAGTTATTGTTAAAAAAAAAACCACTTTACAAGACAAGGAGGTTTCCTCTGGATAATCAGTGTAGTTACAAGAGTATGGAAGAATTTATTCATATGGGTATTTAAAACAATTTACATTCCAATCCGTTTCATTCAGAGTTGTTTTCATTTAACAGATGGAGACAGTTTTGCAAACAGTGTTTGCACCTGCAGTGTGAAGTAGCTCTTTTTGGCTATACATTTTGGTGACAGTAGACCTACAAACTGATCTGCATGACATTACTGTGCTGTCTCAGAAGTAACTTTCTGAATATTAAGAGAGGAAAGCTGACTGAAAAGCCTAATAAAACAATATGATGAGCCACCCTCTCACCAAATTATATTTTCTGTTTTCCACAATGATGCCTGGAACTGGCACATTTGTTCTGACTTTAGATGTGTCATTCAAAATAACCCATTTCTTTTGCCTTTTAGTTGTTTTTATTTTGCCTGAGAATTTTGCATGCCTAATTTCAAATCAGAATTAGTTTTTCTATCCCAGATTTAAGAGTCATCATGATAAAATATCATTATTATTGTAACAGTTTTACTTTAAAGCTGAGATAGAATTCATTCCATTTCATAAATCTGTATTTTTACAAAGCTTTATACTAGTTTGCTATATCAGTAAGAAAAGGTAACGAAATCACATATATCGAGTATGTGCTATTCACACAGAGAAAATACAAACTTTCAAGGCAAAATGAGTGAATAATCTAAGGCCTGTTAAGGCATTTAGGGCTCTTTTTAGATGCATGTTTAGTAACAGCCCACTCTGAACAGTGCTCCTGCCATCTGCAAACACATTCCTGCACCCATGCCTGATAAAAGGCACAACCAATTCACAACCCATCTCTTGCAGTAACTTGACTGGGATGTTCCTGTGCACTGCCAAAGATAGCAGAATTTCTGCATTTACACTGCAGACTTATGCTGGTCCTAGATTGTGGTGCAGTGGTAGAGCAGCCACACATTTTCTTCCAGTGTTTCCTGGCTACAAAATAGTACTTGTGCTTTATACTTCCGAGTCCAATGCTTTGTAAAGTGTCGAATTTGCTGTGTGCGAGAATTACCTTTGTAGGAAATCCTGAGAGGTCAGATTTATTGAGTTTGCTGCACTTAACATTTGATTGGAACTTCTGCAAGTCCTGAGTTAAACCAAAGCTCTGCTGATCTGACAGGTTGATGGGATGCCAGTAATCCCAGACATGTGCCTGCATTCCTTCTTCCAACTGGATAAAAATTTCAACTGGAAAAAAAAAGATGCCATTTAGAGAAATATAAATGTTCCATAATAAAAATTGATGGGTTTGTACTATTCAGCAACTATTTTTCCAGGTCACCATCATTCTTGAAGGCTTTGAGTTGAGTCATGAAATGTACTATAGGTGGGAAACAAAGAGATTTAGTTATGCACAGTAAAATGAGGAAAAAAAGATATAATTGTGGAAAAAATTACAAACTTACCCAGAGACCAGAAAGATAAAGCAAACTCCATTCAGACTCTTGTAAGAGTGTTCCCTTTCATTTCAACCACTTATAGCTCTCAAGCTTAACCCGCTCGCTTGTAGTGCATAGTCATATGGTCATAGTGCCTCAGAATACCCATGCTCAAAGTGTGGGGCTAAAAGCACCTAGGCAGTAAATATCTGGCTGATTTCTTCATAAGTTTCCCAAAAAAGTCCTGGTAATAGATAAGGGTTATACTGCTGGTTGATATGGCAGTGCTTATCTAAATTCTCTCCCTGATAGGGGCAGCACTATCCTTGCTCCAGTGGCTGTTTGGTCCAATATCTGCCTCTGAGACCTCATGGAAGCATAAAGGCACTACAGGTCTCTCTGAGTGGTTGACAAGGGAATACTAAATGTTGGACATGTCATAGCTTCTTCAGTCTCACCTCCAAAGCCCAATGGGATACACTACAGGGTGAAAAATGGAAGAGGCTGGTCAAGTTTGGACACTGCCCACTGTGAATTTTTTTTCCCATATACTTTGAAAAGGATTTACAAGAGGTAAATTGAGCAGCTGGCTGGAGCTACATTATCACAGCACTGTGAAATTCAAGGGGTATCATCAGATTTTTGTGAACTAATGTCAGGCTTCCTGAGCTTCTGTATTATTTGTACCCTGTGAGAATGCAGCCAATATTGTCTCGGTATCGCTGGAGTAAATTACAGAACAAAACCTGCTGATGATTTCCTGGTTCATACTCCTTATCTGCCACACTGTTGCCAGTGATTTCATGAAAGAGATATCACAGCCCATCCAGATGCACTGGACACCTGATTGATACTTCATTACAAGGCACACCCATTGCCTAGTCTACTTGTCTTGCCCTTGTATGCATGCATGTTTTTGATTAAAAAAAAAAAAAAAAGAAAAAAAAGGAAAAAAGAGGCTAAATTTTCAAAGGCACTCAGCATGTGTTTAAGCTTCTAGATAGTGTCAGCATTTTCAGGGAGAGTTTGGCTTCTAAAAATTCCACCAGTCTGCATTAAGCACCCCTAAAAAATTGGGGCCTTACTGTGGAGAATGGTCGTTTTAGACATTCTGTTCCTGCATAGTTGAAAACCAGATGTCTCAGACTGTGGAACAACCACCTCCAAATTGTCCCTTTTCCTGTCTAGTGCAAGGACCTTACTTTGCAGACTATCACACATGCAATGCACCTGTCCTTGCTTCACATCCTGGCTACCCTGGTGAAATTCAAATGCATATTTCATTTCCCATGTTTCCTCCTGGTGTCTCTCCCCCCATGACACTGTGTCATACAAGAGAGTGACACAGAATAATGTGTCATGTCAAATACATTAAGCATTTTAAGGCATCGCAGACCTGGAGGATTTCAGATAAAAAGAAACAATTGTTTGAATCATAAAAAAAAGTTAAAAAAATCCACAGGGAATTTGATATTTATACCTGAACTTTAATGGTGCATCCGATTTCTGTTTAAAGTGGAGGCATGTGCACAGTTATGACTGTAACTGCCATCAGCTTTTTAAGAGTGTTGTTTTGAAAGTCAGACTTAACATTGTGTCCTTTGGGGATTTTTCATTCTTTTTTTTCCTAAGGACATTGACAATGGCAGCAAGGTTGAACCAAAAGATATCACTGTCTTCTGGTAATTGACTCTCTGCCAAGTGACAGTGAAGTTGGATTTTCTTTGATTTTCCTGTTGCTTTAGCTTCATGGCTTCCCTGATTTCGTCATTTGTGATGCTGCTGGACACACTCAGTGCTGAGAGCTGGTCTACAGAGGGGCTCTGGAAAGTTACGTTGAACCACCTAGAGGTTTTAACCCAAATTCATGCAGAGGGATGAAGATCAAAGCCCACATGATGTGCTATTAAGTTACAAGGATAGGCCAGGAACTTCCCACAATAACTTCCTGTTTCTTGTTGCCAGGCAATTTATTCTCAGAATGCACTAACAATGGTACCAACATTAATTAGACTAACTAGGAGACAGAGCCACATTCTTACACCTTTACTTTTTTTTTTTCTGATTTTTGTGTTATTTAATCTGTTACTCTGATGAAGACTTATTTTTATTGTGTGATGAAGCATGAAGTTCACCACAGAAGTCCACTGCCTAATCATAAGAAAGAGAACCACTGGGGAGAAGGTAGTGAGGAGGGGCTACAGGACAGATGCAGAAATCCAGTGGCTGTTTAAATGTGAAAATTAATAGACATTTGAGACAAAAAGATAAAAAAGAGGACTTGTTAAATTTAGCATTATGAAGTCAGTGCCACTGGATTTTTTTAACAGTCTAGTTTAGATAAGAAAGAGCAATTGTTTTTATCAGATGTGGGTCCCAAGACTTCCTGTGTGACCAGAAAGAATGCCAGCTTTGAGAGGTAAGTTTTGTACATGAAAACAGAAGGAGGCAACACTTCAAGCCTTTATAAAAGTTCTGTGACTTTTAAGTCACTCACACAATGTTTTTACAGGGAGGGAGAGTTTGCAACACTCACAATTTATCATCAGCCTATGGAAGATTTCTGAGGAGTCATAGAGAAAAGACTCTTAGAAGTTCTTGACTGAAGCTTAGAAAAAAAAAGTAGAATGTTGTCGGCGTGCAGAAGAGAGACAGATCAGTCTCAACATGTTGGAGAGAAAGCTCAGTGCTCAGTGGACTACATTACCAAATCACAGATCACACAGAGTCAAAGCAAAACTAAGAGTATAAGGAGCCTTAAAAATTCAGCCAAGACTGGACTAGAATAAGGACTCTGAGACACTGCTTGCTTCCCATTTTGAGCACAAACATAAGTAGCAACCAATCTTGAGATAGAGCTAAAAACAAATCTTGAAAAAAGCAAAGGTTCTCGTTTTTATAGAAAATGGATGGAGGCTGAAAATATGCCTGAAACCAAGCTTCACAGAGACAAAATGTACTGTAGGGGGACAGGAGTCCACATTAAAAAATTTAGATAGAGGAAAACTGAACTAAATGAAAATCTGGAATTAATAAAGATAAGTTTTCCAGTATATATGAAAATTCCACAGGGAAAAGTCCTAAAATAAACATTTTCAGTATAATTGAAAGTTTGATAGCAGGAGAAAAGGTAGGAGAAAAACCACAATATAATTTTGTACATATAACTATGCTCAAAAAAACATAAGATCCATGACCCAACATTGTCAGAGATTTGTATATGTTGCATAAGGATCCTGCAATGTTATCCCAGCTGTCCAGAAACAATGGTGTCAGGGCTCTGATGCATGAAATTGATATTTTCTCCATAATGCATACCAATTATGGCAATGTCACCTAAAGGGTTACAATCTGACAGTTCTGAATCTAAGCATTTTGCAAGGATTATTATTTTAAATACGCTATTTCAAGTGCAAGATAGCTACAATCTAATAATCTGTTAAGAAAATGATGTCTGAAATGTTAAAAGATGTTTTTCCTGAAAGGCTGAAAAACAAAGTTCCAGCCTAGTTAGTACTCTAGTTAGTCCTACCAAATCACTGGGCAGCATCTTTGAAATGCACCCTGTCCCTTCCTGAATTGTTGATCCTGAGTTGAGAACTCAGCTACCCCGTAATATGATCACTCGTGTGACTATAAAGACTATTCTAAAGTTTTATAAACACAAAGAAGAAAAACCAAGTTGAAAGTGGGTTTGATGAACTGACCGTGTGAGTCTGCCATTGTATCAGCAGCTGGAATGAAATGTAAGCGTTAATACAGGCACTTCTCCCAGAGATTTGCCTTCTATGTAGGAGCTGCATTTTGAAGAAGGAAAAGAATGGGAAAGGAAGAATGAGAAACACCTTCAGCTTCTTCCACCACAGTACACAAAGGGAGATGGACAGCAAGGGTGTGTTTCCCCTGGCCCAGTCTGCCAGCTCAAAAACAGCATTCATCTACAGACAGTCCTACGGAAATGTGCCAATTAGTCTCTGAAGAGAGGCACCTACCAAACTTCCCTGACAATAAATGGAGCCAAGAGGACAACTCAGATTGTATACCTAAAATGAAGATGGGTAAAATAAGCTGGGATGGGTCTCATGAGGAGTTTTGAAGATCCAAATCTCATGAAGGGAGCCAAAGTATCAAACAGCATTGGCAGAGGTTACTGACCAGGGCAGTATAGGACTAAACCCCACAAGGTGCCTCAGGATCTACATGATGAGAGTGACCTATAGAGATGTACCCAAGAGTTCTCAATGCATGAATTATATTGCCTATACTAGCTTTCACTGCAAGGGGTAAGTGTAAAATAATTGCCCCATTAATGGCATGAAAGATTTTGATTTGAGCCACTAACTGCTAGAGCTCCAGTTCATTTTATAGGCTCTAGAATAAGTGAAGCAACAGATAATCCTGTTTAGTTGTCATGACCAGTGAAGAAACATCTTCAAACCCAGCAAAATCAGTGTTAAACATGAAAAAGCTCAAACACATTAAGACTTGGACGTGCATACTCCTGGTATTAATGAAATTTTAACTTGTCCCTTTGGAATATTGTGCAATACCAATGTGATTTGGTCTTTGCCAAAGCACTTGAATAACTTTGACCCAGATGAAACAAAACTGTTTTGTTAAAGACTCCATGATTTATTTCCCTGTCTTCCACTGATATCAGCAAAAAGAAATTATCTTGCATGGCTGCTCCAATCATGCATACCCACACCATGAAACTTCACCTGTGTTTTACGGAGTTCAGTTTAATTCATAGAACCATAGAATCATAGAATTACCTAGGTTGGAAGGGAACTTTCAGATCATCTAGTCCAACCATCAACCCAACACTGACAAAAGCCGTCACTAAATCATATTGCTAAGCACTATGTCTACCTGTCTTTTAAATACCTCCAGGGATGGTGCCTCAACCACTTCCCTGAGCAGCTGTTCCAATGCTTAATAACCCTTTCAGTGTAAAAATTTTTCCTAATATCCAATCTAAACTTCCCCTGGCACAACTTGAGACCATCTCCTCTTGTCCTATCACCTGTTACTTGGGAGAAGAGACCGACCCCCACCTCGCTACAACCTCCTTTCAGGTAGTTGTAGAGAGTGATAAGGTCTCCCCTCAGACTCCTTTTCTCCAGGCTAAACAACCCCAACTCACTCAGCCACTCCTCATAAGACTTGTTCTCCAGACCCCTCACCAGCTTTGTTGCCTTTCTCTGGACCCACTCCAGCACCTCAATGTCTTTTTTGTGGTGAGGGGCCCAAAACTGAACACAGTAGTTGAGGTGGGGCCTCACCAGTGCCCCATACAGGGGGACGATGACTTCCCTAGTCCTACTCACCACACTGTTCCTGATACAGG
>VYZM01017802.1:525525-543363 GCA_013398915.1 Dromas ardeola | reverse complement strand
GCTGTGCGGGCTGCCGGCCGCCGGCAAGTCCACGCTGGGCCGCGCCCTGCGCCGCCGCCTGCCGCGGCGCCCGGGCTGGGCCTGCGCCCTCCTCAGCTACGACGAGCTCATCCCGCCGGAGGCCTTCGGGCCCAGCGAGCCGGGGGCGGGACCGCCGGGACCGTCCCCATTGGTCAGTGCGGCGCGCTCTCTTGCTCTCATTGGCCAGCCGAGGCGCGGCGCTTAGCAGCGTCACTGGCGGCGCGGCCGGCGTTGCTAGGCAACGCCCTGAAGCGGGGCCTGGCCGCCATGGTGGCGGGACGGGGGCGCGGGTGCGCGGGTGCGCGGGCCCTCACCCCTCCGCTGCCTCCTTCCGCAGCTGCCGCGCTGGAAGCGGAGCCGGCGGGAGCTGCTGCAGTGCCTGGAGCGGTTCCTGCGGGCGCTGGTCACCGGGGAGCCGCTGTCCGCCCCCCCCGCCGCCGGGCAGCCGGGCTGGGAGCGGTTCCTGGCCTGCTGCCGCGGGCAGGGGCTGCTCGCCCCGCAGGAGCGGCGCGGCCGTCCCGAGGCACCCGCAGCCGGCCCTGGGCCGCTCTACCTGATCTTGGATGACAATTTTTACTACCAGAGCATGAGATACGAGGTGTACCAGCTGGCTCGCAAATGTAATTACTCTTTGTTCCTACACAGAAAAACGTTTTCACTTTTGTTGGAAATTCCGTGCGCTTTAGCTGCCTTTCTTTAAGTGCTCCTGCGGAACATTTGTTATTCTTACTTGCTAGATTCCTGCAGTGTAGTAAGCATCATCTTAACTTTATTACTGTAGTATTAGAAATAGCTAAATCACTTAAAGCCTTTCTTACGCACATTGATCTCAGAAATTACTACTTGAGCAGCCTTGAAGGTAAAATTGTTTGTATTCTCTTCAGGTTTGTATTCTTTTCAGGCTCGGAACTAGTGTAGTAGTTACTTTCATGTAAAGCCTTTCTCATGCATGTTGCTCAGAAATATTTGTTTGAGTGATTTAAAGGTTAAAGTGTCTGTCGTCGTGGTTTAACCCCAGCCGGCAGCCAGTTCTCCCCCTTCCCCTAAAAGGGCAGGGAGAAGAGGAGGGGAAAGGGAAAAAACCAGGCAGGCAGAGGTAAAGACAGTTTAATAGGACAATAATGATAAAGGAAAATAATAATAGTAATGGTAAAAAAATATAGAAGACACAAGTCACTCTCACCGCCCAGCCCATCTCGAGCAGCGATCACCAATTCCCACCCCCCGGCAAACTCCCATTTATATACTGAGCATGACATCTACGGTACGGAATATTCCATCAGCCGTTCCATCGTTCCGTCTATGCTCCTTATCAGCTTCTATGGGAAGCTGAAAAAAGTCCTTGAAATGTATAAACATCATCTAGCAAGAACTAAAACAATATGCATTATTGACATTCTGTTCACAGCAATCACTAGAAAGAAAATGAACTCTGTCCCAGCTGAAACAACAACATCTGTTTGTGTTCTTTTAGATTCCTTGAGCTTCTGCCAGTTATTTTTAGACTGTCCACTTGAATGCTGCTTGCAGAGAAATCGTCTAAGAAGTCATCCGTTACCTGACCAGACAGTATGTTTAATGGCAAGAAAAATAGAAATGCCAGATCTCAAGAAAAACGCTTGGGAACGGAACAGCCTCATTCTGAAAAGTTTTGATTGCGCTTTAGAGGATGAGTATGTTACAGTATTGATGCTAGAGTTTTCACTAAGTTGTGTTTTCAGAAACAGGCGGGTAGGAGCTTTTTACTGTATCTAAACAGTATGTAAAAAATATTCCGTATGGTGATTTTTGGAAGCCAGTCAGTTACACACAACAGGTGCCAGTTGTTGGGGACTCACAGCCACCGTTCTTTGCAGAGTTAACCTCACAACTAACTGCACTTCTAAACTGTCGTTGAAAATCTGTGTAAAGTGTCTGAAACATTAAGACTGGAAATAAATGGCTGTAGTTTTGGTTGTAATTGTTTTTCATCTAACTTGCTGTATAAAGATTATTTCATTGATTGCCTCATAAATTTAACTGAAAACTTGCTTTTTTTCCTGGGATGAGGTGTCATTACAAAATGAAAGAACAGTCTTCAGGGAAACAGTTTGATTAATGTGGTTTACTCCGTTGTTTGTTTTCTTAGTGAGCAGATAATCAGTTTGCTGGCCACTGCTTTGGAAAATCCAGTCAAGCAAAATGAGGAAAACCCTGAGCAAAAGGTAGCGCTGCTTGTCTTCACAGTCCCGGCTCTTTCAGCTGGTGGTCAATGAGTGAGTGAGTTATTCCCAGGTTGGATTCAGAAACACCGTGACGACAGAAACCGAGAAATCCCTATTGCATTTCTTGATTGCAAAAGCATACACAGAAAAGTTAATCCGATTTGAAATGGGTGCTTTTGGTACTTTATTAAGTTAAACCACTGAACTACCTTTAAGAATGCTGTTACATGTTACAGTAGTAAAAAAAAATACTTTTTGGAGCTCTCGCATCGCACTGAGGAATATCATGTTCACTTCCTAAAGTCACACACACATCTGTCTCTGGCAGTCACCCAGATGTATGTACCCACCTCAGAATTCAAAGGAGCAGGCGTGCACTGTGCCAGTTGCCAAGTTGTTGCTAATGTGTTACTTGTTTTCAAAGCGTGTTTCAAAAGTTCATGGCAGTTTAAATCAAGTTTAATGTGTTTGCATGTATTCTTCCTTTCTGTTGGTCTCCCTGGACAGGAAGCAGATCGAGCAATCTGTGCGGCGAGTACTGTCCATCAGGCTGACCAGATATGCAGACGCATCGTCTCTCAGGCAATGAAGGACGCCAAAGGTACGCGTAGCATATTCTAGGTGCTAGCTGGCAACGTCAGACTAAACCAATGAAAATTAGGGTAAATTAAGGAACCCCAACCCTGCAGGTGTGACACAGGCAATCGCCTTCAGAAGTCTGGTCAAAGTTATTTGGAGAATGTGAGATGAAGTCTGTAAATTTTGACGTTAAACATGAAGTGAAAAGTTCTGTTTTAATTTTTCTCTAGATAAAAACATACTCCCAAGTGAGATGAAGAGTCTGGCAGAAGAACTCAACAAACTCAAAGCAGAATTTTTGGAAGACTTGCGGCAAGGGAATAATTTGAAAAACCAAACTTGCATACAAAATGAATATTCTGACCCTGCCACAAGTATAACTTCTTCATTCCAACACGAGGCAACCAATGTGGTTAATAAATATATTTTTAAATAATGACATAGAGAATGTTGGTGGTTTTTAAGAGTCCAGCGTGTTTAAAGTGCAGTACTCCTTCAGCAGTACAGCTGGAAACAGCTGAGATAGATACCACTTCCTTCTCTGGAGGCTTGTGCCACCTCTAGCTCTTCTCCCCGTATTATGGAAGAGAAATCCCGTCTAGCGTACTGTGTTTGACTTTGAAGGTCAAGCCAACAACCAACCGTCCTTAGATTTTAGATTTCACAGCATCACAGCAGAAGTTAGCCTGGGAAAAACACCTAGAAGTCACCTCGTCTTGTTTCCTGCCTACAGCAGGACCAACTTCAAGCTGGATCAGCTTTCTCGGAGTCTCCTCCAGCCGAGGGCTTGAAGAGCACCTTGGGTGGTGACCTCTCTGCTCTGTCAAAGGGGCGGCTGGGCGTTTCCAGAGAACTCGTGCCTGGGAAGGTATCAGAACACAAAGTGAGATGACGGAGTTTCACATTTCAAGCATGAAGTGGGTTGACAATGAACTACAGCATCCAAAGTCAGGATGTCAGCACCTGAGTTTAATCCATGTCCCGCTGCAGTTTCTTAAGTCCCTTTTTTTAGATCAGGCGCTTGGCTTCTCTGCTGGTTTCCATGACAAAAACTTTGCAAAGAACGAGAAATTTGAGAGGCAGTTAAATTGAGGCTTTTAAGAGTTGCATGCACGTACACGTAGGATTAACTCCGGTGTCCAAAGGAACTTAACATTTGGTGCTGCCTACCAAGTTGCTAACAACATACATAGGAGTTCCATATGCAGTGACAACCACCTTACCAGGATAAAAACTCTGATGTCAGACTTACAAGCACTCTTGATAAGGAAACAGGAGTATGAGGAAACAAAGAATTTGGAAAATGACCAAATATGCAAGATTAACAGTGGAAAGGAGTAATAGCGTGTCCCGGTTCAGCTCTAAAATTAAGCATTTTCAACTTAAGCAGACCGAAACACAAATACCCTCTCCTGCGCTCACCCAAAAGACAAGCTTACCTTCCATACCTTACCTAGACCACAGCACCACCTGTTGAAGCAATTAAGAATTAACATGAGACTTAATTAGAAAGTGTTATTTTATTCGTATCTTACAAAAGCAAAGCTTCACAACATGAACTACACTAGATATAGTTATTTCGGAATTAACCTTGTCATCTGAAAACATTCACTACACAATAAAATTTATTTTACAACTCTAACAGGTTTCATTTTTTATTTTGCATACAAAATATGCTCTTTACACTGAAATACGTATTATTAACAAAGCAGGTACTTAGAAGCACATACACGAAGATTGCTCAATGAAAAACACTTCAGCAGGGAATAGATTTCCTGCAGCAGAACATCCATTTGCTGTAGATTTTCAAAGAAGCTTAAAATTAATAGAAAACTTGCCAGTGAAGACTTCTAAATTACATTCCCTTCGTCAAAAAGAAACAAACAACAACAACAACAAAAACNCCCCCCCCCCCAGACATTCTGTAACAAAACAAATAGCAATGGTTCATTTTGCTAGGAAACACTCTTGGAATGTGTCTTCCAGCACTGAGTTTTCTGTTAAAATGCCAATCAACATTTTGTGTCAAAATCCTCTTCATCTAAACATTGCATCTGTGAAAAAAACTATTCTTCCCTATTAGCTGCTTCACAGTCGGTTTAAGTTATTAACCAACATTATCGACCACGATCTTCAGTCTGATATTTGCATGTTCATTGGAATATTCGGTCTCAAAATAATAAGCCTGTATGAAAAGGACTATAAATAGTGCATGTTAAAAATGTCAACAAATCTATAAAACCACCTGTTACAATAAAAACACAAACCCCACAAAGTTAATGGTTTGCAACTACAGAATTTAAGAGAGTTAAGCTATGGAAAAATTTCAGCTCATTCCCAAACTTCCCTGTTAACACAAGTTAAAACGCTGATCGCCACCTTATAATATAAGGATGTGGGTTTTTAAAAAAAAAAAACAAACCAACAACATAAACCCAAGTTAGTGCAGTGTAGCACATGGAGAACTCATTATGAAAAGTCCCACGAACCAAGGACTCAATCCTACAGTTCCTGACAAGTATCCCTCACAGACTCCGAGTAAGGCCTGCCCCTGCAAGGGAATCGTCAGGATCACACTCTAAAACAATTTTCCAATACTAATTCCCGTCCTTAAATTATAGTAAATAGTATGTACAACATTAGGAAAAACTAATATGAAAATACACCTTCCAAACCTACTCAGTAGGCAGAAGACATACAGTCAGGGTACTGTTTGGCACAAGTGAATACACAGTTATAGGTTGAAAAATGAGGAATCCTAGTCCAGAGTGTGGCCCTGTGCGCGGGACCAGGACGTCGGCGGGGACCCACCCACACATCTGGCTGCAGAACCAAGGGATGAACCCCAGAGCCTGCTGCCGCCTAAGAACCCCACTGCGAACAGGGGCTTGCAAAAGGGAAAGAAGGGAAAATAGCTTTATCATCACTGTTCAACAGTTTCTAGGTGTTCATAATTTTATTTTCCTTGGGTACCTCAAAGTAGACACAATGACAGTAAGCCAGCAGTATTAAAATACTTCTCAGCAACAACTTGCAAGGTTTGGGGTTAGATTTTTTTTTTTCATACTGAGTTCTACGTTCCCCGCAACAGAGGATCCCCTCCTAAATAAGGGCCGCTTTAATAAGATCATGCAGGCTTTCTCTTCCTACCAGCTACCTCTATTAGTGACCTAACTCTTCTCCTATTCAGGGGCATCATGGTTCAGAAATCATTTTTCTATATCACCAAATCATGAGCCGACACAAAAAGAAAAGTCTGTAACGTTTACAGGCACTGCCAATGAAAGTCCCAACAGACCAGAAACAGTGTAAATGGAACAAAAGGATGAAATCTCCAACATTTGGAGTTAATCTCCCTGCTAATGCCAAGAGGGAGAAGGGCTGGAGCCCCAAACCAAGGAGAACTTGGCTGTTGTCATGGGCATCATTCACTATTGGGTGGCGCTCGCTGGAGCACCACCATTCCAGGAGCTTCCTTGGAGTTGCTAGAGCCAGGGAACAGAAGTTTGCATCATCTATCAAAAGGCAAGGAAAATGACCTCTAAAAATTACTAATTGTAATGGTCTCTAACAGTAACACCTGTAGTTCTAATATCGTATTTTAGCCAAATTCAGATTTTGGAATGTGTCAATATGGGATCATTGCTACATTATTCTTTGACTGGAAGCGTCATGTTACAAAACCTGTACAGGAGCAGTAACTTCCAACTGGATTCCAGTTCAGTCAACTTTTAGTCCTTAAAATACAGGATTGTGTATGTTTATGCATACAGAGTTGCTGTTTTGCTTATAAAATACATTTTAAAAGAATAAAGCAACAAAGGTGTATTTTGGAATTACAAAGAGCGTCATTATGAAAAATGGAAATTACATTCTGTTTTACAAATCCACTGAAATGGATTTTGACAAGGCCTGAAACCAAAACGTTTTTAGGAGCGATAGCGTGTTATCATTCATCTTCACTACATTGGAAATACTTCAAAGGCATATTTTTTGACCTCCTTACAACAATGTGCAGCCAAGAATCCAGTTCCTTCAACTGGTTACTTCAGCACAGAAAACTCAACAGTAAGTCAGTCAGGGAGAGAGAAACATATTCATTCCCCAATTTCTAATTCATTTAAGTCAAAATTACTTCTAGGGATAAAATTCTCAGAAGGGTGTTTTTTCCTGCATCAATCTTACACTGAAGTCATTGTAAGTTTTTCCATCAGCTTCAGGAAGCTTTAGCTCCCACAACGATATAAATTTGAATAAGCCAAACATTTGCTATTCAGATTCCAACCTCTGACTTGCAGAACGTTAACAAAATCTTCCTGCTTTTAACAAAACATATTTGCTGCCATATTTTGCTGATAGTAAAAGGGGAATACGTAAGGGAAGCTTTAATTCGTCTCAAGTAAGACAAACTAAGGTAAAAGTGCATGCCTAAATATGGGAAAAGGAACAGTTCTTCACTTTTGGAAACATTACAAATTCCTGTGTAGCATATTAAGAGCTTTTATTAATTTTGCTAGGATGTTTAATTTAGGTTTCTATTAAAGTGCCTGTCCGTTAGCCTAGGTGCTTCTAAAGTAAGTTGTACAGTATAAAAAAAAACAAACCCAAACACGTGCAATGGACTTCATGTACATCTTTAGTTACCATTTGCCACCTACAATTATTAATCACAATGACTTCCAATGCAGCCAGCCAGTACGCCTTTGCCTGCCCGTTACACCAACAACTCAGAAAACCCAGAAGCCTTTCCCCTTATTTCTAACACACTGAAAGGACAAAAATCCGGGGGAAAGGACAAGACAAACTGACTTCCAAGTTCACAATAAACTACATTGTACAACTTTCAAACTTGCAGGCAACCTATCAGTTGTAGCTCGGCCCCAGATAAAACTGAACAAATGATTTTTAATTTGTAAACCTCTTGTTTTCTATTAGAACTCCTATCAGCAAGACAGAAGCCTAATTGTGCAAATTTTAAATATCTGTACAAATTAGTTTAAGGCAGTTAAAAATCTCACGGAATATATATTAGTTCTACAAGCTCTTTATTATGACTGTTTAAAAATCACCTCCTTTTAAAAAGAATGACATGAAAAATTTTGGTAAGTGTAGTTTAAAATAAGGTGTCATTTAACTTTTCTTTTGTATAATTAGTGAGTGACGAGCTTTTAACTCTTTCTTTTTTCCTACCAGAGTTTCATTCACAATCACCTGTTATCTTCTCATTTTGTGATGAGTTTTAAAAATAACAGTTAAATTAGTGTTTGAGCTCTAGCATGAAGAGTTTAGACCATACTAAGCAAAAACTTATTATTAACCTTCACCAGATTAAAGCAAGTTTTACATCAAATTGTATTTGTATGTGAAAGTTGCTTCTGTTTGTTTTTCCTGTTTGGAGTTAAGGATGTCTCCAAAGTAACCATATGTGTCATCGCATCAACCTTTCGTATTTCATGATTAATGTATTTTGTCTTGCCTAGTAAATAGTCTGATAACTGCAGCCTATGTTTCAGGACATACGCTCTACTTATACATTTGTAGAACATCTATTGGGATTAAGTGCAAGCAACTTAAATTTAGCAATCAAAGCATGTAACTGCATTCCAATTCTTAAAGCACTCCCTCAGCTTTTTTGAAAGGCTACATACAAAATAACAGCCACATCTTACACAAAATTTCCCTGGCAAGTTTTACGACAACCTAGAAATAAATTTGCCTCCTTTGTCGAACTGATTACTGTGAATATTCCTTATGGGAACGTGCAAGCTTTCCTTCAGCAAGTATGAAAAATATACTGTAATATGTTAAAAAACTAAATGAAAGCGTGTTCTCAGTCAATGTTGACTATGTTGGCCTCTTGCAAAATGGCAAGCAAAGTCATACTTATTTTTACACTTACACCCACATATGTTGCACTGAAAAGGATTTTCAAATCCATGACATCCCATGTGAATAGTATAAAGAATATTGTCCGCAAAGTACATGTCACAGTGTTGGCAGTGATGCAGAAGCTGAGGGTCCTGAACCGGAAGGGTTGGAGCTGGAGTACTTGGCTGACTGTTGCTTATGCTGGGAGTACTGGTGTGGGCACTGCGATCACTGCTGGGACCTGCCACGGGACTATAGTTCCTTTGATTGTGTGTAGGCCGAGGATCTGGGCTGGTCGGAGATGAACTTTGAGGAATATTTGCTGACACAGCTGAAACCACCGCAGGTGCAGCAGGCTGCTGTATCATGAAAGGCTTTTCATCTTGACAGGAAACAACGTCAGGAGAGGCTGGATTTTGGTTTTCAGGTGGCAAGCTAGATAACTGTCCGGCTAACGTAGAGAGCTGGTTTAAAGGATTATCTACCATGAGATCTTGCGGATCTCTTTGCAACCCACTGCTCTGGGTTGTTTTCGTCATGCTCTCATACGCTTCAGTCTGAATATTTGGAATTTCATGAGTGAAATCATTAAGGTAGTCTGGTTTCTGAACCACCATGGAAGGCGGACTCAAATTAATTAATGCTCTTCTGCTGTACCCCAAATTGCTGGTC
Organism: Dromas ardeola; assembly: GCA_013398915.1. Lineage (NCBI taxonomy): Eukaryota > Metazoa > Chordata > Aves > Charadriiformes > Dromadidae > Dromas > Dromas ardeola. The sequence goes on along the minus strand of VYZM01017802.1, from coordinate 534,019 downwards.
TTCTTCTGCAAAACCCCCCACATTTTCTTGCTGCTTAGGGAAGACCTTGTACCCTTGATAGGCACCATTTTATGTTTGCGACGGCGGTGGTGAGATAAATTGCTTCTGTCACTGCAGCGAAAGGAACACAATTCACATTTGTATGGTTTTTCACCAGTATGCGATCGCATGTGAGCTTCCAGATGACGTTCGTAAGCTGATGCAAAGGGACATAAATGGCATCTGTGCGGCTTCTCACCTGAAAAATTAAAATAGATCATACTATAGCATCTCATAGAGTGCTTGAAAACGGCTTTTTGTGGAACAGAAATTAGCTAACTGGGTGCTGCTAATCAAACAGTTCCGTTTCAGCTTCAGTCACTGCTAGTCTTGATTTTAGCTGGGTATTTGGTGGAAGAGTGAAGTAAATTTAGACACCTATGCTTACTATCACTTGGGTGAGGCAGAAGAAAAAAAATGTGACCAGAATAAGCATAACAGATAACCTGACTAGGAACGGGAGCAACGATGGCAAGGATTGAATGCAATGATGTTTGTGTGGTGCTCTTAACTGGATCCAAACTCTACCTCACCTATAAAGCACATAAGCACTTGGCTGCAGGAATGTCTGCACCACCAAAAATTTAACCGTTCTTAATTGTAACGGTGTTTAAACACTGAGGGAGGATACCCTTTCAATATCTTCCAAACATTCCTACTTTTAAAGATCCTGGAACTATTATCTAAATAACCCTGTACACATCCATCCACTCAAGAAATGAATTTTGAAAAATGATTCTGTGGAAAAAGAGTTATTAAAGAAAACAAAAGCCAGCTAATCCCTGGACTGCTGCATGCTCTCTCACACGACAGCACCAGATACTCTCCCTTCTGATAGGTAGAACTTTGCTCTCCTATTAAATGATATTTAGAGATATTCACATCAACACTTTAAAGTACTCAGAAAGCTTTCAAACATAATTACAGGCGAACACATCTGTAACATAATACTTTGCAACTTTTGATTTTCCTTTCATAGACTGATCTTTTAGGAGTTTTTAGATCCAGGTCTCCAAGGTTAGAAACGCCTAAAGAATTTGACTCATGTTCAGGTGCTGAAATGAAACATCATCTTATCTCCCTATCTAGAATGCCAGGTCAATTTCTACATCACTGTTGTGCAACTGATTGTCTTGCCACACAGCACAACAAACTCAAAAAAAATGTAACCAAGCTCCTTCTCTTCAGCCTTTATGGGGTTTTTTTGAAGCATTTTCTACTGGTTTAAATACAGGCCAATATATCTGTTTTGTGGCTTTCAAAATCCGCCTAGAACAACTGTAAAAGCCAGAGACTGATTGCAGCGAGGGCGACTATTACACAGTACGCAAGCACTGTACAGGCCCCATAAGATGGCACGTATCTAATAAAGAATGCCCTTCCCATGTTGAGCATCCCACAGTTTGGAATCACAACCTGGGATACTGAATAGAAGATATTATTTTTTTCCCCCCATCACTGACTCTTCAAGAGAAAAGAAAGCAATTTTTGTGCTACCTTTAAGTACCTTATTTGCATCAACTGAAACCATGATTTCTCCATAAACATATGTTAAGTATTCAGATTATTGTATGTGTGTAAAGATCTGGAGATCTGGTACAAATGACGATGTAAAAAGACTGACAAACTCCCTGCATTCACAAAGAACCTGTCAATGTGAATGGTCTTATTTAATTCTAAACTGGTTACACAGAGATAAAGAACTGCATCCCATGTTGCACACCCTTAATACGACACAGCTGGTGAACTACTAATTATACTGCTGTCAGGCTCAGCATGAAGTTAATTCTGCAGTAAGTTGCACTTAATAATGGTTGTGTGATCATGCCTGGGTCACAATTACTTTGGCAGATACCTGCTGCACTTGCGTGTTATCCAGGATGCATTACGTGTTTACTTACGTTGCTCTGAGGCTACTAGTCAGCTATCACTTCCCTATTTTAATGCTGATTCAGTCCCTCTGAGCCTTCATAGTCCATGCAAACCATTTCTTGGCCCTTTGCCATGGTTCCCCACCACGCTTCTGAGCAAAACAACACTCAGGTCTTGGATCTCCTTGCCCTTGAGTGAAAGAAACAAGAAAACAAAGCCAAAAAAAACAAAAAAAAACCCCTTCCTTGTTTTGGAGTCCCCTGTCTATGTGCAAAGAAAGAAAGCAGTGCTTTCCGAAGAGCCATTAAGGTAATGGCAAAATGATGTTGCCATCAAGACACCATGCAGTGCTGTATTAAAATTAAGGATATGAGATGTATCGTGAAAAGGCAAAGCGGAAACTATACAGCAAAACGAAAAGGCCTCTGGCAGCCCAAGATTCTTTTCTATATTATAAAACTGAACAGATTGGTGTAGGGAAATGAACTGTTACCATTGTACAGCTACTGGTATTTCATTAGGCATCGGACATGCTTGAACCAGTAATCTGGCTATAAAGTGTTCACTCCGTGAAGGTGTGTCTGAATTGCCAAAGCTCTATCAAATGATAGACAATAGGCTGACACCCCCTGCGTCCCTCTCTCACTGCTGGCTAGCTTTCTGAAACAGAGATAATTCAGACTGCATGATTTTGCAGTAGAGTGATGTGTGCCTTCGATTTGGCTACCTTTTCCTAGCACCTTTGTGAAAGTTTCTTTGATCAAATGAGTCATGTATCTACCCTCTGATAACAGGAATACTGAGACAACAGTCATCCCACATGTAAAGCTCTATTCTTCCGGTATAATGCTAACAACATCATATACTACGGTAATGAGAAACAACTCCAAATGTTAGTCAAGGCACAAACTCAAAGTATTATGCTTTGCCCTAAAAACCTAATTTGTGTAGCTCGTGGAACGTTTGCTTCTGAATAATGACCATTGGGTCAGAGATTTTTGAGGACGTTTCTCAGCATCCCAATTCTTGGTTGGAATCTTTCTTGCTTTTATATATATTATGCTGCAACCATGCTGAAATCATCTTAATCTGCAGCAGGAGTTGTTCTGCTACCTCTAGTTGCATAGTGATCTCTGCTCCCCGAAGCAGCAGCAGGATTAGAAAGCATTTTGAAAATGCAAAATAACTGTTAACCTAAGATTTGAGAGTATAAAAAAGGTAGGCAACTTCCTACAGTAAGAGAAGGAATGCTGATACTATACCAATATCCACATTTTGATACTTAAAAAAGGAAGATTTATTTTTTTGCTCTCTAGTACAGCTAAAATTTACAACATGTGATATTAAGTAACAATACGTTATTTCAGTCATTCTGTCTAAAAAACCCCATGCACACCAAAACCACCAAAAACATCTCAGGAATCAGCAAACACACAATACCAACATCTTTTAGTAGCAATTTATGTCTCCCACCACAGCTCTAGCAGTCCATCTGCTCACATTGACAACTGGCCAATAGTAACTGTGGGCTTGGGGAATGCAAGTTTTTAGATGGCAATAGCTATATGCTGCTGAAAAGACACAGAGTTTTAAAGTTGATGTTACTTCTGCATCTTTAAGTACCATTTAAAAATGAACTGTGTAAATCTGCAGTAGTGTTTCTCCCACTACATGACCCTTATTTCACAAGCTCAGAAATAGCAGTGCACAGAGTAAAGCTGTTAGAAGAAAAATACCTCTCCTTGTCCACATACCATGAGGCAAACGGTAGGTGAAGCTGTAACTGCTTTATGAAAAATTAGACAAAAAAAAAAATGCTCCAAAACACATTGCTGCTTTGCAGATCTGCAACAAGCCATGGCATCAACGTAGTGTCAAATGCAGGTACACAAACGACAGTACTTTATCCACTATTGAAACTTCACAAAATTTCCACTGGGAATCTGAAAACAGCAACAGCTACACACAGAGGTAGCTCACGGTATCACAATAGAAGAATTTACAAAATCTTCAGAATCTAAACCTCAGAACTCTTTGATTTCTAGTTGGATGCCATTTTCTATCCCATTATGCCTTGTCAAAACAAGCCAACACTGCAGGGCCAGTGCAAGGAGCACTGACTTCCCCAAAAGACATCCTGGGAGTTACTGTGTCGAATCAACGGTTCCCAGCAAAGTGAGAATCTTGACCAACAATAAACATACCTAAGGAGAGCTACAATTACATCCAAGTTAACAACAATGTGTTTGCTTCACAGTGACTCCCTGAATGCCACCTACCCAAGACCACTGAAATGACAGACTTAAAATTTTGAGACAGTCCATACCAGACTGGAAACCTGTAAAAACTTCCATTCTTTGCAGAACACCATTGATTTTCTTATTACTCTAGTTAATAGCCATAACGTCTTCTGTATCGGTGTAACATACTCAGCAGGCACCAAAGTCAGACTTCACAAGGACCTTTCAGTTGTTTTCTCTCGTTTGCTAAGAAGTTGGAGCTGACTTCATGAACAGTTTAGGATATTCTAACCTTTATAGCAAGTTTTGCTTTTCCGCTTTATAAACCTAACAGTGGCAAATACTCTTAAACAAGCCACAGTAAGTATTTTTTATTTTCATTACTGTTATTAATCACTTTTTTGATGTTATGCCTTCACATTTGAATATTCTACCAATAAGAAACCTTTATTCTTATTACTATGTTTTGTACAACATTCTAGCTGTGGAAGTACAAAACAGGAATATTTTCATAGCTGAACAATAGAGGAGGAAAAGCCCCTATAAATCTCCAAGTGGCAGGATGTACATTTTTCACTTTTCTGATTAGCAAGAAAAAACTGTAAGTTCCGGTTAGGGCCCCTCAATTTACACTGATGCTTTCATCCTAAACTGTACTCCAAGTTATAGTTACTTCAGACTCGGTAATCTGCAATAACAAATGTAAGTAGAAATCTGCATAATTTAAATAGGTACATGGCACACCTTTAAAAAAGTAGTCTATTAAAAAAAAGCAAACCCAAAAGACAGTTCTAATTGTTGAACAGTTTTAAGAACTATCACCCTGCTTGCAGATGCTAACTCCTCACATGCAAATATAACATTGAGTTAATATCACAATGCCTCACAGGGAAGTACTGCAGAATATTTCATACCTGTATGAATTCGGATATGCTCTATGAGCCGTGCTGTTCCTTTGCTGGCATAGTTGCAGTATCGACACTTCAACTTTCCATCAAATGTCCTTTCAAACCCATCCACTAACATTCCTGAGTTTTCATCCAGTGAAACTTCAACAGAAGGATGATCCAGACCATTCTGATCACCTTCTGTCCCAGCTGTGAATAATGCAACAGAGTTTTCAATCCATAATCAGTGGGATCCTACCTATTGTGCTGTGAGAATATGCCAAATATCTTTTGCTTCTGTATGCCTTTGGTCTTTAAACATACGGAACTGTAAGAACAAGCCCTGGTTAAAACAAAGGTACATACGCATCTTTTGTGATGTGAAAACAACTATCAGAAATACTTCCACACAATTGTAGTAGTCTGCATAATTATCCAGAACGTCAACAGTGCAGTCATTCTCAAAAAAATAAAATCTGGTAGCACCGAAATTAGCTTACCTCCCTGAAGAGTCTCTGCTTCCTTGTCTCCACTAACTGATCCAGAAATCATATTTACATGGTGAGTCTGCTGTGTAAGATATTCCTGAAAATCTTTTACAAAGTCCAAAGGTTCTGGCTTCTTTTCACCCATATTCACTCTTTATGTTTACAACCTCTTGTGCCTAGAAGGAAAAATATTTACAAATTACAAGTGTCACTGAATTTGAATGCATTCCTAAAAACAATGGGGTTTTTGGTTTTAAGTGAAGGATTACTTTTATCATACAGCGTGACTCAATGCACAAACCGACACCCATAAGAATATTTTTAGAATTTTTAACTCATTAAAGATCACCAAATACATATTACTGGGGAAACCGTTTTCAGCAACGGTAATGTAAGAACAATATCAGATTGGATAAAATGACATAATAATCAAAGTCAACGTGTTTGTGGGTTTTTTTAATGGATTGTACCTGAATTTTAGCTCCCTGCTAAGTAGCGAACATGCTCCAAACAGGTCAGATAGAAAGCACAGGACACAGCTTGTCCACTTTCCCTGGAAGGAAAAAAAAATAAATATAAGTCCATTATTCTTCCCAACCCCCATGACTTTTAAAAATGAAAGATGAAAAACCACATGTTTTGAAACAGAGGTTCTAATGCTCTACTGCTCTAAGTTTTATTAAAACAATTACACTTCCAGCAAAAGCTTTTAAAAAACCGCATCTACTCCTTCATGTATCTCAGTGAAAGACACTTAAATCTTACTGATTATTTGAGTAGTTTCTCTGGTGAACACATGGCTCCAAAAAATCCCAGAGTTGGGTAAGTCAGTTACAGCAACTGTAATGTTGGAAAACCAACTGAATGTCACTGATTAGCAAAGATGGAAAAAGCTTTACAGAAAACAGTATTTCATAGTTCTCCCAAAATTTTAGTTTCCTATCCTGCATAAAAGTCTTAATCCATTTCATTATTTTGCATTGAAATAATAAAAATATTCACTAGAAGTCAGTGGTCATGCTCTTTTCTGGGACTGTAAATGACAAACCTCTAAAGTATCAATTTGCAATGAATTTGTGAAGACAGAACCTAGGATACAGTTGGAAAGACAGCAACGAGTCAGTCACATTATTATTCCTGCAGATTACAATCAGAAATAATTTATGATGCTACATTTTCAATAAGAATTTCCTTTTGTTTTCCACTAGCTATTAAACAAAACATCAGGTGTCCTACAAAAACTCAAGTCCTGAGTTCAAGACCACATTTAAACATTCCCCCGTATTTTCAAAGCTATTTACAAATGTTAGTTCATTTTTTGGCATCCAGATGAGTGTGTTATTTCACATCATACCTAAGTGTGCTCAACTATTATCGTTATTATCTAACTATTAACTAACACTTAAGTTAGTTTTGAACACATCTTTCCATATCCATATTACCTACCCTCTTTCAGGTGTCACCAGCCTCGTGTAGGCTTAAGTTAATTTGTATTCCATTTGTTGGTGTCTCCTGCAATGAAACAAAGACATCAGGATATGAATTAAAGATATGGAAAAGAGAAATGGGACAAGGCAATACAGAATCCTGACCAGGCCAACCTTCTCCAAATTATAATAAGAAGAAATAACAATTGATGTTGAAAGGTTCAACATCAAATAACGTTAAAGGTCCATGTTTTCACAGAGGAATATGTGTATCTCTTTGTTTAAGGCACAAAAAATTATTTGATTGATTACTTTTATAATGACATTTAATTTTTAGAGAAAACTAGACAACATTTTAAAAATCTGATCGGGGAAAAGACATTATTTTGGGGATCAACTGCATAAAACTTCCTTTCTCTACCTCATGAATTTAATTTGAAAACATTAATCTTTCCTTTTTTTTATGTCAACATAGATTGAGCACTGCCTCAAACCTCTACATTTGTATACACAAAAGAACCTTTTGTGATTTTATATAGACATACAACCAGCAGTTCTCCTTTTCAGGGAAGGCCGATACAGATCAGATGCCTGCTATGTCACTACTGCAAACCAGTAATTGCAATTCGAATTACCAGAAACCTGAGCAGACCTGCTCATGTTTCCTGCTCTCTCCTGGGCTGATCACGCCAGATGCCCCTCAAGTTCTACGTATACAGAACATTCTCTGCATAGACAAATATATTTTCTCCAGCTTTATACACTGACGGGTAAGAAACTGGTTACTCATTTTCTACACAGGCTCAACTGCTAGATTTAACGTTAATTACAGTGCTGATGTGTACTAAGTTTGTTGTCTAAGAAGCGCTACTGGATGTACTAGGATGACAGGCGTTATAAATATTTTACCTGAAGAAATCTGCTAAAGAAAACAGTTCAGACACAGTAAAACTAAGAGTTTAATAAACACAGTAAGAACTCAATACCTGCAATAATTAGAATAAAATAATACAACTAGGAGCACATGTACGCATCTCGTTTTCTTTTCAGGAATCAAGGCAAAGAAAAGGCGGGGTGGAGGGGGGAAAATCTCTCTGCCCCAGTTTCATCCTTTCCCATGCAAATGACTTAAAATCAACATCACGAAGCCAAGCCCTTCCCGCTCCTTCCCGAGGAGTTTAGCGCCGGGGAAGGGGAAGATCAATCGCGGCGCTGGCGGCGGCCGGGCCGAGCCGAGCCCCACGACCTGTCAGCAGCCGCGGAAACCGCCGGGCGCTCCGCCGCCCCCGCTCCACGCCGGACGGTGTCAAAACCGCCTTTCCTCCACCCCTCTCCGCCTTCATGCGTGGGCGGGGAGCGACACGGCCACGGCAGACCTCCGCCGCTGCGTCCCCTCTCCCCAGCTTGTTCCCCCGCCGCCCGGCCCCCTCACGCCCAAGGGAGGCCCCAGCGAGGACAGGCGGGGGACAGGCGTGTCACAGCCACCACCCCCGCCCCGGAGGGGAGCGCGGGCCGCGCTGCCGCCGAGCCCCCTCACGGTG
>VYZM01017802.1:491675-525260 GCA_013398915.1 Dromas ardeola | reverse complement strand
AGTGGGGGGGGTCTCACCTCACCTCACCTCACGCCGCTGGTTAAGGCTGCCGGGGGGCCGCCGGGCAGGGTGCGGGGGCCGCTCGGCCTCTTCAGGTGCGAACTGCAGGGAGTGAGGGGGAGTTTGGCAATCCCTCTTCTTCTGTCTTGCGGGGTTTTTTTTGTACGGAGAGGAGGTATTGGGTAACTTCTTTCTAAGAAAAGCTCTTGCAAGTCTTGGGAAAGGGCTTGTAGTTGGGGCAGCCCATGGCTGATGGGCCTGTGAGAAGGTAGCACAGCTCCAGCAGCTGAGGTGCTTGGATGTCTCCTTTACCTACCTAAACAGACTTGCGGTACTGTAGGGGTGATCAAAAGACAAATGAAACAAACAGAAAACCTGGGTTTGTGCCACACTCGGGTTTTTTTGCTGTGCAGAGTGAGAAGGTGTGCTGGCCTGGGACCTTCTTGTGGCAGCTTGTGGGTGTGTTGTGACGATGGAAATCAAGAAAACCAACCCTGTAAAGGAGGGCAAGCAAGCTTCCTGTGGTGGAACTTCTCTGCTGAGAAGTAGGAGCCGTCTGGAAGGCAGCTAGGACAGGCTCAGGAGGGGAAGTCATCAAGGAAAGCAAAGTGAGCTTTGCAAAACATATTGCTTTAGCCTCTTTATGTTTATATCTCAATGCTGCTGCCAGGTCTGCCAGCCTTAAAAGCTCGTTTTAGATTGTACAACAAACAGAAGGAAACCAAAAGAACTAATCTTTAAAGAGCTGAGGTGGAGGTAAGAATTGAGATAAACAGAAAAATCAATGTTATCAGCAACCCAGAAGGTAGTTTTCAAATACACGTGTTTAGTAGGGCAAGCAGTCTGAATCTTGTAGCAGCATAAATCGTTACCTTACCTACAGAAAAAGAGGGGAAAAGAAAAAGCAGGGAAGCGGTATCAAAGCATTTGAGTAACATACATGGACTTTAAATAACTATCTGAAAGTTAGTAATACTATATGACTGCATGACTAAAAATATATACAATAATGTGGTGACTTGATTATACTTTTTTAAAAATCTAAAGGTTGAAATAAAGAATCATTTCTACACGGTGCTGTTACTCTGGCATACCTGTAGGTTGCTGCGCTGTGTGTGGGTGTTGCCAATGTAGGTCCTGTCCCTCAGGGCCATCCTACTGGTTTTAAGACTTTACGAGGTAACCTTGTTATGAATATTCCTTTTGTCCTGTAGTGCCATCTCAATCAGGTATCAGACAAGCGTTTCTCAAACCGTGTCTGCATAGGTATGCTAAGGGTTACCTTTGTTTCTTCTGCTGTGGTAGGACACCTTTGCTGCTCTCAAGTGGGTTGGTTGCAGTGGGATATCCTCCAAGTGAAAGCTCTGGGGAGGAGGAAAGCCTGACGTGGTTTCCACTCAGGCAAAGTGAAGGAAGGGGGAGTTACTGTGAGCACTGACTTTCTCAAAACCTTTGGCATTGTTCCCTGCTGTAACCTGTAACAAACCCTGAGCTATTTACCGTGTTTGAAAGCTACTTGCTAGCCAGGCAGGTCACCTCAGCCATTACAGCCCTGCGCACTTGTGCTTGACCTTGCTGAGCTGCTGTTAATCAAGTTTGTCCAGCTTCCCGTTTTCATGAAAGCATATGAGGAAAAATCTGTGTGTTTTCTGTGGTCTACAAAATCTGTACTTCCCGCTTTGGACAGAGCAGAGTTTTCTGCATGCATTTAGTGATGTGTTCACCTGCGTGGTTGATAATTCTACATCTAAATGTCAGGTGCTACCAAACAAAAGTAGAAGTAATCCCAAAGTACCACCTGTTGTTGTTTCAACAGCACTGCCTCATTGCCTACTGAGTGTACCTACTTGCAGCTTTTCCAAAAGTTTTGTATTCTTAAAAAGGCACTGTGCATTTTTCCTGACAGCTCTTGGTCAGTACTGGTGAAATATTCTCAGTGATTCATCTTTGGTTATGCCGCCATGAAAGAAAAATGCTCTTTTCTTTTTACTTGGAAATAAAGTAGTGGAAGATGCAGGAAGTATGTGTGATTTGTAATGCTATAACTACTTGGGAAGCATACTGTGTTAAATATGTGTGTGTATGTATCTATATTTATGTTTTTCCTCCTCAGACCTTACTAAGAATATGGACTTATGCAGGTGGATGTTTAATAGTCTTGCACATCTGGGTGTTGAGTGACCCTACCGTAGCTGGATGTTCTGTAAATAATCCATTCCTGACTGACAGCTTCCAGAACATGGTTGCCTTGGATTTTATCTCTATTAAAGCAACTCTTTCTTTTTTTTCCGTTAAGAGCTACGGTGACCCCAGTAACTCAGTCTTTATTTGAAAGTGTTGCAGCTATTGTTGATCATCCAAACTTTGTATTCATGAATTAGCCCCACTAGTCAGTATTTGTTTTATGCAACCAGGGATGTTGAATGTGAATGAACATTGAATGTTCACAGCAATATTTGTTTTCTATATTGCCACTTCTAACGATTATTGTTTTTTTGTCATGCATGACCGGTTGTGCTGAAGTCGGAGTTTCCTTACCATAATAGACTTGTGTATCTTGTCTCTAAGAGAAAAGGAGTCCATCAGTTCTTCAGCCAGGGAGATGACAGGTGTTGAAAGCCAACATGAAAGAGAGCGAATTATTAGAAGGATCAAAGGAATTTTTACTTCCTGACCCCAACGTTTCTGCCATTTTTTGAGGAATGCTGCTATCACAGTGTGCGTTGCAAAATTGTCCTGTGTTCTGTGAGCTAAATAGCAGCCTGGTTATGGCACAGTCAGTTGGTCTGCTTGCTGTGGGGTTAGGAGTGTGTGCTGGCAAAAATGTATGTTGGCAGGCATATGCTCGTATATACATTAATTTTATTGCACAGCTGTGTCTCTACTGGGGGCTTCTGTCAGCAGTTGTCTCAGTAAGGCATTAATATCTCCACACTTTAGACTGACATAGCAATAGGGATGAATATCTGTAGCAAAGATCTGATCTGTAGGTCTTAGCCACAGAATATGTTGGAGTTTGGGAGCTATAAGAGCAAAGCCATTTTTTTGTCTTGCCTCTTTCGAAATCAGTCAGTCGAACTGTGCTTTTTTTGAATATTGCTTTTCAGGAATATATTTTGCAGCAGTTTAGCTACTGTTTGCCTGTTACTTTTTGAGCCAGATAGTATTCGTTATGCTATTTTTTTTTTAAATCCTAAGAAATTATTCTGTGGTTAGAAGGTACCTTAACTTTCAAACCAAACGTGTTCCTTTCTAACACCTGCTGTTACCTACTTGAGTAAGTCTTTGAACACTAAGTATAGTTCTCCAAGGGACAAACTAAGTACTTGTCACATTATCTGTGTCCACCCACCTGACAATCACTGTGTGTAGCTTGCTCCCAAAAGCCACTGTCTGTTTTGTTCATTTTTGTGACTTTTGCCACATATGCCTAATGCCATTCCCCTATAGTAAGATGTTCCTCCAGTCTCTTGGTTGGATAACTAGTGCTTCTTGATATCATTTGAAATTGTTGTATGTCATGGACAAATTGGGAGAGGTTAAGCATAAATTACTCAATTTCAGTTCCTTCCTGTACTTTTTTAATAAATCAACCAAATAAGATAGAGTAATTATTTGTTACATGGTACGATCAACATACTTACTGTAGGATTTAAACTAATTATATAGAAATTAACTACACAGAAACAGTCAAATGCCAGGGCTTCATCTGTGAAATGTGTGTTTACTCTGAAAATCATGAAGTGGTGGATAAGAACTCAGTTTGAACACAAAAATCCACAGTGCTGTTAAAGTTACACCCCTTCACAGCAAAATACCAATAATCCAGGTGAAATGCTATCAGATTGCTTTAGAAGTGAGAGTTGCTGGCCCCTAGAAAGTCAGGGTGAAAGCTGAGTCTACCATTAAAGTTGACTGTTCTTCTATAAAAACATTTGTATGTCCATTTTACATTTACTGTTATCGTATTTGTTAATGAAGAGATTAATTCTATCAAAATATACACTTAGTACTATTGCAGAAGGCTTACAAAATGATCTACAAAAATAAATACTATCAGCAGGGTTTATTTGCTGTAAACACTAAAATGGACTAAGACTAATGTTTGTGAATACTTTGTAAAAGGACATTGTGTTAGCAAACTTCCTGAAAGAAAATTGCTTAGGGTTAAAAGAAGAGTAATTAAAGGACATACTATTTTAGGACACTGGGAGTGTGGGTGTTATATCTTCTCAAAACCCTTCAAACTAGACATTGAATGTAAATTGTATTTCCTATTCATTCCTGAATAAAACCACTGGGTAATATTGTGTATTGTTGTCTGTCTACAAATGCAAGTTCTAGTAACTGTTCTGATGTTCTGTATTTATTGTCAACAGCTGAAAAGAAATTTGCCATTGTACTTGGCTCCTTGGAGGGCTTCTCCGTGTGTCTTTAGATCCTCCAAATCAGAACTTAAGCCAAATCTAGCCAGCGATGGAGTTGTCTGTGCGCCGCTTCAAACATTCACCGAAGAGGAGAAAATGCTGAAAAATATGGGTACCTATTATCTGTGTGGTTAAAATTCAGAAATGTCTAACTAAAAGTGAAATTTTAGCTTAAAAATTTCTTTTCATTCTTTATTTCTAGTTAAATGTTGAGATTGTTGTGTGGGATTGTGCTTAATTTTAAAACTGCGTTAGCTCACGAGAGAAAAATGTAATGGTTTTTTTCCATGTTACCATAGCACAGTTCCACATGTCATAGTGCAGTTTACTCTGCATAAATATTAGCTGTTTAAAACTGTTGCTGTCACAGAAGTGAAGTTGCCTGGCACTGACTCATGCCCATTCTGAAGTGTTTAGTTTAGCTACAGCTGGTTTTCGGAGATTTCAAATATACCCAGAATGGTGACAGATGTGATGTGAGTGTCTGCCATGCAGCCAGGCCTGAATGAAGAAGACCGTGTTTCAGAAGGGATCCTTAGAGCAAAGGTGAAAGAGTGAGAAACTGCACGTCTGGGAGAGAGCTTATAAAAGGCTCTGATTAAACAGGAGCAGTCTTACAGGATTTTGTGCGCTCAGAATAACATGCGTTATAGCCTGAGACCATCTTCCCAAACGACAGGTTTCATTTATAAAGAAATATGATACAGCTAACCAAATAAGGGATGTATTTGAAATATTTTCTAAAATTTTTTTGGTCAACCAATGTTACATAAGTGTTGCTGAGATGTTTTCAAAGTTTCTGAATTTATAGGAAGTGTTTGTTTTGGTTTAGAGAGTTGAAGCTGAGTTCAGAAAGCAATTATAATTGAGCCTTGTGACACATCACCTTGTTTCACTTGAGCAACAAATTGTCCTTTTATTAACTTGTCTAGGAGAGTCAGGGAATACATGCATAACCTGTCGGAAGTACCACATGACTGTTACATTGATCTTCAAGGAGCGTATTAGAATACTTACATGCTGTCTTTCTTCTCTTCATTACAGTGACAAAATTTGCTCAGGAACGAGTTGCACCTTTGGTGCAAAAAATGGATGAGAATTCGAAAATGGAAGACTCTATAATACAGGGATTGTTTGAACAAGGGGTCTGCACACTTTTACTTAATCTTTTATTCAGAAAGTGACATCATTTTATGAATCTCTAGCTGTGCACTTTCCAGATTTTTAGATTAAGAGATTGAGGGATATAATTTGAGTGAACCAATGAATCATTACAAATTTTGTATTTATCAACAGCAAGGCAACTTTCTTCTCCATCTTTTACTGTAATATTCTTTCCATATCTCTCTCTCCCACAGCCCATTCTTCATCTTATTGTTGAGTTCCTTGTCTTCCTCCCCCTGCACTTTTTTTTTTTTTAATTGGATAAGCATAATTGCATAGAATGCTAGAACCAGCATGACTGATAAGTGGTGCTGGAAAAGGGTATCAGGAGTCCTTTATGTCCTTACTGGCCAATCACAAGGACTTGTGTTGCAGATATCCTGTTGATCATTCCTGGGTCCAATTTTAGCCTTTCCTGCTATCAAACCTAAAGCTTGCATGTGTTTAGAATGTCATTTTACATGACAACACTCTAAATATTAGAATTCTGTTGAGATTGCAGTTATTCTGGAAAATGTAATTAAATTAGGGTGATGATTGGCCTGTATACTGCATGAATTCTTGCATGAATTGCGTATCAACTTCTGTGAAGAACTGTTAGTTTGTTAAGGGTATTGAAGGAAAACAGGTCTTTGGGGAAGGATCTGGAAATACTTACATTCTGTGGTTTTCGTTTTAATCCCTTAAGTATTAGCTTGAACTAAAAAGTTGCTGAAAGGAACCAACAAATTGATACAGTTGTATCTTTTACATTGCAGCTGATGAGTATTGATCTTGGGGAAGAATATGGAGGAACTGGAGCTTCGTTTTTTTCAGTCATATTGGTGGTAGAAGAGTTGGCCAAAGTTGATCCAGCTGTAGCTCTTCTATGTGAACTCCAAAATACACTAACAAATAAGTTGTTTACCACATATGGAACGGAAGAACAAAAGAGAACTTACTTGCCCAGAGTCGCTAAAGATACAGTGAGTCAAATTCTCACTTCACTAAACTATAATATAATTTTTAATAGTTCAGTAATGTTAGTGGGGCGGGTTTTTTCAGTAACTAAATGGGTAACTGCAACATTGGAAAATATATGTGACCTTTGAAACACTGGTTAGAGCTGAGATCTGTGGTGATAAAGATATGCCCTGTCATCAGTAACTGAAAGGTAAAAGTGGAAAGGTGCTTATTAGTTTCATTAAAATTTAATTTACCATGCAAAAGAACTTTAAAGTAATTGACTTTGAGAGACGTGATTACATAGTGTTTCTATTCTCAAACTTAGTTACTTTGACACAATAATATGTTTGGTTTAATATGTTTGAATTTAAGAGACTTAGGCTTCTTTGTAACTGTTTTCGTTGCAGAATTTTTTATATGTTGTCCCTATGTGTACAGTAAAAATTAAAATGAATTTTTCCCTTCAATTGACAGATAGGCAGTTTCTGTCTTTCGGAGGCTGGATCTGGCAGTGACGCTTTTTCTTTGAAGACTCGGGCTGAAAAGAAAGGAGACTACTACATCATCAATGGCTCAAAGATGTGGATTAGCTTAGCAGAACACGCAGGAGTTTTCTTTGTGATGGCAAATACAGATCCGTCCTTAGTAAGTTGCTAAAGAATAGTTGCGTTTCAGTGACAGCTGATGATGTATGAAACTATGGATTTTGTACTAATAATCTGATGTTAAAGGTTAATATTCTTTGAACTTTTTCCTAGCTGACAGCAAACCTTTAAAAATATTTCCCAACAAAAATTGAGAACCTGCTGAGTAATTTAATAAATTCCTTCCACCAGGGAAAATAAAAATGTCAGAATCATAATTGCCTAGATGAAGAGCACAGCATGCATTGGTATTATTCTGAGTAACAGAAGAACAGGTAGTCTTTCCAACCCTTCTGCCTTAACTGACAAGTCGCTGTTGTTAAAAGGCAAAATAGAGCTTAGGCTACATGTACAGGAAAACTAAGAAGAATACATGAGCAAAGTATGCTCAGGTAAAAAACACATAGCTGAATACGCATGTTTCCAGTTTTGCCACCAATTTGCATATAGGTAGTAGATTCAGAAAAGTCAACTGCAGGCTTTAAAATGTACTATGCCAATACGGTAGAGTGATAATCAAATACAAAACTAAATTGTTTAAAGCTTTTATTTCTTTTCTAAATTTCTTCTGGTATCTCTTAAATTTTTAACTTGAAGATATTTATTTTTAAAATTAAAATTTCGGGTTTTGACTAAATAAGAAGAGGGGTTTTTCTTTCATTATATCGAACAGTTAAACATCATGTCGCTTTCTGAATTTTTGTTAATTTCTTCACAAGCTGGTGGGTGAATTGAGCACAACATACAATGAAATATCAAAATATGTTTGATAAGCCAGTTTCTGTATTTTTTAACTGCTGTGCTTTGCTGTGTAATCTGGAGTTGTTTCTGTATTAGTGTAACGTTTTAAAAATATGTAATACATTGTCTGCTTAAAGTTAAAAATTTGCTTTTAAATATTCAAGGAGGAGATTAAAAGTCAATGCTGCTCAAAGATTAAATAACAGTTGATGTCAGTGTAAGTGAGAAAACAGACCAGTGTAGAATTGTGTACTGAAATGTACACTCTGCACCGGCAGCTCCCGTTCGGTGAGAGGGGCTGTCACGGAGGTGAGATTGAAGCACCAGCCGCCTCGTCAATAAGAGGCGACTCTTCCAGAAGTACCACAGGACTCTTTCTGCCTCTCAGTGTCACCCTCTTAGTGACAGGAGGTGCTGTGGGCGTTAGGGGCAGGGAGAGATGGGAACATGGCCAGGAACACCTTGCATTTCTGTCTCATGGACCTTATAGTATGCTGCATAAGAGACGCTGCTGTGGTTATAGCTGGGGCAGCAAGAATGAGTGGTGGAAAGGAGAGAGAGCTGGGAATAAGAATAACACAGAGGGGAAAAAGAAAGTGACAGCTATCAGGAATCACCGTTCTGTACCTCAAGAATGTAGTTCAAAACTTCGAAGATGTGAAGATTGTAAGCCTGTATGTAGGAGATGCCAGAAGTTAGATTGGCTATACAATCTACATGTTGTCACATGCGTTATTTAGTGTCCTGTCCAGATCATTATCTGAAACACCAAATCAACTCTTTGAGCTTTTTATTAACAACCATCATAATGATTTCAAACTGCTTTATTAATTATATTCCCACTACCTCTCTAAAGTGATGAGGCAGTGATATCAATGTTCTGCAAACTGGAATCACAAGGAGAATGTGTGCACCAATTCTGGGTGTTAGATTAGGTCTGTTATAATACTTACAGTTCTACTGCACTTTGAATATTCAAGCACAGTTCCCAGTGCTGCCGGTCTCATCAGTCAGTGCTCTTACTTTGGATAACCTTAAAAGGAAGAATATATATGCAGCCTTCCATGACAAAAGTAGCTGAAGTAATTGGGCTTAAGTAAAATCCTGCATCCTATAGAATCATCTGACAGATGGCTTTAGAATCATTATTCATTTGACCACTTTAGTCTAAAGATACCTGGTGTCTTCTTGCAGTCCATTGTTTGACTGGGACATATGTTCCAACAGTGAGCAGTAACTTCACTGCACAGCAATAACTTGCTTTCCCAGTGATTTCCAGTATAGACAAGCACCACAGTCCTGTCTGTTTCATTTACGTAATACCAGTCTCCTCTCTTATCAAGAGAACTCTTAAGGTTGTTCTGATTATGTTTTCCACATGGAATATTTTAATAGAAAGGTATCTCTGGCCTTTGTTAAACCATAATTAGCAGACATAGAAGGAACAGATGAGGGTGCTGGTGTTTTATTTAGTAATATAGTACTAAGCAGGTGTAAAATTTCAGTATTGGAATGAGATATTTTGACCGGCATTTGGTGATATTAGTATAAAAACCAGTTCTTGATTATTTTTTAATTCACCCTAGGGATACAGGGGAATTACGTGCTTCATAGTAGATCGTGACACAGAGGGACTACATGTAGGGAAGAAGGAGGACAAGCTTGGAATCAGAGCGTCTTCTACCTGCCCAGTAACATTTGAAAACGTTAAGGTATTGGAAGTTGTTTAGCTATTGAAGCATAATTTGTGTATAATTGGAACTTGACCACATATAGGGAAGAAATGTTAACTAAATTAATTTTTTTTTTTTTCCTTAGACATACTGATTGTATGGCATATTTTAACGTTTTCCTGCCCGTTCTTTCACAGAAGTCTTGAGGGGGATTGGGTTTCTTAAATTTTGATACAGTTCTTCTCAGTCATCAGTTTATAATCACATGTATCAGGAAGTGATCTAATCAGCTATTCTAGGAATCAAATGTCTGGTTTATGTTTTATGCCTCACTTATGAGGAACATTAAATAAAACACGTACACTGCTTCACCCGTGAACCCTTCTAGCAGTTGCAAAGCAGAATAAAACAGAAGTAATTGAGTGGTTTTATTCTTTAGGTTCCCGAGACCAGTATCCTGGGACAGGTTGGCCAAGGCTATAAGTATGCAATTGGAATGCTAAATACCGGCAGAATAGGTATTGCTGCACAGGTGGGTAATTTTGTTTAATACTGAATACAACTTTGAATTTGGATTGAAATTTACAATATATTTAAAGCTAATACGAATAAACAATTTAGAAAATACTTTATTAAAAACTAAATTGCCACTAGATGTCACTATTCCTGTATCTAAGTTACAGTAAAATACTGAAACAACTGTAAATGGTGTAATTTACATTTGGTGTAATGTAAATGGTGTAAACTGTAAATGGTAAAATTCTCTGGTGACATAAGCAATAGATTTAGAAAACATTAAATGGCAATTAGTTTGCCTTTGGTGGTTAACTTATTGCTACTGAAATGTATCAACATTCTTATGTTCATTATGCAAATTTATTTTACAAAGAAGACTAGCTTTGGAAAATATATCACACTGAAATGTATAATATTAATGCTTCTAACCGTGATTGTGTGGCATTGCCAAATGTGACCTTATAACCAATGTTTTCCCAACAACTTAAAAGTCAATTTCTTTTTAAAATAAATACAATTTTTTTTTTATAGCAGAAGTGTCCTAATTCATTGTTGCGTTTGAAAATTGGACCTTATGGCATCTTAGGGAAAAATATTTGCTGACCTTGGAGTTATTTCAGAATGTTGTATTTTGTTGTAGACTCAGTTTGGATCTCAGATTGCTGCTGAGTTCCGTGGAAATCAGGTTCAGCGCTGTAATAAAGTGACTTATGGAAAGTTTTTATATTTCTAATGTACTTCTGAAAGTAATCTTTTCTTTGTTTCTACTTTGTTGTGGATGTAGTTGTGCTGCGTAGGGTG
This sequence comes from Dromas ardeola, assembly GCA_013398915.1. Taxonomy (NCBI): domain Eukaryota; kingdom Metazoa; phylum Chordata; class Aves; order Charadriiformes; family Dromadidae; genus Dromas; species Dromas ardeola. The sequence goes on along the minus strand of VYZM01017802.1, from coordinate 514,349 downwards.
TAATATGTTTGTACTACCGATCGCCCTTATCTTTTGCCCTAGTTGCAAACAGACCAGAAGTAATAATCCTCGTGAAATTTAGACTTTCCACATGGCAGTATACTGTGCTGCTAAATGGGTTGGCTTTTCCATCATTTCTAAATATTATCTATGATTAAACTTTGTCTGATACGGCATTTAAAAACTAGGGTTGTGGGCCCCGTTGTTCCCAGAGATATAAATAATGTAAAGGCTCTGGCAGTAAAATACATGGTCTGGATTTTACTCTTAATTACTCCAAGTTACACTTATAACCTAATTAAAAGTTAAGGTTAGGTAGTTGTTATATCTTAGTTACTACTTTCTTGGCACCTTCAAATGAAGAAAAATGTACTTGAATGTACAAGAACAGCAGTTCTAAAGCCCTGTAGTATTGAATTTGCAGTAGTAATAGTTTTAAAAGATAATGAACATCTTATAAAATGTAACTGAAAAAACGGTTTCAGATAGTTTTAGTGCAAGGTGGCTGCATATATTGCTACAGGTGCTGAAGTTGGTATACTTGGTTCATCTGTATGATTTTATGCAAGAAGGCAACAAATCGGGTGATACAGCTGATTAGCAGCAGACTGTATCATTTTCTTATGTTTTTTTTCCCCACGTACTCATTTTCCTGTGTATTGTGTTTTGGGTTTTTTTTCCTAGAATCTTAAATGATTAAGGAGTAGGTGTCTGAATGCATTCAGAGTCATGTTTTCATCTTCTTGGGGGCCCTTGGCTTTCAGCTTAATATGTAGGTCTATCCAAAATACCCATACACTGTTGTACATCATTAAAAGTAGTTTGACTTAAGCTGCTTGATGTGACAACTGACTGCCACATTGTAGCAGCCCGTCTTGACATAAAAAAAGTTTTATGAGATTCTAATTTTACCATATCATGTTACCTTGCTTTTTGATAGTTCTTCGTGCCATTCATTTCCCTTTTTTTTCCCTCCCTTGTTTGATGCTTCACCTAGTCTAATTTCCTATCTTTCTTTTTCCTAGGAAAGAAACTAGGTTGGTAGAATGCGTTCAGATGGATGGTAGTTATATAGTGAAACCAACTGATCTTCACTAATAGCTATGTATGCCAAGATATATGAAAGACAGGATCCTTTCTTTACTATCTTGTTTGGAATGGAATACACTTCTTAAAATTTGGTAGTTAAACTAACATGAAACTAGTTTACTTTCCAGATTTCATAATGTTTCTTTAGGCTAAAAAATCAAACACGAAGGTAGATGTGAGTTACTTCTTCATAAATGTTGATATGTAGTTTTCCCAGATGTTATCCTCCAAGATAACAATTGAGTTTTTCTGTCTTTGCTGCTGAGTGAAAAGAGTGTGTGAAAAGACAATGGGTCTTCTAAAATTGTTGTGTTGAGTTGGTTTTTTTCTAGAAAATGCTGGAACAAATGTTATCTCTCCTTCCACTATATTAATTTTCTAACTTCTGAAATAAATTGCTAATTCTTCTATACTGTTAAGTCTTCTATAAAATGAGAAATTATTTTGATTATGAAAATAGCTTTGAATAATCACTCAAATTATTTTTCCTTTAATAGTGTAATGTAGATCTATAGATCTTTAGTTTACAGTATAGTTCCCATGTCATTAAGAATTCCCAGAAACACTTAATATTTGCACATTTGACCACAATTGACCCATAAGTTTTGTTCAAAAATTAGTGATACTCTTTTCACACATATTTTGCCTTTATTAAGAAAGTTTCTCCTCAAAGTTTGATTTATTTCTTTTTTTTTTTTTTTGTCCTAACTCACCTCAGTATGTCTTATTTCTTACAGATGTTGGGACTTGCTCAGGGGTGTTTTGACCATACAATTCCCTATACAAAGGAGAGAGTCCAGTTTGGGAAAAGCGTATTCGATTTCCAGGTACTTGTTAATGAACACATGGGAAGTTTCCTCCAAGAGAGTAGTATTTACCCCGGTAGTAGTAACTACTGTGAGTAGATGATGTCAGTAAAATGAGTAATCTGATTTGCATAATTTGTGCTCCACCTTGTGTCATGTCTCTGCTTCTCAATATTTGAGAATTTTTCAAAAGAATGTCAGATGAGCATTCATCTGCCAATTAAAATATATAAATTCAGTGCTATGTTCCTTGTCAAGCACCATATAAATAATTTAAAACTTCAAAACGTTATTAGCATAACTCCTTTTGCTTGATACTATATTCACTGCCTTTGAAAATAATACACATGGAACCCCTTTCTCTTCCAATTTTAATATCGCAGTATGTTGAATGTGTTTCAGTTTTTATAGCCTTTCATGAGGTTCAGGGGAAGGCCTTTTTCTGGAGACACTAGAAATTATAAAAAGATGAGGAAAACTGATTGAATTATTAGATTTCCTGTGCTATACAAAGACATTTAGTTTTCATGATAATATCTGTATCTTAAAACGAAAAAGACTCTTTGTTGCAAAAATGATGTATAGTTTAATAAGGAAGATATATAATTGTAATTACTATAGTAATTTTCTTGTTAAAAGAAACCTACATCTTGGCTGAAGAGAAGGAACATTAGTACTACTCATAATTTATACAAATTTTAGGAAGCACCCAGAGATATCTAGGAAATGATTGGAACGGCGTCTTTTGAATGGGAAATGGAATTTTTAATTGCCAAATCATTTTGTTATTTTGACCTGCATATATATTTTTGCAAATTTTAGGGAGCAGTATTAGCAAAATGAAATATTTCATTGTGTTTTAGGAGCAAGTTAGGCTACTAAATGTTCATTTTCAGCCATTAAAATGTTTGGGTCTCCTTAAATAAACCTATTCTTCTGTAATACCTACCATTTAGATGTGAGCTCCATCACCTTTTTCCTTCCCTTTGAATCCATTCATCAGTCATGTCCTCTATACTTCTATGCTGCTCCTAACTCTTCTCTCATGGCTATGGGACATGGGAAGAAGTGGTTGTCACCTTGCTAGTTCTCCACTTCATTTAAGAGGTACTTTTTTCAAGTCTTTCTTGGTTAAGCTCATCAGAGAACTAGACTTGTTGAGTATGAATGTTCTCAATAAAGAGCTGCAAAATAAAAATACAGCTTTGACCTACCCATGTCTCTGCGGTGCTGAGGAGAACATTAAGATTTGGCTGAAACTTTCCTTGCTATTCATGGGTACAGGTAGGTTCAGGTAGAACCCTCCTGTCCAGCCGATCAGGCAAGAAGTTCCCCAATACTCCTGTATCAAAGAAGGAGGAAGGAGAAAATGGGAGTGTCATTCCTAGAAGGACTTTGGTGGCCCAGAGGTTTTCCAACGTCGATGTCATAGAGGCGGAGATGTGCAGAATTACTAGTCCATCTAGATTTTGTGTTTTTATTTTACAGTGTAGGTATGTTCCCTGGTGAAAAGAATGGCTCTTGCTAGAAATTCCAGCTGAGTACTAGATACTGGTTCTGCCTGACTTGCTTTGTGCTTGTTATAGGGGATGCAACATCAGATAGCTCAGGTGGCCACGCAGCTGGAGGCGGCGAGGTTGCTGACCTACAATGCAGCTCGTCTTGCAGAAACAGGAAGGCCATTCATAAAGGAGGCAAGCATGGCCAAATACTACGCTGCTGAGGTAACCTACAGGTTCTTTATTCAATGGATTTATTTCACTGCTGTTTAAATGTTTCTTCTGTTACTGAATATATAACTTTGAATTCAAGTTTTGCTGTGAGATCTGTGGAGGTACTTTGACCTTGTTTCTCGTTCTTAGTCTGTGCATCGAATGTAAAGTAGGCCACCAGAGAATATACTGTTCACGCCCCTAAATAAAATTTTGGAAAACAAGCAACAATATTAAAAGAGAAAGTGAATTAGTATTTTCTCTCATCTAGAGAGATTTAATTTTCTTGGAATTCTCTTTATGTGGCTGGAGAAATGGCATGGTAACACTCCGTTTGTGAGCATTTCAATTCTGCTGGTCACAACTGCGAGTCTTAATATGATTCCAAACTGGATTGCTTCTGCCCCTTGGTAGTTGCTGTCTTGCATACTGCTGCTCATCTTTTTCACAGTGCAGCACAGGAACTATTGCAATAACACTTAGTGAATTCTTAATGTCCTCTGATTTAGAAAAGTGTAATTTTTATTCTAAAATAACTTGCGTAAATAAGATGAATACAAAAATATTGGTACTTCCTCTTCCCGCTTGTTCTAGTAACTGCTTTAATTACTGTTTTGTTTTCACTTTAAATAGCTACGAAGAATAAAAGTTACTACTGCCAGCATGAATTTAAATTCTGAAATTGTGACTCTGAAACTATTTTCATAGGTTGCAACACTGACAACTAGTAAATGTATTGAATGGATGGGTGGTGTTGGATTCACAAAAAATTACCCAATAGAAAAGTACTATCGTGACTGCAAGATAGGTGAGTGATAGTTTCTTAACAAGTATTTCTTGTAGCACTAGTAGTTGTAAAGTTTGGGGATGACTGGCTATTTTTTTTAATATATTTTTTCTGTGAGACTGTGATGAACATGGATTCAAAGGCTGAGATATAAAATGTAAAACTAAAACTTTTGGTATAAACACCCATGTATGTAAGGCTAGTTAAAATGTTTCATTAGATATACCAACAAAATAGGCACACACATTGTATCCCATTCTATTAAGAAAATTCCAGTTCAAAAAAACCTGAAAATACTTTCTTTGCCTTTAAGATCTGTATCTATGCGGAGTTTTATTTTCAGGACTTCCTTGTTTACCAGTATAATCCTTGGACCTAACAGTTTAACATTTCTAACAATATTACCCTTTCACTTTTATTGCTGATAGCATTTGTGAATTCTTAATTTTTGTTGGTTATTTAGGAATTGCTTTTCAGGAAATAGTCTTGTCATTATGTTGTACCAGCAGAAGAGTATTTTTATTGTTGCAGATAATAAAATATGAACATTTATGCAAATAATAATTCTGTTTCTAGAATTTGCTCAGTAAAGCTTCACTTCATAATTCTGAATGTTCTAACTGCACTGTTAGAATGATATCTTGGTCTCTCTTCATGTACTCACTGTGGTTTTATAGTTTTCTGATTTATTTTCTTCTGATTTCAGGTACAATATATGAAGGAACTTCAAATATCCAGTTGAGCACCATTGCAAAAAGCTTAGCACAGGAGTACTGAAACCATAAGGACTTCTGACTGTTAGCAGGAATTGTTTCACTGAACACTCATTGTGAATTACACATTTATTTGTAACTGTAAAAATCATAAATAAGAATACAACATCGCAGACAAAATTGTAAGGAAAACCATGAGTTCCCCATTTCAGGACAGTGAGCATGTGGTTCCTGTGAAATCATGAATTCCACGTTCAAATCCAAACTATGGGTTGAAAGTATCTCTTTCCGCCTGAGACACTTCTGACCTAATACATTGTCTGAAATTATTTTGTTGCCATAGGTTATGCAAACAGTGTATCTCCACCTTGAGATTTCAAAGTGAAAACAAAAGCAGCCAAATCCTTGGTTTGCCTGATGTGAACAGTTCTGTTAAGCCACCTGGGAGAAAGGACTCTACATGTGCAGCAGAGCTGTTGCATGGCGTGAAGCTGCTGTTTGGTCGTGATGCCCATTATTAGCATGGGGAGCAGGATAGGTATGTGGAAAGAGACAGAAGCGATGGTTTCCTCTCTCCCAGGTGGAGCAATGTCTGTGGAGCTGCTGTAATTGGAGTAATTTTTATAGCAGCCCTTAGTGCGTTCTCAAGTATATCTTGGTCATTAAGCCCTTCCAGCCCCAACTTGTAGTACTGAAAGGTGGATAACATCTACCTCCCTTTCCAGCCTTCTCAGCTGTTAAGGGTTTTAATCTAAGAGGCTATTTATAGTTCTCCTTTCATAAAAGGTTGAGTATAAATCCTTGTGAAATGGGGTTAAAAAAGCTCTAGTAGTTCTGCAAAAAGACAGAGATATAAGCTAGGTAATAGGAATGCTGTGATACTACATCACAGTGGCCTTTCCACGTTCCGTGCATTTTACAAACTTTACAAACAATCCTCAGAGCGTTCCTGGGAGTTAGGGAGGGACTGTTAATTTGAAGCTTGGAAAACTTGCTTGTGGAAGTTAGTGGTTCTCTACAAAATGAGGAAAGTTTTTCTCCTTTTGAGAGAGGGAGAAGGTGGGGGGGGTGAGAAGTATTTGCCTTTTTATCCCTCTCTGTTTGCTTTAAAAGTAGACATTTTATTTACTGCAGAAACCTCTTCAGTGCTGGAGAACTAATTAACTAAGAATCAAGAGACGGAAAGCTTAATGTATGAAAAATTATTGCAATTGCTGTAATTGGCAATTTGTTTCAAGTGGTTTTGGGAGGGAAAGATTGGGTTTCTGGTTTTGGGTGACTTAGAAGAATCTCATTTTTAAAGCTTGCTAGTCACTGATTATTCACTTTGAATAGAGATTAGATTGTTGTAGTCTGAGACTCTTAAAGGATTTTCTAGCAAAACTAGGGTAAATGACACTTAACAAATACAATTTTGTAAAACAAGCAGACTGCAGTGCCTTATACAAAGCAACAAGCAAGAGGGAAAAGCACTATTAAAAAGTTGTCTGACTTGCTGTGAGCTTCCAAGGGAAGTAACTACTTTAGCGAATGTCTTCCCCCACATAGATGTTTTGCCCCTTGATAGATGAAGAATTAATGTGGTAGTTACCCTGACACCAATAAAAAAAAGCATCTCCCATATCAGTTTGATCAACATCTTTGAGATTTTGAAAAATACAAGAGTAGGAGTGTAGACTAGATAATTTCTGAAGGTTTCTTCTAGCTACATTATTATTGCTGCTGCTGTTGTTGTCGTCGTCATTACTATTATTATGATTAATGCATTTCAGGTTGTTTGCAGGCTTTGTTTCAGCTTAACTGAAACAGCTGGGGAGAGTGTTAGACTAGAATTAAGACTACAGATACTGCAACATTTAACTACAGTTATTTTGCTCACCATAGTCTGTCATAGTCTAAAATAATCATAACCATACTACAGAACGCTTGAGTTAACATTGATGAATATGATGAGTTGTGCTCATGTGAGATGCAGTCTTTAGCTGCTGCAGTTTAGCCTGCTTTGCTAACATGAGTGTCAGCAGAGATCAGGTCTTGATTCGTACTGTTTGGTAGATCTCCTCATTTGAGTTACTATCTTAGCTTGGCTTCTGTAGTTTTGCGAGAGGCTAAGAAGTGAATGACAATACTTAACTGACTTAATATAGTGCTAAAAGCAAACTCCTTATGGAGGAAAGTGCAGAGCTTTTTGAAGGAGTGTTAAGGGCTGGATATCCAGGATTATGTAAAAGGACTGTCTCCTTGTGTAGAACTGTGTCAGGAAAAAAATAATCAGAAAAAAAATCAAAATAATGTGATTTCCTTCAGCCTGAACTTAGATGCCGTACTCCAGGAAACAATCTGAACGGCCTCGTCAGCTACTCAACAGTTCTTCTCAGAAAAGCAAGGTCAAGCCTTTAACTAATATTACAACTGTAAATATTCCACATCTCTCAGTTCTATATGCTGTATTCTATATGTATTGAATGTATGTATTGTATTTATTTTTTTTGGTCGACAAAATTCTGTGGAGCAATATGCGCACAAATGAATTATAACCACTGAGTTTCTTTCATCGTTGTTTTAAAGGGGCACGTACCACTGTGGAGAGCATTAGGTATTCTGGTCGCTGACTCTGGGAAGAGTTAACGTGTCTCATCCCCTTCAGTCTGAGGCCACTGCTGCACTAATGCAGCCGTTGGTTTAGTAATAAAATTACTGCGCCATTGTCCAGGAGCTCTTAAGAGCTGCCTGTGCCCCCCAGCCCCTGTTCAGTCTGGGACAGGTGTGCATGAATCGTCATAAATTGCATGTCTGCATTTGGCACTGTGGGCACAGGACTGTTGATGGTGGTTGGCCACACCAGTAGGTGTAGGGCTGCAGAGCTGGCGTTGTAAACGCCGTGAGGCTTTCTGTGCTAATGACAGGGCTCAAAGCTGCTTTATACACAAGAAGTATTTATATTGGTGAGTTTTCCCTTTATATGCCCTTAGTCAGACCAGTCAGTCTAGCCTGAAACAGCATTTTCAGTATCAAGTGTTGCATCTGGGTTTCCCTGTTTAGAAGAAAAGACCCGTATTGAGAATGTATTAAAAAGTGCCTGAGTTTGATATTTGACTTAATACAATGCTAATCTTCTATATCGGGTGATGGTTCTCTAATAATCTGTCATTTAAAACTTTTCCCAGATCTTGCCATTTTTGTACTGGGAGAGAATGAGTATACCATCTGTCAAGTTTCTTCAGTATTATTCTGGTTTGTAATAAAGGTCTGAGGCACATTTCCACAGAAAGGTTTAATCACTACTTGGGAAATACTCAAATACAACATTTTATATGATGTTTCCTATGCTGTTGTTCGTTCTTTCATATTTTCTTTTCCCCATATAAAAATTTTGTTAGAAAAGGCTTGTGTGAAATATACAGTAATTGTTCATTGGGAGCCTTTTGCTACGTAAAGAATTTTCTAATTAACATATTGCATTTCCATTTGGAAGTTTTTTTGGTGAGAGACACATTTCAAGTTATTCCTACCAAGCCAAGCTCGATTTGAAGTGCAGTCTGCTTCAAAAGCAGCTGTCTGACTTTCCTGAGCTTGCTTATTAGATACACGAAAGATGAAGAAATGTTTTTCCTCAACCCCAGAAAGTATTCAGTGTACCAAGGCGATAGATCTTCTTCTAAGAGAATTACGTGAAAGTGGTTAACAGCGACCACAAATGCTTCATAAATATTTACCTGTTACGTTATCACTGTTGGCGGAGGCTGATGGGCAGATGAATATGTATTGTGTGATACCCAAAGAGTTTTCACACAATTTGTCATTTTATGTTTTATCGAAATACAGTCGTTGCAGAGCGTTTTGCAAGGAGTTGTCTTCGTCAGAAGTGTCACACCTTGGTCTAGATCTAGGTGAGAAGCATGGTTAGTAGCCTAGAGCTATGTAGCATGATTGACTGTACATGCAGGGGAGAGGAAGCAAAAGTTCTTTGCGAGCCCGCACCAGAGACAGTGAAACATCAGTGCATCATGAATCTAGAGTTCCAGGCTAACAAATAGGTATTACAATCATTATTTCAGTTAAATATGCCAGTTGTAAGATCAGTCGCTGTAATTAACAAAGTCCAGCTTGGCGGCATTGAGGGAATTTCTCATTATCTGATACTAGAGACGTTATTAAGCTGCTTTGAAATCTCGGCGTTTATTATCCTCTAAAAATATTCTGTTCATGTGCAGTAACTATCTAATACATGAGGTGACTAGAGCTAACCAGTGTGTTTCCTAATGGCTTGTTTCATAGATCAGAGCATTCAAATGTTGATTCGTATTGGTATATTAATGCTCAAAAGAACATGCAATGCACAATTCAACATTTTTTCTGATAAAATATTTTAAAATACAAATCAAAAAGATGTACAGTCTAAATAGGCAGCAATAGCATTTTTATATATTCCTTCAAGATCACTTACATTTTTCTGAAACTATTCTTCCTCTGTGTGTCTTACTAGCTGTAGAGCTACTCGTGCTGGAAGACTGTACACAGAAAGAAATCTCCAGGTGACTTCACTGAAGATCCTAAACAAAAAGCACGCCCTACCTGACAGAAAGATGTGTCTCGATAGCCAAGTAACCAGCACTTTCAGAGCAGGATTTATTTAATATACACAATGAGAACTTCTGAACGTGCAGAAGCATACGTTCATCAAACATTTTGCAGGGATCTCCGTAGAAAGGGAAGCTATTGCAAATTGTAACCACTTTCTTAGAAAAAAAAAATCCCAAAAAATTTTAATAGCAACAGGAAGACCTAAAATACAGCAATAAATCCCCACCTTCCACATTGCAAGGTTGTGTTGTCACCTAACCAGGAAATAAGCACATGTGGACTGAAAAGTAAATTGTGCTCTCTAACCAGCCAGACCTGGAGGTCTCTTGCAGTCTGAAGTGTTGCACAAACCATTGTCGCAATTTGTGATGGCTTTAAGAACATCTGTTATCAATCACCAGATAAGGCAGAGCTGGACTGCTTTGGGTACGTGTTATAGAGGAGAGAGGTCAACTTGCAGACATTAGCAAAACTTAAAATGAGCTTTGCTTCATCTGTAGCGATGGCTGGAGGGGGGTGGTGGGAAAGTGCTCGTCGGTGGGAAGCGCTGAAATGGTGCGTTGTTGCTTGTTTGGTTTAGGGCCAAATACAGGTTGGCAGATCAAGAAATGCCTTAATGTTAATGGTAACTTTCTTTCCTAATATAAAGGGAACGAAGGGAAGAGTGGAGCTGCAAATACGATGGGTTGATGTTGAGTTTGTGTCCCATGCCTTTCTCAGCCCAGTGAGTTTCATTGTTTCGGTTTTGAAAGGTTTCCATTTTGCAGAAGGGCTCGGGTGGGGTCTCCACTTCATAGGACACAAGAAGCTGTAATACACACCCAGAGCTGATGCCCTCCTGGTTGAGGGGTTGTTTCCTGCCTTGTCTTGTGAGCATTCAGCTAAGACTTTTACATGATGACCACCCATGAGAGGAATAATTGAGAATAGAGAGGAATATGAGAATAATTTTCTGATCCTCCTTTTCATCACATTGTTTACTGCAAGTTTCTTGTATATTTTTGGCCTGAATAATTTTCTAGGACATGCTGGAAGATTTTTCTGTTTGCTAATTTGCATCCTAGCGATGCAAATTAAATGCAAATTTTTCAATATAACCAGAGCAGTCATCCAGTTTTTAATTTGATACTGTGTCGCTGAGTTTTTCTGCCTTTGTTTCGATGGTACCTAAAGACATGATAATTACATTTTAGAAAGACACTCACTTCTCAGGATTTTTATTATGTGTGAGTGTGAAAGGTTAAGAGTCCCAGAAGCTGCAAATGTTATTTATGCTAAAATGTATTAGCTGATATAACTTTGTTTATGGAGTCACTGTTTCATGCGCCCAACACCAACTGAAGGACCAGCTGAAGCAAAAAATCCAACTTTGAAATGATACCAAGTTGTAGGCACAATGTTTTACATTTTTTTGCCATTTATCTCATACGGAACAGCTATGTGTCAGCTCTGCTAAACTGACCTAAAAAGAATTAGGGAATAATTCAGAAATTAAAGTTAAGGTTCTGGAAATTTAGTTAAATACTGAAAAGCTCCTTAGAACTGGTTTTGTTAATGGAGCTGTTGAAGATATAGTTGGTATGGGGCAAATGTGTTTTAGTGGAAAAGCTGATGCTGTTTGTTTTAGGAAAGAAAATGTTAGACATTCTGTTCCTGAGGTGGAGGATGTTTACACACCAAATGCAGCATTTGCTCCAATTGTTCCCGAAAGAATTGAGGCAAAGCACTTTTTTCAGCTCAGGTACTTTTTGAACTTTGAAAATGTTTTATGACTCCCTATTATGTGCTAGAAGATGGTTATATGATATGAAGGCTGTATTTACGTTCAGAGTCTTGTTTTCCCCATGTTCAGAGAAAAAAATCCGTATGTTCCACTGTATGACTTTTATCAAACACAAACTGTTATGCTCCCTTCTTAAATTCCAAATTACTTTGTTCTTCTCGATGTCTGTCCAACCAAGCTTTAAACAGAAAATAATTTGTTCAGCTTAATATCAGCAAACGTCTACATTTGATTGATATGGCAGGTTATTTTGATTGTTGCTTGAATAATAAAAGCTAAATTCAGCAAGCTATTTGTCATAAAATATATTTGACTTCTGTGCAGGATTCACAGTTTCCAAGGTCCAAAGTAAGGTGCAGCAGTAGCTCTTCCATTTTATGATAGAAGTATTTTAGCTGTACCGTGCTTTGACTTCAGTGATTCAATTTGCAGAGATAAACAATTCTCTGGAGGTAATACAGCTTGTCATTATTTAATAATTATTTAAAATGTGCCTTGTTACCCTTGTGCAAGAATCTGGGACGCAAGAGTGTTGTGGTTGTCCTCTGATTCTTCAGGGTGCTGACACAGCATTGGGTTAAAGCACCCGGTGATCTGGTGTCTCAGACTATTGTAATTTAATAGCCAACCTTCTCTACACTGCTGCTTCTATGTAGAAGTGTCCAAAAATCTTTTTTTTTTTTTTTTTTAAACTGTAAAAGCCTTCTGGCACTGAATTACATCTATTTCTTGACTGAAACATATCTGCTCTATGCTAACCTCATTATCCAGGAATGATTTCTAGAAGAGGAAGTGAAGAATAATTAAATCATTCCTAACTGAAGGAAATGCTTCGCAGAACTATGCAAATTCCAATTTGGCCAAGATGCTGTGGTTCCATAGTCTATTTCTGGGAAGAGCAGCGGGAGAAACAGTTATTTTTGGAGTTACGGATAACCAGGCTCTGGCTTCATTTTTCTCTCTTGCCTTGAGATCAGAGCGCGCTGGGACATCCCTGTTCGGGGGGAGCTCGGTACCTGCCATCACCTGCTTCTCGGTGCCTGTGCTGCTGTAAGTGCTTCTAAATTAGACTTGCCCCACTCGCTGCAATGTCGTCTGCTTTGGTTGATGCCTGCTGAGGTCCCTGAAGTGAGGGATTTTGCCTGCGTGCAAAATCAGGGCTCAGCCCTCATCTGAAATAACTGCTTCTCTGCGGTCATGTGCGGCCCTGGCTGTCCTCACAGGGCAAAGGTACGAAGGGATGGAGCCGCTTCCCCTCGCTTCTCAACCTGCGATACACTGCCTGGAAAAAAAAGGGGATTACATTTTTGAGTCAAAAAATTAGATTTCTCTGTGTGTGCTCAGCAGGAATGCCTGGGGGAGCCCATGGGCTGAGCACCGCCCTCCCGGGGCTCTGGGGCTTACATCTTTAGATTTTCACATTTTCCCATCTGCAAATCTCACTTTTACAAGGCTTAAGGCAAAAAAGAGTGTAAAAGAAAAAAAAAACCCAACACTCACACAACTAGCTATTTTTACATGGGAATGTTTGCAAATACGTTAGTGATGTGTAATTGAATTATTAACTGGAAAAAATATAATTAGAGTGCTGGAAGAATGGCTTTTCAGTGCTCTACAACTTTTATCTTTCAAGGAATCAAATTGCTAAAATGAGTTATGCACTCAAGAAATCCGCTTAGAATTAACAACATATGTCCTACTTTTCCAGCTTTGCCTTTAAAAGTTGCATATTATAATAAAGTGTAAATAGCAAACTTCAGTGATTTGCAAAAGGTACCAGCCTTGCGTCTTTTCTAAACCGGTTGATTTATGTGCTGTTTGCTGTTTTTGAGAACACAAAACAATTAATTTATGTGTGAAAAGAACAGTGAATTAATCCTAGAGAGCCCTGGAGCCTTTAAAGACCTGAATCATATGTTGAGCTCGTTTAAAACTTGCATAAGAAATTAATGTAGAATAAAGCCCTTTAATTTGAAAAGTGCATCTATAGTAGGTGTCCCTAGGATATCTTCTGGATCATTATTCAGAAAGGTTAAGGAGGACTTTATTTTTTTCTTTCTTTCTTTTTTTATATTCAGTATGTATTTTCCAGTTTGCAGCTCAACATGGTGCATTTCAACTTATAAAGAGGCAGAGATTTTAAAAAGAAACGGGGAGCTTTTTATTCACCTTCCACTTAATTTCCTTGCTGCCTTGCCAGTCCCAGCTTAATGAATGTAATTGCTACCTTTGATGAAAATACTATTATCAAGATCACACATTACATTGGAAAACAGTTTTTCTTTAAACACAGCTACTGCAGTCTCTAATTATGCATGTAACAAGTGGCTCCCGAACAAAAGAGCATGTTGTCTACAATTGCTAGGAATTGGAGCAAGGCAAATTTGAACAAAGAACAGATTAGATTTGCTCCATGCTCCACAAAGCCCATTCCCCTGATTAATTTCCTGCAAAAACTAAAACAATTCTCTCTTAAAAGAAACTAACCCTCATCCCCAGAATGATCCATATGCCATTTGTGTCAATCTATATGATGATAATGGCTACAGATTTAAATTATTAACTATTAGATGTAGTAAAATAGGAAAGGTCTTTTATAAACTTACCTTTTCATATGTAAATAAGCAGTACAAGGACTTAAGGAACAAAAACCTGACTTTTCTGTGGAAACCACGAGCAAGAAAACACCCAGTAACTGAAAGTCTGAATTGTGCATGTATAATCCAATTATTTTGTCAGTTTACTCTGCGCTCCGTATTCTGCACAGGCACTGCAGCAGGAGTACTGGGTCTCCCAATGTCGTGTTGGGTTTTCCAAGAATGACATATTTGAGGGCTGCTTCCCATGTGTGCGCCTTGCGGAGAGTTCTTCTGAAAAGGATTTCATTTAATTCTTAAAACAAGCCATTTTGTCAACAGGATTTAATGAGCCAAAATCAGAATTGGAAATACGTTTTGCTATTATTCCATGGAAAAGCAGGCAGACACTGGTAACATTTTGAATTAGTACTGAATACAGAATCAACCTTTGATAAAATCCTGTGATACGGATTGAATTGTCTTTTATATTACTAATACAAGGAATTAGTCATAGCAATTTAAAACACAGTGTTATTTTTCTTTCTTATTTGTATTGATCTGGGATCCCTAGCTGTGGCCCATTGTACAAGACGCATATAATCCCCAGTTCGCTGGGTAAAAGCAAAAAAAAAAAAAAAAGGAGTTCTGCTTCAAAGTGTTTACAAGCTGGGTTAGGATTGGATGGGGACTAATGTAAACTAGTGTCTAGATTATTTTTAAGAAAAATTAGTGAGCAGAGACAGTGTACTGGTAAAAAAACATGCTAGCCCTGCATCCTCTCGCTTGCTGTAGTGAAAACGCTTAGTTCCTGCCAGTAAAGTCAGATTAGTGGCCGCAGAAGTGGTCCTGCCGCTATGGTGAACGGTGGGGTCTGCTCGGCACCACGCTCTGCCAGGTGGGATCCAAAGCCCCTTTACCTGTAACATGTGCTGGAGGCCTCAGGGTAGTCTGGGCTTCAGCTTTTTGGAGGAAGGTGGTTTGAGTGGTGTCCTCTCTGCCTGGCGAGGCCATAGACACGGGCACGTGTGAACTCTTCCCCTGGCCAAAGCCTTCAGTGCACTCAATACACAGGGAAGCCTATTCATGGGCTCACTGGTGCTGAAACAGGTAACACTAAGTGTATTCTCTATCATAAGCCAGAGAATACATTTAGTTTTACCTGTTTGAACTCTATCTTAATAGGGTTGGGTTTTAATCTTGAAACTTGGATTTCTAAGCAAGACCATGCTGAGAAATCTCCAAGCTTGATTGCCTGCACTCCCAGTCCCTTTACATAAAGCAACGTCTCTTCATCCGCGATGTATTTTCATGACTGTGTTATCTATGTGTCAGCTCCACCCCTGCACTGCTCTGTGATGTCTAGTTTAAGTCCCTCTCAGACTGAGTAACTCCGGTCTGTAGTGTTATGCTTGAAACAGGTGATGCTTCCTATGCCGGGATGACAATATTATGCAGTGTAACGCAGGACCGTAAGATGCAGTGGAAGAGAAATGCTTCTAAAATTAATGATGTGCAATGGCCAATAATAGGTTCCTCACTGTGAAGCTATTTCGCAAGAGAAAATGGCAGGGAGGGGAAGGAAAAGAGATACCAATTCTATTTTTCAAACGAATATTCTGAGTATCCACAGCCCTTCCTCTTCCCTGGGACTCACCCTGCAAGGTCCTACAGTCTCTTGTTCTCATATAAATCCCCAGGGGATGAAGACCACGTGGAAACTTCCAGGAACAAGTTGTCCATGCTTTCAGTAAGGGCAGACTTTGCCAGTGCTGGGGAATTCAGCACTGTTGGACCCACATTGTAGCACACTTCCAGGAGGTAAAAGCTACCTCCTGCAGCCTGCATGGGTTCTCATACATCTCTTTGGGGCTACGAACTCAGGAGATCAACTTACAAGTCTGTTTGGGTAGGAAATGACAATTTTACTTTTTCAGAGTACCAACTAACCATCAAAAAGTGGTGTCAACTGGCCATGGTCAAAGGATTTGCCCTGGTTTCAGCTGGGATATAGTCAGTTTTCTTCCTAGTAGCTGCTGTGGTTTGGATTTAGTATGAGAATAATGTTGATAACACATATTGTTTTAGTTGTTGCTAAGTAACGTTTATATTAAATCAAGAATTTTTTCAGCTTCCCACAGAAGGACAAGCACAGACAGGACAAGCCGGCCAAAGGAATATTCCGTACAATAGACGTCATGGTCAGTATATAAACGGGGATTGGCCAGGGGGCAGGAATCCACGATCACTGCTCAGGATGCGCTGGGCAACTGATCATCGGATAGTTAGAGTGACTTGTGGTGTATCACTTTATTTTATATATTCTTTTACCATTATTATCATTAAGGTTTTGGTTTTTTCCTCAGTCGTTACTGTTCTATTAAACTGCCTTTAACTCAACCCACACGGGTTTTTTTCCTTTTTTCCCCCCCTTCTTTCTCTCCCTCTTCTCCCTACCCTATGGGGGGGAGTGAGTGAACGGCTGTATGGTCCTAGTTGCCAGCTGGGGTTAAACCACGACAGGATTAAAATAATCTTAAATTATTACAGAAAGCCTACAGGATTCCTGGCCTTCCAGCCTGTCATTTCAAAAGCAAGTTACGCCGCGTGGGGCCTGCGTCCCACTGGGTGCTGCAGAGCTCTCATCTCTCGTTCAACATGCAGCAAATCCTGAGGAGCTTCTCTCTGAGAAGGAAAGATAGTAACAGACATGTTGTGTTCGGTGCCAGCAGTGGAAGAAGGGAGGTGGCAGAGGTATGTGTATTAGCAGCATACTTTTTTCTGCACAATAGCTTCCAGGGTCTTTGTATTCTCATAATGTCAATGCAGAGATCGGGGGGACAATCCTGCCCGTTATACCTGTCATTTATCCCTTCTCAGTCACTAAAGGTGCTTTGTTTGCAGACTATCACCGTTCTTCCCAACTTGCAGTTAATACAAAATCTTTAAAATGTACCCTGCAGATAAGAAAAAAACCCACAACTCATAATTTTCCATGTGGATAGAATTAATCAAGATGTAATTATGACACCAAATGAAATTACTTACAACATCATAAAATCCTTGTTCATCTCAGCATCACTTTTTAAGAAACTGAATAAAAGAAAATGTAAGTCCTTTCTGTGGAAATTAAAATATTTTTGGTTTCCAGACACTTTTTCTTGAGTGTTTCAGATCCCATGGGTCTTCTGATGGTGGGACCACTGCAGAGCCTGCACTGGTGGAAAAGAAACTGTAAATACCAGTGACAAAAAGGAACAGGATTATAATCACTACCTAGGGAAGCTGGAGAACAAAACCAATATATTGAGAAAATCCAGAATTACTTGTGGTTTAGTTCCTTGTCTTCCCTGAAACAAGTTGAAAGTAACCTCATGAGTTTGGGGAAACATATTTGTGTACTTTTCTGAAGAAGTGTTAGGCTGTGAGGTTTTCTCCTTTTAGAAAATAATCCGTTGTTCCCTGCGGTGGGTGTTAGGTTCTTGTTTTAGTGTCGCATTTAATGCAGCACACTGTAAAAAGGCCGGCTGGAGAGAATATTTATGCTTGGACAGCATGAATATTTATCCCTTCATCACACCATCTCTGCTTCGGTCTCACCACAGCCTATTTCTGAAGTTTAGCACAATTACTCGCGTAAGCCCCATATCCATAAGCATTCTTCCAGGTGCGATGTGGCACCTAATAATGCATTTTTTTAGCATAGACGTTGTCTGGAATAAGCATTAATTCACAGACACCTTCACAGCCCCTGGTGCGGTAGTCGTGTGGGGATGCAGAGGAGCGATTTCTCTGCACGTGCTGATTGCTGTGGAGGAGCTCAGCGTCCGTTATCTTCTATAGGCAGATTAAAGCAAGAACTGAAGCTCAAGCCCCAGATCTTGCACATGGTGCTACAATGAATGGAAAGAAACCAGCCAGGAAAGGAAACAACCTCTTGTTTCTGTTCAAAGTCCTCCTTGGTCCCTCCCTTTGCACAGGCACATGTGGTAGCAGGATGCCTGTGGTGACCACAAACCAGGATCTAACTATTATATAGCCAGTGGTGGGGCAGGGTGGGAGGCTCGGGATGTCCCTTCGAGGGAGAAGGGCTTGCAAACAATGGACCACGTTGCAAACATGGTGCTGAGGGACATGGTTTAGTGGTGGTTTTGGCAGTGTTAGGTTGATGGTAGGACTTGATGATCTTAAAGGTCCCTTCCAACCTGGACGATTCTATGATTCTGTGGCCAAAGAGGATTGTACAGAAATGACAAGGAGGAGGCATCTAGTGAGCTTGTCTCCAGCTCAGGCTCCTTCCCTTCTCCATCAAGTTCTTAAAACAGAGGAGAGGGCAGATCTTGCATCTGCTTTTAAATAATCTCAGGGCAATTAATCTCTTTGCTTTTAAACAATCTCAGTGCAAATGCAAAAGGGAAAGAGCAGTCAATGCAAGAGGCCACAGAGCTGCGGAGATTGCTTGCCTCTGCCGGATTGACGGAGCTGAGAACGGGCCAGCTCAGTGCACCTTGGCTTACACGCACCGGTCGTTTATTTCACGCTCTTATCTATCTAGATGTATGATCCAGAAAGAAGGAAAAAGTAGTTGAGGTTTAAACTCTTATCACTAAAGTGAGTCTCCCTCTACATTAAAAAACTATCCAGACATTGTAACAGGAATGGGTTCAGTTCTTATGTCATAAATTTGTGTGTGTAGAAAAAAGACTTATTGGTGAATTTAGCAGTATTTTTCGTTGAACTGGCAGTTGCTAACCATTACACCAGTATTTATTTGATTCTTAAAGAGCACAAAAGCATGGACTACAAATAAAGAAGATGGAGTAATAGCTTTTGACTGGACCACTAGCTTTAAACTTGAAATGAAGTGTCCAGTTTTGAGTTACTGTGTCCAAATGCCATTTGTACAGTTTGAAAAGTGGGGGCATTTTTCCAGCTTGTCACTGTTAGCTGTAGTTCATTCCAGTGAATGATATCACTGAAGGAGCACTTGTTCTGCTATAAGTACTTCACTCATGACTGGAATGTATTAAATGTATTAATCTGTGCCTCAGAGTGTAATTTAGGGAAGCCCTACATTTGACACATTCTTGTACATCCTTATTTTATTGCCTTATCCTGCAGGTAACAATGTCTCAAAAGCAAAGAGACTGGATGAAGTTAAAATTACATGTCACCAAATATTATATGCACTTTTGGTTGCTCATTTCACTGTCAGAATTACAGATTTTCAACAACATTAGTTTAAATATGTTTATGACTTGATTTACACCTCTGCTGTCAAAATAAAATCCCAGGCAGGAATCCAAGGCTGCTAATGAGCTGGGAGGCGAGATGAAGCCATGAGGGGAATGTCCCCAGCCTCACAACTACATCTTTCACCGCAAAACTCTGCCGCAAATGGCACCTAGGCCAACCAAAGATAAAGCGCGAGGCTTCAGTTATCCTGGAGAGTATTTGTCAAACCTGCTTTAAGTCAGCAGAATAAAAATGTATTTTTGCGGCAAGGTTAGACCTTATGTCAACTAAGTGAACTCGTAAAGCATTTATAGCCACCTCCTGACTATTACTTACTATAAATTCGAAACATTCTTAATCCATAGGTGTGTAATTTTGAGGTACTTTGAGATACTCTTACCACCTTCTATTTTCAATGAACAGTTATGCATATTGCTGTTGGCCATTAAAGAAGGATGTGAATAGCAGTAATAAATGGCATTTTCTGTACTGTGTAATGAGTTTACGCACCTGCAAAAAGAAATATATCCACTGCTGCCCAAACCGGGTGTGGGTATTGAGGCCCTAAATATGGAGGCATATGTGATGATGTGGTTATCAGATTCCTGGCAATTAAGGCAGCTTAAGTAGTTGGACTGAAAGTACAAGACTATGTGCTGAAAACTAACTCCCCTCTCCTTCCTTCATGTGATGTGGAAAGCATTTGACGACCGGCACATCCCTTATTTATGTTTAATCAGATTTTCCCTGGAAGAGCTGAAACCCCCAGTGCCAGCGCTGCACTACGAGCCAGCGATATTTACTCCAAACGCACCGGGCTGCTTTTCTTGTATTGACATCCGTGTCTCCCCTTGTATACATTTCAAAATGAATATCCCGAGCTAGCCGTGGCTTTTCCTACGGGGTGGAAAAGCCTTCGCTATGGAGCGAGGTAATTCATAAACGTAGCCGAGTGCCCTCGCTCCACCCGCAGGCATCGTTAGCTGGCAGTGATGGGGATGATCGAGGAGATGGGACCAGTGACTGAACTCCGACCTTATCGATCCAGCCACCTCCACCCAGCTGAGTTGCTGCGGTCCAGTCAGCTGAAAAGGAATTTAAAGGGCAGTCGTCTTCCCCGCTCAGCCCTCCTGTCATTAATAACGTTTTCATCCATGACAGTGATAAACACGCGGTACTTGAGGAGAGTTTATTAAGGTCAGTCTATAAATAAAAATTAAAATTTAAAAAAATGGGTTTACACAGATGAACAGATGGATGAATAAAGTGATTGGTAAAACAATAAATATGAAAATAGACAGATGGATGAAGTATCTGGCAGCCATCCTCTAAAAGCCCAATGCCTCAAATGCTGGCAATGTTATACCAGACCCTCCTCTCCCCTCTGATAAAAAACAGATTTAATGAAGCTGCTGCAGAACTTACAGGTTTCGTGGATCTATGGCCTGACTAATATTTTGTCATTTAATGCCTGTTCTCCAGCCTGATAAAAAGGATTGCAGCCATTTCTCTATGTCAGGTATATAACTGAGTGCTACTAAAATTTAAATGTCTCATCTGTCCTTGGATTTAAATACAGATGGCCTTAAACCTCCGAGTTTTTCTTAATGCAAGATGGTATACAATACCCTGCCTGACTTCTCTTATCATTCTCAGAGACACAGAGATTTCTACCTCAGTGGAATTCAGGCTACCAGCAAGCAAATATCCTTCTTCACTTCCAAAATCTGAGTATCATGCAGAAAAACAGCGCGAAAAAGCCCAAAAACATTTCAGCCCCCACCAGCTGAGGAATTCTGGTAGGCCTTTACGCTTTATAACAGGCAAGTCCGGTCCATCATGCGAGTTAAATTATAAATTTTATCTTTAGTTTAGCATTGTTTAAAAGTGATAGGAAGCCAGTAAAGGAGCAAAGTCCATTGTAATTTCATGTGATTTTCAAAGTGTGATTTTTTATTTGTGTGCAGCCTCTGTAGGTAGCTGAGCTTAACTGGGGGGGACGCATCATTTAGGGAAACTTGTACAATCATTAAGGGCAAACACTTGACTCAGATTCAAGGCCGCAGGCTTTAAGTTTGCAACATCAGAAGAACCTTAATTGTTGCCTCTGGTTAAATATTTCAAAACCGTTACTTAGATCGTTGCAATTATTGATCCTTTATTATGCCTTCGTTCCTTGATGGTCATGCAGACATTGACTTGCATTACGCAGAGTCACGTGCATCATTGTTTGCTGCAAATGAAGATTTTGAATGCAGAATCTGAACTCATCCAGCCTGAGCCCGCCATCAATTTCCATGGAAAGCGGCTGCCTAAGTGAAATGGATGAGAAGAGAAGGTGCCCGGCACCTCGCAGAAACCGCGAGACTCTGCATGATTTGGTCCTTAGGAAGCAATTCAGTCTAATAATGAAGAGGTGATGGGGCACATAACTACTGTTAGTTAAATCCAGGTTTAAATGGAATAAACCAAGAGTATTGCAGGTCCCTAATGAACAATCAAAAAGGTGGTTAGGATTGTGCAGAGCAGCTGTATTACTTAAAAATAAGTAACAGTTAGGGGAATAATGGCTTTCAGCCAGTTGTCGAGTAGATCTGAATGGCAGATGGGAGAGGAGGCAGAGATCCTTCCATCAGCTGTCCCCATCCAGCCCAGGACTGAGCTGGCCATAACCTGTGACACGGGATCCTGGCGTGGTGCCCCTGTACCCCACCAGGCCACCAGCACAGCTCCTTTTGCTTAGAGGGAGCAGAAGGCACCCCAGGGTCCTGGCCACCAAACCCAGGAGCTGGAGGGTCTCTGCAGGCAGCAAGCCTCCAAATTTGCTGCCAGCTAGAGGAGGGTGAGCTCCCTTCCCAGCAGCAGAGAACAAATCAAGATGCAGTTTAACCATTTCTTGGGTTTTAAAACATTTTTTAAACAGGAGTTTGCCTTGTTTTGATGATGGGGTTATGTTCAGCAAAGCTGGAGTTGAGGCTATAGGAATTATAACAGGGAAAAAATGAAAGGATGCTTTTGAGGCTTTCTCTCATGGCATGTCTTCGGTTCCCTTTAAGACTCCTGGAATATTTTAGGCAAACTCTTCCAAAATTGTGACTGCATCTGAAGACTTTTGGAAGATTTGCTGGGTGCTGCCACTGCCTTGGTGAAGCTGGTACAGAACGGGTGAGTAGGGCTGAGCAGTGGGAAGGGGACAGTGTCAAGCCTTCAGTGGTTTTGTTTCCTGAAAGTTAGCACAATAATCAAGGTTTCGTATGTCAGGGATGTTCTCTTCCTGTGCTGTGCCCTGGAAAATGCCCTTTCTTCAGTTTTTGCCTTCCTACTTTGTCACTTAGTCTGCAGGTCTCGTACCCAGATGGAATTCAAGGCAGAAGCTGTGGCTGTCACCT
>VYZM01017802.1:472828-488232 GCA_013398915.1 Dromas ardeola | reverse complement strand
AAAAAAAAAAAAATTTTTTGCGGGATTGCAATGAAGAAATGTCCAGCTTTGGGCTGAAGTGCAGCCTCGCTGGCCCCGGCAGCACATCTCCCATGAGGAACTGAAGCCACTTCCCAGTAAAACCGTTGTAGCAAAGTACATCTATATAAAGTGAATTTAAATACAGCTGCGAAGGTGCGCGGAAGGGCTGGGCGCACACCCTGTGGAGGGAGCACTGGGTGCATGTCCCCTCAGGGGCAAGTGCCTTGGTGGCAGGTGGGAAGCCCTGCTCGGAGGAGCAAATATGTTTTCAAGAGCTGGTTCATGGGGGAACATTTCTAAATCCATCCAAAACCCAAACAGACTGCTCTCACAGCGTTCCTGAAGATGTATTTATTGTGAAGCAGGGGGGAAGGCTTGTGACGAGCAAGGACTTTGGCAGCAGAGGTCCCCGAGGATGGGAGCAGCGAGCAGCACCTCAGCACGTGTGGGCAAAGAGCAGGCAGCCTCCATGGGTGGACATAAAGAACCAAAAACCGAGTGTAAAATGCATGAAATGTGTAAGGTGTGTTTCAGGACCTCGGCACAAAGGATCCACCGAGGGTATGGTTACGGGCGCCTCCAAGCAGACATCTGCTCTCCAGCGCAGCCTCTGCCTTACCCCGGTCCCGGTGTTTTCTATACATCCTCGCAAAATATGTTTGCCAAATAGAGACAGATAAAATTGGCAGGTGGAAACATTTTGATTTTGCGCAGGCTCAGAGACTGCAAATATTGTGTCACAACATGCTGACTAAAAGCGTTGGTTGCATTCTTTTTTGTTGGCGCTGGTTGCAGGATGTTAGTGTTGCTTTTAAAGAATGCATAAACTTTGTAGTTTAGGTGGGCTTGCCGCTTCTGTTATTAATTCCTGGTTTTGAAAGGTTTATCAGTTGAACGCAAAATATTTGCTTTAAGATTAAACATGGTAGGTAAGACTGTCAGCTGAGGGGGAGATTTGTTTTGGAATTAAAGAACCTTTCTCCGTCAGTTGTTGGCATCTTTTGACTTACAAGCCATGACCTGGACGGTCATTTTGGGATGGGCACGCTTGGATCTTGCCCTTGCCAGGCATGATTTCGTGGCATTAATTTTTGTCACCAGATGCATGAGAAGAAAATAGAGTGATGCTCCTGCTGCTGTGAAATTAAGTGCAGAGCATCGCTGGGCTTGCCAGAGGTTTCCCACCAGCACGCCCTGGCACAGCCCGGTTTATCTCCCTCGGGAAAAAGCATGAACTCCCCGATGCTCTTGGCTCGGCCTCCTGCTAATGAGCACCCTGAGTTTTACCTGGGAAATATGAAAAATTACAAAGGAAGGTCAGAGATTAGGTAAAAGAGTTGAGTTAAGGCAGCGTGAAACCACAGGCAGTACCGAAAGATTTATTTTGCTGGATTTATATCAGCTCTTTAGGCCAGATTCCAGGTCTTGCAGCTACAATTCATGGTGGCAAACACTGCAGCTGGGCTCTTCATTTGAGCCGGCATGGGAGCTTTATCACCCTTGTCCAGTCGGATGCTGCTCCTTATTTGCCAGCCAAGCCAATAGCGATTAAATGGCATTTCTCAGCGTGCAGGTTGGAGCGTTATTAGCTCTTATCTCTAATTGCCGTCATTTTGAAAGTGTTTTGAACAGATGGCTCTAAGAGAATAAGAGTGAAAAGAGAGCCTTTTATACCTGTGACAAACAAAAAAAAAAACCCACAAAAACACTTGCTGGGCTTCCAGCTCGAGCTTCTGGGGTTAAATATGGGGGAAATAGGCCAAATCCCACTCTGGCTCCTGCAGAAAAGGAAGCCAGGGACACCAGGACTGTTCCAGCATGGGATCCCACTTGCTAATGTCTGTTTGCACGTCCAGTGTGACCCCATCCCCGTAGTGCTCTGCCCTGCCTGGTGGAAATGTGCTGCTGGGGACTCACCAGGGAAATGGGCATTTCCCTGTGCTTTGGCAGCTCTGGGGTGCCAGCACCAGGTGGGGTGCCTTGGTGGGGTGTGAGCGCAATTGTTACCTGTATTAAATCATCGTCTTTAAAATAATCAGCTCGTTACTAGATTATGTGCTACAAGCTCTGGGTGCATAAACCCTTAGCACAAAAAATTCTTTTATTTTGCCAACTGCTTAAACGTAAAACTGCAACAGAAAGAAATTGTTCCCATGACTCATATTTTTCATCATTTGGTCATTAAATAGTGATGGATATAAACCTATAAAGTACCTAAACTGAACCTTTTAACAATCCATGAGCAATACTATCATTTCTTTAATAGAACTCGCTGACCGTGCCTTTCTTAGATGCCATTTGTCATTTTCAGCGGGCAATAATCAATAACTTGGCTTTGAAATAAATAATATAACAGTCACAATATATTATCTTTCAGGCTGGCCTTATACTAACCATAAAACAAGACTTGGAAAGGTGAAAACTTTAGGTAAATGCCAAAAATGAAATAACTGAGAGTAGGAGCTAAATGAACAAGAAGCTGAACATAGTTTCCCTTCCAAATTCATTCATACTTCCCATCCTTTTAGGAAACTATATCTGCTTCCAAAATAATAAGAATTTGGCATCATCTGATTTTGTGTTTGGGACAAACGCCGTCCCCTCATTCCCTTGCTGCGGGGCTGGTGCAGCATCGCTCTCATCAGGTCAGCAAGGCCTGTAAGCACCAGCAATCAGGCTGCTGTTATTCATCGGAGCAATTAAACACATGCTAAGTTTTAAACATATGATTGTTACATTAAAATCAATAGGGCCCAAGAGCGCGCCTAAATTAAACGTCTTTCTAAACCCAGCTGGAGTTTAGAAAAGCAGCTCCATGATGAGATGGCTAAATCCCGTGGAAGTTTTGGGGACTTTCCTCGGGCCCCGGGAGAGCAGGAGGTGGCACAGGCATGCTGGCTGTGCTGAGTGCGGTGGCACATGCCAGCTGTCCCTGCGGGGACCTGAGCTGTCACTTGGGGAGATCCCTGCTGGGCTCCTTCTCGCAGATGCCTTGGACAGAGTCTGTTGTAAAATCTAGACGTGCCTGTAGACACCAACATAAATGCTGTCTGCCTTCTCTCCCACCTTAGAAATCTGTTCATCTGAGTAGAAAGGACAGGCTGGGGCACTGTGCAAGGCAGAGTACATGTAGGATGCAAGAGCAAGCTGAATTCTGCGATTCTTCCTTTGACCAGTCCTTGCTCAAATCCTAAAATGTCCCACCTATTTATTTTCCTTGACTGAATTTGGTCCATGGCCAAGAAAGCCCGCCAAAACCCCTGCTCAGCCTGGGCAGGTGGTTCATCACTTTACACAAAAGTGAGCCTGCACTTTAGCTCTGGGGCAGGTGTGAGCTGGGAAGAAGCCAGACCTTTATCAAGTTCAGAAGAACTTCAGAAGAACTTCAGAAGAAGTTCAGTCCTGAGAGCAGAAGACCCCCTAAGAGATCCGTTTTTCTAGCTCTCTCTTCTTAGGAGTGAAAGCTTAGAGAGTAGTTTGCATCAGAGTAAAACCTTCAGGTCCAAACCTTTTGGTGCAGCTGAAATCCGCCGGCTCTAGCACTTCTCCATGTCCCTTGCCTGTGTCCTTCACTCAAGAGGGAGCTCTGTCCATAGGAGCTGACAGAGAGGGACGCTAGTGCAGCGCTGGGCTTCCTCCCGCACCCGAGCCACCCAGCAGGGCAAGGCTACCACAAATGGGGCCACCGTGGTCCCCGTCTCCCTCCCTGGGGCTGGGTATTTTCTGATTAAGGAGAGAGGTGCAGGCTCTTGCCTGGCAACGTCACTTTTAAGTGTTGTTTCAGGACTCCACTATGAGCGTTTTGAAGGTTTGCGGAGTCTGAAAGAGCAAGGGAAAAGGGCAAGACTTTGTGTAAATAAATTCTGGCCGTTCAGTTCTGAGGCAGCATTTTCTCAGACGTCAGTGTAATGGCTTCGGCTGCTTTTCCCAACCAAGACCCCTTTTTGGAAGCTGTCCCGGGCCACGGCGATGCCCATGGAAGGGCCATGCCCAGCCCTGGAGGAAGGCGCTCGCTGGCAGAAGAGAAGCTGTTGGGGAGCTTCCCAGCAGATCACCTGCAGTGCTATTAAATTGCTGAGATTTCGATATAAACAACAGAAGTTCCTGTCCTCAGGTCTGAGTGGCCCTTGTCACTCTTATGGTTTGAAATAATGATAACAATTAAAACCACACATTAAACCGCTTACATCCCCTGCCGCAAGTGTAATCGATATGGCCCCAGCACACGCCGTCCAGATGAGCCACTTCGTCTTGACCACCTTTTGGAAGTCACTTAATCACCCGTCCTTCCCCTGCCCCGTCTCGACTGCCAGGACTGCAGGGCACAAATGGCCGGAGTAACGGTGGCTTAGCGCTTCAGACAGTGAAGTCCCGGCCTCCGCTCGACTCCCCAGCAGCTCTTGTAAACACAAATAATTTATTTTACATTGTCTTCTTAAGAACAGGAAAGAGGGAGTTTGAAGGAAGTGATTTAATTTGGTTCGCTCTTTTACTTTTGAGCAGAACTGAAGGCTACAATTAGGGTGATGAACTGGGAGAGGCCAGGCAAGGAGGAAACTTTAAGACCTCTGAGGAAAGATAACTGGAGTCTGTAGAGCATCTATTATAAGTAACACCAGCACGTGAATCTAAAAATAGCTGTGTGTATATGACTGAGATTAAAAATGACTGATTTAAAAGAAAGTGCTTCACCTCTGTTGCCAGCCAGGAAGGTAGGTCTCTAGTATTCTCAGACTTAAATGCTGCCAGTATTTCACGTTAGGATAGTCATAAAGTTAAAGGTTAATAGGCTGTACAAATGACAGAGTTTAAAGGGAAAAATGAAGATGGGAAGATTTCTAGCACTTAGGGAACATTTTAAAAATGAAGCTCTTCTGCCTAATGTAATTTTTCCTATATTCTTTCTCACGCTGTTGATCATTATTGAAAATATTTCTATTTGCATAAGTGATTTCTCCTTCACTGCCCACCTCCGTTTGCTTTTTGGATCATCATTACTTCCCACAGTACATGATGAGTCATAATCCTGCTGCCTGCCATAACATTCTGCTGCCGTGACAGTGTGATCGGGCGAAATTAAAGCCATAGCCTCGGAGGGAGGATGGGCAGGGAGACCCAGAGCATGAGGAAGGCTTTAATTTAATTGCGAGTCATTAGAATTGGCAGGTTGAGGAGGAAGGCGAAAAAGCGCGATGCTGGCAGTGGGATTTGGTTGTGGTTCAGATTAGCTCAACAGATGTTGTGAGAGGCAAAAGCGTATTGCTGTGGCAGCCTTGCTACCGGGGGTGGCGTGCACCTTGTTCTGTAACACTGGAGCTGGAAATTAGAGTCTAACAGCAAGATTAACATGACTAAGATAAATACTTTTACATGGCATCTGCCAGTTATCACATTTGCTTTTGCCCTGATGAAGAAAAACTCTCCCTTGGTTTCTGTCTAGGCCTTTCAGAGCAACTGGAAGAGGCCATGCGTTGAGCATCACTTCTTGGGGCTCTCTGGGACTGAAATTGCAGCGAAGCATGGATCTTTAAAATGTACTATTTCTTGGGTGGCCCAAATGCTCTTCCCTCTGTCTGATCACTTCCTGCCTGGAGAAGAGAAGACCGAGAGGGGATCTCATCAATGCTTATCAATATCTAAAGGGCGGGTGGCAAGAAGATGGGGCCAGACTCTTCTCACTGGTGCCTGGTGACAGGACAAGGGGCAACGGGCACAAACTGGAACACGGGAAGTTCCATCTCAACATGAGGAAAAACTTCTTTACTTTGAGGATGCCAGAGCGCTGGAACAGGCTTCGCAGAGAGGTGGTGGAGTCTCCTTCTCTGTAGATACCCAAAACCTGCCTGGATGTGTTCCTGTGCAACCTGCTCTCGGTGACCCTGCTCTGGCAGGGGGTTGGACTAGATGATCTCCAGAGGTCCCTTCCAACCCCTGCCATTCTGTGATTGTGTGATTCTGTGATCACAGGAAGATTTAGGCTGGAGGACATCTACTCCAGCCCCTGAAATCAAGGTGGTCTTTTTCATCTTGTACCAGGTACAACTGCTACACGAACCATTAAGGCTCAACCTCAATAAGCAGTTGGCAATGAGTGAAAGCCCCTTCCAGATGTTTATTCTTACTGCTTTCTTCATGCGTACGGGTGGCTGACAGTCACTCCAGGTACTTCTGAAGTCTGGGTGTGAGACTTCTTCCTGGGTGCGCTGCCTGGGAGGCAAATAAAAAGTCTGGGCTCTGCTTGGCTTTGACGTCTGGTGCCACGCAGGCCTCCACCAGTGCCCCTGGCGAAAGCTTTTCTTCTTTTGCGTCCTTCAGCTAGTTTCTACTTTTCTGCAACATGTCCTTAAAAACCTTCTGGGCCTGAGAGATGCTGAAGAAGTCGGATATTCCTGATTTACAGGAATAAATGGTATGGAATAAATATGACTGCTGAGCAAAAGCCTCCTCCACTCTGGAGCTAAAATGAAATGGAGGAAGGACCATGCCTTGGTGTTCCCTCTGGTAATGAATTTTACGCCTCTACCACAGGAGCAGACCTTTGTGTCTGCATAGAAACTTCCTGCAGTTGTAGGAGATGATCCATGCAGAGCTGCCTTGAAAACCAGGACATCGGGCTTCACATTCCCTGTTCATGGAGCGAGGTAAAACCCTGGGAGCCCCTATGGCAAATGTTTTAAGGGTTACTGTTGCTTTTGGTGTCCTGCAGCAGTGACTCGAGGCTGCAGTAGAGCCGTTTCATGCTATGAAAAAATATGCATAGCATATTTTCACGAATTTCTATGAAATTTCCAGGAATATTGAATGGTGAGATCTTGTTTTCTTTCTTTTTCACTTGAGTTTCTATATTCCAGTCTTCAGTTTCTGCTACGCCATGTATCTTCCAAACACTGCAACATTAATTTAGCAGAACATGATAGCATTGAAACTCTTGTTTAAAAGATGTGCAAGCATTGTATTTCTTTTGCACGTGACACTGCATAATATGATAAAAATATTTTTTAAAATGAAAGCAGAGGTAAACCCAGCATAACCTACCTCCTTCCTTCCTGCAGGGACTAAAATGCTGAGTAAAAGAAAGAAAAAGACTGGAAGGAGTAAAATGCTTGAATCCTAACAGATTTCTCAGGAATTTCTTTTGCCATTGCTTGGATGAAAAACTTTTGCAAGATCTCCAGTAATTAATTAGCAGAGCATTTTCCTTCTCAGAATCTACCAGTCGTGCACTGCCTTTGGGAGAGTTTGCGGCTCCTCTTTTCACGCTTGGGACCCCTTTGCTCTGCAACTAACTTCTCATATCCAAATAATTGGATTTTTGTATTTGTGTTTTTGATGCTGAGCCTTTGTCTCTGTGGCAGCTTTGCCTCAGAGACCCACACACCGCTGGCTTGGCCGGGGGAGCCCTTCATCCCTCCCCATCAGCAGTTACTCGCGTAAGCGGGTCTGCGGAGTCAGTGGAATTGCTTGTGTGAAGAAGTGCTCACCTAAAAAGCGAAGGGTCCTTTCCATTTGGTCCTTTGTAATTTCTGGTTCTTCATCCATTTTTACAGACACATGGAATGGTTATAATGTTCCAAAATAAAAGACAGTTTTCTTTTGAAAAAGAGGCCATGCCTAGAAGTCGAGTGTGGAAAATGCTGCCTGTAGCCTTTTATTAGCTTCATTCACTCTAATATATCTGCCTTGTATGCCAAGAAAAGTATAAACAAATGGCAGGGTATTGGTTTTTCAATAACAAGGTTTAAACCAAGGATATAAAAAGCATATCCTATCTGACTCTATTTATGAAACAATTAATATTGTCAATGTCTTTTCCATCTCCTCCAAGTTACACATACTGCATAAACTTTGATATATCTCTAAGAAGTACAAAAAATACCAACTGGAGAATAAACAGGGCAATGCGCCAACGCTGTTGGAAAGGGAAACGGTTTCCATGTCTTCTTATAAAATGCTTTGATATTAAAAGAAACCAAGATGTAATTCTCCTGAATTTGCCTGTGAAGGCTCAGGGCATAGTAGACAAAGGGTCCTGGTTTTAGCTTCTAATCTCAGGATTTATATACAGCTAATTATTTTGTTGTTCGGGAGCTTTTACGATAGCAGTAATTCTAATTCTTCTTTTTTTGCTCTTCAGATCGCAGCAATTAGTACCCAACCTCTCTGTCACGCGCCCACACGAGCACGTAGGAGCGCTGGCCCTGCAGCCTGCTCATGGCAGGGTCGCCCAGGGACGCAGGGGGGTGCGGGATGGGACCCACTCACCCACCCTAAGCCTGCGGGAAGGCGCTCCGCAGGCTGCCGTGTCCACACGCTGCCGCGTCCGCGCACCCCGGCACCGCGCACCCCCGTGTCCGCGCCCGGCACCGCGCAGCGCTCCGCGCCTCCCGGCGCTGTCCGTGGTGCTGAAGGGCGGGCGCGACTCGGGGGGCATGGGCGAGCGGTACGCGTGGGGAAGCATGTGATGGTACGCCTATTTATTACTGTACTAGTATTAGTAATAGTAATAGTACTATTAATATAATAACAGCAATAATTCTCTGCAAATTAAGATGGAAATCTGTTCCCAGACAAAAACGAAAACATTTTGGTAAGAATATCATCCCTAGCCCAAGTTTCCCAGGCGAAGATTACTGTGACAGCTTTGCATTCCTGTTTTAATCACCTCCCCCGCCCTTGTTTGTCACCTGAAAATTTCAGAGCTGCTTATCAATAATGCTCTGTGTGTCATGCGGCTGCAAAGCATTCCGATCAATATATTATCATTTCAGAGCTTGATTATGAAGGTGAAGGGCATTATCAAGGACATCTGGAAATTCTGATCAGTGTTCTGCAATCTCTGATCGGCGTCAGTGCTTTACAAGTGTAGTCTCTGGAACAGAATAAGATCAAAAATCTCTAGAGAGACAGTGTCTTATCCTCTCATTCATA
Organism: Dromas ardeola; assembly: GCA_013398915.1. Taxonomy (NCBI): domain Eukaryota; kingdom Metazoa; phylum Chordata; class Aves; order Charadriiformes; family Dromadidae; genus Dromas; species Dromas ardeola. Next base: position 479,283 of record VYZM01017802.1, on the reverse strand, counting down.
CCAACCCTTGCTGCCAATAAACAAACAAAAAGCAGAGGTATTGTCTGCACATTTGCCATAGATTCTTTTAGCTTATCCTCTACTCTTCACTCCATTGCAGCTCTCAAGCACAGCAATACATAACGAACTTCTCACAGCAGCGTGTTGTGTACTGTACACAATTTTCCTGACTGAAATATTTGAGGCAAGAGTGGTCTGGAAGAAAATGGAAATATATTAAAAGTTTTTTTTTATGACAGCATTACACAAGTAATATAGATCTCATACTCTGGGAATGACAACACATGTTTAGAATACACATCAGGCTGCTGAGGAGAAACAGCTAGTGTTTGCTTAATATGTTAGGATTATTATTTTGTCAATTCTCTTGCTGTGTAGATACCCAACAGTACTTAAATGTATTACATTTGATGCATATGCCAAGCTGAAATTCTTCCACTTTCTGTCATACATAATATTATTTGCCCTATCTGCCACCTCGAAAAAGATGTTCAATTGCACACAGTCCCCTTTCGTTGTTTTTTTCTGATATTATTCATGGGTCCTTAATGCAAGTCAAAAATATACCGAATGTAAAATAAGGTGAAAAAGGTCTCCCTTGGTTCCCAGCCAGCTTTGTCAGTGCTTCATGGCTGCTTCTCATGTCTCTGTATGAGGAAGGAGTTTCAAGCCACCATTCTGGACTGCGAGGCTGAACTGGTTGGGTCCCTGTGCCTTAATGTCAAAGACAATCTCCTGTTATGCAGAAGACAGTGGTGTAACTATGATGGCTATGATGTTCATGAAGCCGAGTATTGAAAGTTTTGCTCTCCACCAGCATTACTTTAATCAAGTTTGTTACCGGTGAATTTCTGATATGATTGCTAATGTTTAACTAAAATATATTAAAAATATTTTCTGCATAATGTTTGCCTTTCTAATAAATTTCTGACTTTTCAACCATGTGGAAAAAGAAGCAACGCATGCTACATAAATGTAAAGCTGTGACTCAGAGGAGGAGGATTTGGAATTTGGCTTTGGGAGAAAGAACACTTACCCCAGTGCAGTCATTTCTTGGCTTCTGATGCTTTATCTTTATAATGTGTGTTTGAGCACTTACAATAATACATACAGAGGGTGGAAATAAGAAACTTTGTTATCTAGGATAAGGTTTTCCCTGGAATGTACAGAAACATTATGTGGAAAGAAGCCCTGAAACTTTCTTTTTTTCCATTCTGTTTTGCAGAACTGGCAGAAGAGAGTCTGTGCACTGTGGGAGCGATGTGAGCACCTGAGCTGTCTGCATATCTGAAGACAAGATGTCCTGTTGATGCCCCAGACAAAAGAGGTAGGAGGAGCCTCCTGTGGTGTGCTCATCACTTGGGCATCTTGGGATTCCTGAAACATTGAGCTTGCCTGAGGAGTAGCCTTCCTTGGGGACTGGCAGGCGAGACAGAGTCATTAATAAGTGCAAAGCACACTGAGGTCTTGACAGAGAAACTCTTGCGGAAGCACAAAATGGCCCCATCATTTATTTTGCAGAACTATGAGCTATTTTGGGGATCTGCTGACTCAGAATAAGCTGATTCAGATTGTCATGCCATTTATAACAAAAGTTCTCAGGGAAATGAGGGTGATCTCAGGATCTTTTAATAAAATTCAAAATACAGCTCGTGTTCAGTATGTACGTTCAGCATAACTCTTGTACAATTGCCGAGGCGCTCTGATATGAACACCAGAGTCTTCATAAGCAGCTGATTTTTGAGTCAATGGGCTGTAACACTTTTGAAATCAATGATTATTTAAGAACTACTAAAACTGCACATCGTCTAGCTGCTGTGCACACAAACATTGGGTCTACTTTGCTTTTTGTTGGCTCTCTGCAAATGGATAATCTGGATCTGAGGTCTGAAGGCTGAGTGTGGATTATAACACCTCTTTTCTAGGCAGGCCAGTAAAACTTCTACCATACAGCTTTGCAGCATTGGTTTTTATTTCAATAGGAGCTGAAAATACTCAGCACTTTTCAGGTGTGGTTCCAGGACACTCATGGATTTTCATAAATAAGCTATTTGTGGCCACAGGGAGATCTGCTTAGTTAGGATTTCACTGGTGCTGATGTTCACACAGTTTACTTTGAATTTTGTTTTTTTTACATTCTGCATGATATCTTAGAGTTTTCAACTTGGTGTGTAAGCACCAGTCGCTAGATTTAGAAGCTGCAAAGCTACCATCTATCCATTGTTCTTTGGGTGTTTCTGTCCGGTCGTATTTGGAAATGGGTGAGATGAGTTACAGGAAAGCTTACATTTGGATGAGACGTCAGAGAACAGCCCGTGTTCTGCCTTGAAATCCTCCAATGCTACTTTTCACAAGAGATTGCCTCCAGTATATTTAGCTGACCTCTATTCTGTGAGTTCGCTTGTGAAAGTCATACATTGTGCACACATGACTAATATCAACGCAAAGATGATTAGATTTTCTAGAAGTTGGACTGGTGGGCAGGTCACGATGACAAAAGCGAAGAGTATTTTGTATGAGTTTGTAATGGCTTCAGAGCATCAGGTTATATAGAACACGTGTGTAGTGCTGTATGAGATGAAGGCTACTTAGGTCCCATCATTTGCCCATCAGTTCTGTCCCCATGGATTTATTCCAAATTACATGGAATTTGCAACAGCGTTTTTTTTCACAAAAACATCACAACTAGAAATTTTTCCTCTTTCCTGTAAAAACGGTATTTTTGTGAGTCAGACACAGTACTGTGATGAGCCTCAGAAATTAAAGTCTCATAAATTAGACAACCTGCTTTCTTGCAGTGCTATAAGGTTCTAATATTTGTCAGGAAAGACTCTCAGCTTGCCAGGCAGCTGCCGGAAAACAGAGACTTATAAATCCTTCCATTTAAAGGTACAAAAATGCCATTGTAAGGCATAATAAGGGAACAACTTTCGCTGTTCCAAAATACCTCTCAACCCACACACATCACATACACCCTGGTACACTCAACCAAGCAAAACCTGAGATGGGCTACAAAGCACAACTCGCTTGTGGTTTTTCCAGTCTTGAATAAAACATCCTTATCAAACATGCCCTGCAAGAGACATTCCTTTTGATCAGAAAGCAGCATCCCTTTTCTGGGTGACCTCTGTTTGTTTCCAATCATGCGTTTCAGAAGAAGCAATTGAAAGAATGACAGAGAAATGCAATGTTTCTGAATAACTCAGATTTTTGCAAAGGCCCTGATAGTATGTAACGGTTTGCAGTAGGAAGGGGAGAGCCATTGACAGTGGCTCAAACTCTACAGTAGTTAATCTTTGGCACTCACAAAACTGTTTTTCGCTGGCTAGACAGCGTAACAACAGCTCTAAAATCTGATGGTGGAAGAATTCATTGTGATTGCCTGTGAAAGGAGTGTTTCTGTGTGGGGCAAGCTGTTAACTGTGTTCTCATCCCTTCTTTCTTCTCCCTCTGAACATCTAAACCCTAATGGAAGGAGGTACTTCAGCACTTCCCTGTGGAAGAAGCTGTTTAAAGTTAGCCATGAAATCAAGGAGTGTCTTCGATTACTGTTTCCCTACAATTGCTGTTAGGCCAAACGCTTCAAACATCTACAGGAGAGCACAGGGCTGCTCTAGGGAGAGAATCCTGTCTGGTCAGGGCCGTCTTCTGCAAAGACACGGCAGGCTATGCGGGAGGAGGTCCTGCCGCTGTCAAAAAACCTTCTGTCAGAGCAGAAGGAGATGCAAACCTCACCGCTTCTGCCCTGCCAGTTCTGGCTGCGGTCCTCCCACGGCTGGGCTGCTGGGCATGCTCCCAGATGGACAACCAAAGCAGCAAAGGAACCAAGCGTTGCACTTCCCTCACCTCCCTCGGGATGGAAAAGAGGAAGCTGAACCCAAAGTGACAGATGTTTGTCACTTGTGGTTACAGCGGGAGACGCTCGGGAACGACAGCTATAAAGATGGTACAAGAAGCCGTGTGAAATGCAGTGATTGGAGGCTGCAGCAGGTCCCTTCTGCCAGGCAAGGAGGGTTGTTTGTCAGCACGGTGCTCTGCGAGTGTGGAAGAGCACCAGCCTGCAAGGCAGGGCATTTTGGACCTAATCTAAGCGGGGCACTACAGAACCACACAGCGCAGGTTCACACTTCAGCTTAGCAAGAGCATAGCTCTTTAGAAAAATAATGAAAAAGAAGAGGCAGTGCTGAGACAGGATAAATAAGGAGATAAATCACTTTGCAATACGATGCAAGCCAAAACCTGAAAATAAACAATTACTTTAAATCATATCAAGCACCTATCACAAACATCACATTTATACAATTGATCCATGCGTAAATTAGCCAATTAATTCTGAATTGGAACACTAATGAAATAATAATTATCTGTTTACAATGGAACGGTATGAGAGCGGGTCTAGAAACAGAAATAAAGAAAGACTGCAGCAAAATCCACTCAGCTCCATCACCACTGGGCATGGGGGGGATGGTCAATACAGTCTTTAATGTCCAGATATTGCTTGCGGGGGCATAAATAAAACACATAAATATATGAGAAATCTATGGGCTGCAGATGGCAGAGATGTAGAAAGGCTCTTTTAGAACATTGATTGTTTTTTTTTTTTTAATAAGTAATTGCAAAGTGGAAAATTATTTTAACATCTTCAGATGCTGGCTTGGTTTTTTTGTCCCCTCTTGGCTTTCTACCATGAGTGGTTGTTTGCCCTGAAAGACTCCAGAGGGATTAGGACCTCCTAATTGCCAAAGCAGCGAAAGATGGATGGAAAAGGATGAGAGTTTCAATACAGAATGATTTTGGTGACTCATATCTAAATCAAGATCTTCACTGAGATGGAGAAATGCACTGGGGTCTTCTATAAGAACTTGCAACCTTGTTTTTTTTTCATGTAAGAGCTGCAAACAGATAAAATAGAGCTTTAGCCTGGGTCCTCACAGGATAGGTGAGAGACCTGGTTAGGTGACTGTCGGCTGTTTTCTGTATAGAAGCTATTTTCTGTCTTTCGTTTTTTTTCTATTTTCTATACATTTTACCCGAGTTGGGGAGTATTTCCACTGAAATAGCATTTCTTTGAAAAATTCCTGATGAGCTTTACTTTGCCTGATGCCTTTAAGTGAAAGAGTTGTTAACAAGAGCAGAATATTTCTGTAAACTCCTATAAATTGCTGAGACCCCATCCCCAAGATGTGTTTCGCAGATTTTTCATTTCTGCTCCTCCCTGTTTATCTAAACTGCTCCTCACAGTGACACTAACAGTTTAGAAATGGTCACATAAGAGATGGTGCTCTGAAAAAAAGTCATGTACACTGAAGGTATATGAAATACCATGACTGTTGCAGACAAAAATATTACGTGATTGGGTCTATGTAATTTTTTCCTAGATTTATAACCACAAATGTTTGGGGGGAGGCAGAACTTTAACAGTGTTGAAGCTTGCAAGCATTAACATTCAGAAGTTTGGTTCAGATAAAAGGTGCCTTATTTCAAATTGCCAGGTGGGTGTCTTAAAAAGGGAATAGCAAGAGAAATCAGTTATATTTGATCAGAGCACTAAAATGTTGAAATGTAGAGATTGTTGCGCCCCCGTGCACATGCGCACACTTCCCAGTCTATAGCTCTGCATATGCCAGGACAGATTTTTGCAGTGCTTGCTCACACGTAATTCAGATGTTTAAGAAGCACACCAGAATTGAGAGGCTGGTATGCTCTCTTCTCCCTCTTTCCTCCTTTCTTCCTTTCATTCTATCTTTTTTCCTCCTTCTTCCTTATTTCTTTCCTTCCTTGTTAGTTTCTTTTTTCCTTCTTTTCTTCTCTCCCTCTTTAATTCCTTCTTCCTTTCCTTTCCTTTCCTTTCCTTTCCTTTCCTTTCCTTTCCTTTCCTTTCCTTTCCTTTCCTTTCCTTTCCTTTCCTTTCCTTTCCTTTCCTTTCCTTTCCTTTCCTTTCCTTTCCTTTCCTTTCCTTTCCTTTCCTTTCCTTTCCTTTCCTTTCCTTTCCTTTCCTTTCCTTTCCTTTCCTTTCCTTTCCTTTCCTTTCCTTTCCTTTCCTTTCCTTTCCTTTCCTTTCCTTTCCTTTCCTTTCCTTTCCTTTCCTTTCCTTTCCTTTCCTTTCCTTTCCTTTCCTTTCCTTTCCTTTCCTTTCCTTTCCTTTCCTTTCCTTTCCTTTCCTTTCCTTTCCTTTCCTTTCCTTTCCTTTCCTTTCCTTTCCTTTCCTTTCCTTTCCTTTCCTTTCCTTTCCTTTCCTTTCCTTTCCTTTCCTTTCCTTTCCTTTCCTTTCCTTTCCTTTCCTTTCCTTTCCTTTCCTTTCCTTTCCTTTCCTTTCCTTTCCTTTCCTTTCCTTTCCTTTCCTTTCCTTTCCTTTCCTTTCCTTTCCTTTCCTTTCCTTTCCTTTCCTTTCCTTTCCTTTCCTTTCCTTTCCTTTCCTTTCCTTTCCTTTCCTTTCCTTTCCTTTCCTTTCCTTT
>VYZM01017802.1:420286-448264 GCA_013398915.1 Dromas ardeola | reverse complement strand
TTTTTTTTTTTTTTCCTTTGCTGGGTCTTTTCAGTCTTACTGTTTTCCCAATTATAATTTACAAACAGTTTTTAAAAATTAATTTTCAGGAGGTTCCGATGGATTTGTAAATATTTGGGATCCGTTTAATAAGAAGCGGCTGTGTCAGTTCCATCGGTATCCCACAAGCATAGCATCACTTGCCTTCAGCAATGATGGAACTACCCTTGCAATAGCTTCTTCGTATATGTATGAGATGGATGACATTGAACATCCTGAAGATGGTATCTATATTCGCCAAGTGACAGATGCAGAAACAAAACCTAAGTGAGTATGCTTCACCTGTATTTGAGCTTTTCTGAGCATTCATCCCGAGATTTATTAATTTTCCTAAATTCATGAATAGCATTATTGATGCCAGTAGATAGTGCAGCTTGACAGTAGGGTTGGTTTTGATTTTATCTTGTTCGCCCAAGCTTTCAATATCCGTAGGTTGATAGACGTCTGATGGATAAAATTGTGCCTAGTTGTTTAGTAGGAGAAGAATGTCAAACTCTTATCCTTTGTGAATAGGTGCTATTATGAAGCTGTGGAGTTATTGCTAGCTCATTGCTTCAAGAATTAAGTGAAGAATTCAAGAATAATTTATTTGAGTAAATGTTACTGTGTTTGGATGTTTAAAACTTGGAATTAATGAAATCTTTACACACTGAGTATGCACCCAGCTGTCACAGCCAGCAGTGAATCTAGATACTGTTCTAGGAAGGTTGTGTAAAACCAAGGAAAAGCTTTCTCAGTTCCTGTGTATTGGAGTTTGCTGCAGCCCTCTGATAACACACTTTTCTATCATTGTTGCTGTCAAAATGGGGCAAACTGATTGATGGAGGTAGAAGATTTCTGTTAAGCTCGCTTTGGCATGAATGTTACATAGAAAAATTGCCGTCACAGTGCAGAATTGCACTACTCTTCATTATGCTAGCACAGGAGCAGTTTTTATTTTCAAATTCCTGGGGTTTGTCCTTGCTATTTTTTTTTTTCTTCTGGTACTCAAACTGTCTTACACTTTATCTGGTTGTCTCCATTATTTAGTATCTAAGTGACTACGTAAATAGCCACACATAAGTGATCCAAGTTCTTGAGTTTAAAACCTCAAGACCTTCCCCCCCCCCTTAAGTGACTTGTATATTGCTTCGGAGCAGCCATTTTATCGCTGTGGAGATGCGAGGTGGAAGTTACAGAAGAATAAATACCCCTTCTCTCATTTGGAGTTGCTTGTTTTAAAATAATTCTGATACTCATGGAAAAATAAAACAAGAACTATTTCAGTGTTTATTTCTGGGGCTTCCTCTAATGAAAAAAAGAAAAAGAAAAAAAATCCAAAGATGACAATTCAAATTTATTTTTAAAATCAGATTGTACTTTACGTACATTTGGGAGGGTAGAAAAAAAAAAAGGTGATAAAAGAATACTTGCTGCTATTGGTCTTGTAATAGTAAGAGCTGCTTTCAGTTATTTTTGTTCATTGCTAGTTATGGTTGCTAATTCTGTAGATGCTTCATTCTGCCGTATGAGGAGGTTAATCTACAATTAAACAATATTTCCTCTTGGCCCTCCATTATTTTCTGAAACAGATGGTTCATCATTTCCTGGGCTGTTAAACACAGCAAGGTTAAGGTTAGACTCTTGGGAATCAGCTAGTTTTGAATCTTATTAGGCTGTAGAAGGAAAACTAATAAGAATACTCCTTAATATCATTTTGTGACTGTAAACAATTATTTATTAGCAAACAATTGATCCCAGAAGGGCAAATTGTTTGAGTCAGTAATGAGCTGAGAAAAGACAGAGCATATCTGTGTATTTGGAAAATAATTGTAACGTAATTGCAATGCATTTAGACAGGCATCTTTTTGGACCTGTTTCTATCTTTAAATGAATTTCTGAAAACATTAACAAGGTTTGTATGCTTTTCTGACATTTACAAGTTGCTTGTGCCAACTGTGGGGCACTAAGAATGATGCATATATTTTAATGTTACAGTAGTGTGAGTCATCTCTGGCTTATTCTAAAAATAAGTTACTTCGGACAGAAGGCTAATAGTTGTTTCATAGTGATCTTTTTGCATATTAATTTGAATCACTTAGAATTTCTGCACGACGCACTCTTAAATGCATGAAGATGGTGCCGTATTATATAAAAGAAAACTTGGCAAGATCAACCTTTTGATCAATAAATTATTATATATTGTATCTTGATACAAGTGACAGTGGTTTTTTTTTTTTTTTACCACATTTCTGCTTTTATAAACTGTTGAATGTTTTACCTGCTTATGGTTACTCTAAATATTGCTCGCTGAAATGCAGTTTGTTTATTTCAGGTCTACTTAGACTTCTGTTGATGCTTCTCTACAAGAGGTGCCCACCTGCTCCTAACAAGACTAAACTAAAACAATAGAAGTGAGAAGAGCAATCTTTGTACTGATGTTGTTTTTAATGAAGAAATACTTGTTTGTGTATTGTAGTACCTCTTAATCTGTCATTACTCACCTGCTTATAATGTTAGTGAAACTGTTTTCTTTATCTGCTGTCTGTAGCTAAATTGGTTCAGTCCTGTAGGCAACTTTGAGTATACCTTTATAAAAACTTACCACATTTTGTAGTACCTAATTATGAAAACTTTCAGTGGTCTCGTAATTGTTCAATAAATATCTGTAGGTTTTTTGAAAAGAAATACTTTGTGTTACAACCTCTTACTGTTTGTGAAACAAACGTTAAGACCAAACCTTTAAGTTGCAAGAATTCTTGAGTTCTAGATCTTCCTGATGGAACATTTCTGAACCTTTAGTCTTTTTCTAATAAGGTGAACTGGGAATTCCTTCATTACTGGGGGACGTTGGCTCTCCAGGCAATGTTTTCACTGGGCTGTGAAAGCCTAAAGCTGTATTAGGTGGGCTCGTTTATCTCAGTAACTTGATCGTTACTGGAGAGCAATTAACTGTTTCTGGAGGAAAGAACTTGAACATGTAGTACTTGTTTTTTCTTTCCACATGCTGCATAAAAGCCTAAAAGTAATGATGCTTGGGAAGAATTGAGGGTAGATGGGAGCAAATGCAGAGTTTCATCCTGTATCTGAGTGGTCTGTTCCAAGTCTACGGATCTGGCCTGGTAGCCCAGGGTTTATGGAGTAACACAAGTGGAATGGTGGAAAAGAGGAGTTTCCTCAGAGTGGAAATGTCATTCTGTCCACAAATCCCATGAAAACATGCTGTTTCTCTGAATGTCTTGTGTGCCTCATTGCCAGTTGGTAAGAAGTCTAATCTGTAATCAGATTTTCTGTCAGCCTCTTGAGGATTTTGGAGTTGGGGGGTGGGTATGAGAACATGCTTGAACTTGGACAAATTAAAAATTTCGTAGGGAAGTAGTATTAAAAAAAAATAACTCTGTGTCTTATTTTTTCTAAATGGGAATGTAGATCTGATCAAGAGACAACCTGCAAATCCATCCTCAGGATATAGTCAGTGTTGTGTGTTCCTGACTGGCTTGTGGAAATAAAGATAAAGGCTTTCTGATTAGTACCACCAATAAAAGCCATCTCATCCAACTCTGCAGAACAGGCTGTCAGGCTGCTCTCTTAATAGTAGCTTGTGTCAGGTGTCTGGTGAATACTTAAGTATTCATTTTGTAGTGAATAGTGAGGAGGGACAGAACAAAACTCTGGTGAGGCTTATCAAAGGTGATTAAGTTGTGGGTATTTTGGAGTGGTGATTGGATTCATATTTTACTCCCAACTACTTCTGTTCTGAGTTACCAGTGCCTCCCTAGCCAGTGGGAGTACTTTATTACTGTTAAGAAAACAAACTTGCTGACAACAGAAATAGTGACGGATTGTTCCAAAGAAGGTGGTGATGGAGAGGAAGCTGGGCTCTGTGTGTGCAGAAAGCTAACAAACTTGAGCTGTTACCAGGCAGACATAGTAAATGAGTGGTATATGGAATATTTTAATAGTTTGTCATGAGCTAGATATGGATTCTTTGATAATATAAACTGGTTTTGATAGGTTTGGAAAAAAATAAAGATCTCCCTGAATTAAATGTGAATAATGCCCTCGCCGCAGTAGCATCCAGCCTCTGTTCTGATAGACGTGCGCCATCCCTATTTCTTCCCGTTTTGATTGGCTTTTTTCCATTGAGAGTACATGACTGTTGTTGGACAAAGGTTGATTTTTTTGATGTCAGCTTAGGAAGTGATGAACCCTTGGTGTTTGGGTTGGGGGTTTTTTTGTTTGTGTTTTTTTTTTTTTTTTTTTTTGAGGAATGAGTTGATTCATGGAGCCTGGGGCCAAAATGTGGGAACCAAAGGTTTCTGTGAGGATGACTAGCAAAGAAATAGTAAGCAAAATCCCTAGATTGGGGTACAATTGTAGGTTGAGACAGCAGACTCTGTGTTAAGAACACTGTCAAGTGTTCCAGGGTCCCAGACCACAATGCGTATGTGTGTGCAGGTTTAAATACATACATATTTGCAGAGCAAACATGCACAGTATCTGCTGTTTGTCTCTTCTGAGCTGAGAGAATATAATATTACAAAACATAAGCTTGAGCCCACAAATAAAGAAATTATTTTGTTGTTACCTAGGAGCACAACAGTGACTGTGCGTGTGGAGAAAAGAGACCTGAAGTGAGGATGGGTCCAAATAAGTAGTGTGTGAAGGCAGAAATAGGCTGGGAGTATGGAAAAGGTGGCTTAGTGATGATGTGGGAGAAAGGAACATGTGGGATGGAGTGGGGAGTTTACAGGAGTAGAACTGTGGGGAACAAAGTGAAATGAGAGCCAGAGAATGTAGGGGAAAACAAAGAACGTGAGGAATTCCAAATAGTTTGGTTAACAAAGTAGACAAATAACATAGCCTGGAAACGATGCCACCTGTGCAACTTTTCATTGGTAAATATAAGGGGAAAAAACATGTTCATGCTTGATGTACTGAGATCTGTGTGCTTCGGTGGACAAAGGTAGCTCAAGATATGTAGGAGGAAACAGACTAACTTAAAAATGGTAGGAAAATTTGTTGTGGTGTGTTGGTGTTTTATGTAAATATTTGAAACAAACAACCTGTAGAAAATGGTGAGACAACTGGGCATAACGGAGAAGTGAAACATCAGTTGGTCAGGGCTACAGCTGCGTCCGTATGTTGGGTACGAATATGTGCAGTTGGAATACAGATACTTCTTTTACAAGATTAATCTTCCTTTTATTAGCTCTCTTTTAGAGATGCAGGTCAAGGCAGAGGTTCATAAGCTGGAGAAATCATGAAACAAGCCTTTTCTGACCTATATAACAAGCAGCTGAACAAAGAGGATATACTGACTCTTGATCAGAGGAATTGAGGTCTAAAAAAGCTCCTTAAGTCATTGCTTTTTGCACGGTGTTGAGGGCCATACAGAAAACATGGAGCCACAGCCGTCATTCTAATAGAATCATCAATCGCCATCGACTGCTTGCAGGAAAAAATATCCCGGGTTGTCTCTCACAAGAGCCTCGTAACACGGTGGTGTTGGAAGCCAAGTGGCATCTGTGCCCTGAATGTTACAGAAGCATGCTGGTAAGTACTTCTTTCTGTTGGCCAGTACTTCAAGATAATCAGTGTATGGTTACTACATACAGGGCTGGAGCTCTGCCGCATCCCAGACGTGATATTTTGTGCTGCTGCCATTGTAATAAATATCTATTAGAAAAATGTATCCTTTAGATGCGTGTTTTCCGAAGCAAAACCAGTCCAAAGCTGAACTCTGAGCTCCGAACACAGATTTTAGTGATGCCGTTGAGAATGACCTTTCCAAAACTGTAGGTATTGCTAGCTCCATCTTCCTTAACTATCTCACACTTTTGTAAGTGTCTGGTAGTTTTTACTGCCTTGAAAGTTAAGGATTTTCTGTAGTTGGCATCATGTAGTCACTCAGTTCAGCAGTAATTCAGCTGGTGCATCTGTTAAGATAGATGCCCCAAAGCTGGGTGTTTCTACGATTGGATACTCTTGCAAATGTTGGCCTCAATGACACGTCCCCCATCAGTGATTGGTATTAGTGGTCTGGAGCAGAACCTATTTCTTTTGACTAGCAGACATCTGTTCTGGTGATTACACCATTAGCTGCTTTTATGTTGTTTAGTATAATCATAACCACAACGCTAGTAATTTTTTCGTCAATATGCAACTGATACAACTTCTAGTCCTCCAGCAACATGGCGTTTGCTTTGAAATGTGTCAGGCTCCTTTGTTCCAAATAGTATTTAAGTGATACTTTGTAATACGTTTAGATATGTAGAATTTAGAAATAAAAAGTCAAATACAGGACTCGCCCACATATTCTTATAACTAATATGCTAAAGTCACTAACTGTGAAATATGTCTTATTTCATAAGGCTACGTGCGCGGCACTTTTTTGACTACATCCTACATTTTCCCATAGCGTGAAAAGGTATGAATGTGCTAACGCGTGATAGCAACACGGGGGATGTAATAGGTCTTCAGAGTTTCCTGTGATTACCTGCAATGTGGAAGGGAATAAACTGTTCTCCATGTCCACTGGGACCGGGACGAGGCATAATGAGCTTAAATTGCAGCAGAGATTAGTCTAGACATTAGGAAAAACTTTCTAAGTGTAAGGATGGTTAAGCCCAGGAATAAATTGCCTGGGGAAGCTGCAGTGTCTCCATCTGTGGAATTTCTCAGATGCAGGTTAGACAAGTATCTGCTGGGAATGGTGGGGTTTTAACCAGCTCTGTCTTCGGGCAGGAAAGAGAAGCGAGTACGGATTGTAGTTACGGTTGTACACTGCTCAGTTTCTCTCTGATCATTCGTTCACCTGCCATTGCCCCTGGTACAGCAAACTGGTATTCTTTGTCACCGAGGCAGGGATTCTTACTTATTTAAAACTTTAATTCTTAAACAAGCTTTTCTTTTCCTCCATGGCCTGCACCACCATTGGCAAACTCATTTCATTCTGAATCCTGCTTACCAGCTTCCCCCCTCTACATGTCCTGGCACACCTGGGAGAAAGCTCTGCAGAACTGTCCCATTGAACAAGGCCATCATACTTCTTAAATTCAATGTATGTATTCATTCTGTAGCCACTTTTGAATTTGTGTTAATGAAGTGGAGTACCTGATTCTTATTGGCTATATAAATATTTTGTTTACATCAGTCTCACAATAATTGTCGTTTAAGCTTGTAGCTAGCTCCACCATCAGCTGGCACTAAACAACTCTTGTACCACCGTAGCATGTAGTTGTATGTTTTAATCAATCCCCCACTTACACAAACCCACTCTACTCTTTTGGTAAAAACAGCAAGGTAGCATCAAGCAAAACCAAAGCTATAATTTACTCACACCAAAGAGTTCCTAATAATTAAACTAAGCAAGGGTTGCTTTAATCTGCTTGTGTCTTCTGCGAACCACCGCTGTTCTGCAGCCACAACAATGCAACAGAGACAACAATTGCCTTATTCTCAGCTCTGCACAGATGCATTGTAAGAAACGATCCTGGCTTGAGAATTTGCTCTCTAAATAGATAAGAGCATCAAAGGTTGAGAGAGAAGAATATTCTCATTCCACAGATGTCAACAAAGGCACAGGATAAGGAAACGAATTTCCTTGTCACAGAGCAAAGGCAGGACTTGAACAGATTTCTTGAATCCTTGTTCCTGTAATTGGTTTAATTTTTTGCCTCTGCTGTAGACTTGCTGTGGGGAGTTATTTGAGTTAATCTTTTTTTATTCCTGTGATGTAATTTTTTCGTCAATCGACTAAACAGTGCTTCCGTGTAAAGGTAAATGAGACCAAATTGTTAAAGGAGAGTTAAGATCTTTAGATCAATCTTCTTAAATGCAAATTTTTCTTATATGACGATACAGTGTACACTATTGCGTTGATATATAGTAGTGCTAAGGAGCATAAAGAGGTTCCAATAGAATACAAGACTTATTTTATTTACTGCTTCAGTGAAGGATAGATGTAACAGGATGAAAGCAGAAAGTACAAGCATTTTTAGAGGTTGTGCTTTGAAAAATAATAATAAAATGTGCCATCATGTTTCTACATAATATTATCTATGCAGAAAAAATTGTATAATTCAGGCCCTGCAAATCAGAGACTATTTAGAAGAATTAAGTAAAGAATTTTTAATCCACTTGGTAAAGCGCAAAAAAAAAAATAATTGCAGAGCTGTAGCTTGTGCAGCAGACAATAGAGTGAAGACATCGAGAACATATATATATATATATATATATNNATTTTTTTTTTACCATGTTCCAAATCCTCAGTTTCTGATGTCTCTTACTGACGAATCGGTTTTCTTGTCCCACACAGGCATTTCATGGTGGCTGCACTTGCTGCGCTGCTGCACATCCAGCTTCGGCTTTTTGCCTTCTGGGATCCACGTCCACTTCTACAAAGTTGTTGAGAAGCTGCAGGTATATTTTCCCTAGAAACAAACACGTGGGGTATTTGTAAGTGGGAGACGTCTCCCTGTCCCCAGTCCCGTGACAGCACGTAGCCTATTCTTTTGACAGTTACTTGAATATATAAAGTCACGGTTTTTATTTTTTTTTTTCGTGCTGCTGATAATCTGTGCCATCCTCTGCATCGTTTAAAGATCTCAACTGGTGACGCAGAGTGTAATAAGATAGTATAAATCTCTCTTGTATTTGTAAATGACATGTTTTGAGAACATGACTTTGGCATTGTCTCTTCTGTCTATATTTTTTGTGTTGAGATTGATTGATTCTTCCTGCGCAGGCTTTATGTAGTGGCCTGCAAACACACGATCGCTGGAAGGTGAGGCTGCCTAAGCAGTAAGATAAGTGTCCTGCTTCTGTCAGAGCACATTAATTTCTGTTAATGAGATTTTGGAGGGAAACATTGTGCGAAATATTAGTAGATAAACTTTTCAAATGAAACATCTGGCCTTTTGTGCAAAAACCTCAGTCCTATTCAACAAATTAAATGTCAGGAATATATCTGGGGAAATGTATCTATTCACTCCTGTTTAAAATCTTTGTTTTTAAGATCATGGTGCTTGGTTTGAAAAATAAAAGAAGTGCTTAAAGTCCTTGAATTTTTCCCTTGGTTATAATGGAGTCACTGTTCTTTCCCTGTCATCTGCAATTCTCGAATGCTTTTAATCAAATCCTCAGGATTTAAATTATTAAACATCTTTTTGGGATTACATTTTTTTATTCCTAATTATACTCAAAAGATATATATCATGAAATATGCAGCATGTAATTGCGATTAAAGCGTACAGTCTCCCAAAAGATGGGTCTAACAGTTTTATACATCCAAAATTTAATTAGGCAGATAATGGGGTTAGAAGTGAGATTTTTAAGGATGGGCTGAGGAAGGAAGGAAATTTTTGGAATTAGTTCTTTTTTTTTATTGGTGGAGGTGAAAATCAATATGGAGGCTGCAAATGCAAGTCAAAGTCATATTTCTTTCCTGATCACTTGTGTCTTCTTTCTTTATGTGTTGGTCTCAAGATTTTCCGTACAAAACCTGGATTTATCTAAATAATGAACAAGTAATTCAGTGAGTCGCAGGACAAAGTCTGATTTTCTTCATAGTTGGGTTTTGTGGTTGTTCCTTCTTAGACATCTGAGACATCACGTTTAGACTTAAACTCTTCTGCAATCAGGAGGAGACTTTCCCAGGTAGATTTCCTGGCCCGCCCTTCCTGGGCACGTTATTAAAGGCTGTCTCCTCTGCTTGGCTGCCTGCTTTCATGAGGGATACAGGAATTTGATATCTTTGAGACCTCCTTCCTCTGTCCAACTCAGCTGTAATTGGTCAATCAGTTCCAAAGTTATTAGGGGGATGAGAGGAGAAGGGGGATGGGCAGACAGACACAGACAATTTCATTGCACGAATCTCATTTCCCTAGGAAACCAGGAATAAAAAAAAAATCAATTAAGGTTAAGACCCGCCAGTACCCTTCTTCAATTACTTTGTAAGAACAATGCCTTTTGCTGAAGTATCCATTATAGGCAATATCTTGATCGGTCCAGCACAGGATGAAACCTATTTGGGAAGTTGTTCGCAAGTGTCCAAATACAGGATGAAAACCTGGCTTTTCTAAACAGTAGCTGAGGTTGCGGAGCCTTTGGCAGCGTGAGGACTCACCCGCTGTGGGTTGCAGTTCCATCATGTAGGTTCAAAAGGACACAACCCACCCTTTTTATTCCCATCGGTGAGCGCGACGCCGGTGTTTCCAACAGCCCTCGTGCACTTCAGGGCAAAGTTCGCCATTGCTTTGTTCTGTTTGACATTTAAATTGCGACAGAAATTTCAGGCGCTGCTTTTTTTAGGATGCACCTGAAAAGCCTCCTTGTGGCTTTTGCCCAAAGAGAAACCGCTGTGTGACCACTTCGTCTCTCGGGGCAGAAGATAATGGGGCACATCTCAAATACGCAGGAATGTTGCACCAGGGCTTATGCCCGCTGAGCTGCGAGGGAGGAGGAGGATGATGCTGGTCAGCCATCTCATTCTGTGCCTCTTCCAGCCTCAGGAGGTTCCTACAAGGTGGACATCTCCAAAGGCACGTGGTCCCACCCATGCTTTTGTTTCAGCATCGAATGACCTTACGCTCTGCTTATTAACCGATTCCTTCTCTTTTGTTGTGAGCGGGTCTCTTATTTCTTTCACCTTCTGGAAATTTCACTGGTTTCCAAATAATTCTGTTTACCCTCCCTCTCCATGTCGTTGGTAACTTTTTTTGTTTTTTGGTTTAAGTATTTAACATTTCATTAAGCCTCTATTTCTACAATCAGGAATAATTCAAATAGAACTTCTAAGTGGCAGACATATTGAAATTATATGTAACACCCTAATGTTTTCACAAGCCTTTTTCCGGACTGTCTTCTAAATCACCATCAAAATCCTAAACTAAAAGAAAACAAAAAAAATCCCAAGCAAACAGGGTTTTTTTGCTGTTCTGATTGCAACCCAAACCTATGTGAGCAGTCTGAAATGTTTATGGTCTCAAAAGCGGCAAAAATCATCAATTTTCTGCTATCCTGCTTTACCCTGGAGAGATGTCCAGATTTAACTCTTTGGGGCTACAGTTCCTTTTTGTTCCTCTTATTTCAGGATTTGTTATGCTAACATCTTGTTCTGCTGTGGAACTGTTTACAGTAAAGAGCAAGCCACCCTTATTTGCCTAGAATCTCTATGGTGAGGGGATTTTATGTTTACGGAGAGAAGGAAATGAAGGATGAAGATGTTAATGGAGGAAGCATCCATGTGTCAGATGATGCATTGTATCTATCCCCTTATTTCTTGTTTTACTTCTCTGCATTTTTCATTTCTGTAATGATGTTTTATTAAAAAAAAACACTGGTGCTTTTCCTGTATATCAACTTGAAGACATTTCCATGGGACTTTGCTATAATGTCACCCGAGTTATTTAGCTCCTCACGGAGTGATGTGGAACCAGGATTCAAACCCTGACGAAAACCTCTTGAACTCAAGGGAGATCTTTTCAATTTAGTGACTTGCTGTAAGGCTTGGAGACTATTCCTTGGCTAAAATCAGTGAGGAAAATCTTGTTTCTCTTGGCACGGGATCAACCTCTGCATCAAAATGGTGGCAAATAATGTTTTCCAGATTTTATTTGTTACTACAGCATCAGAATCACCTTTACAGGCAGATACGGTCTTCCTAAAATAGAGATTGTGGTTTATGTCATTTGCATGTAATGCATTATCATGGCCATTATTAATTCCCCTAGTAACTCTTTACTATTAGAAAAAAATTGCATTGCAGGACAGTAAGTATCTATCAGCAGGTACGCTTTCTTTTTTTTGAGCTGGCTTCTAATGCAGCAGCCTTTCATCCCTCTATATGAGATTTACCTTTAACCTAGAATCTTTCACCCGTTATCTATAATGTATAATTATAAATACATTGTAGTCTTGAGTAAGTACAATTAAAAAGGGTAATTCGTTTCCCTCCCTCTCTCCCATCCTCCCACCCAAGTCCTTAGGTTTAATTTTCATGATTATGTTAGATTATGAGTCATTTTAAATCATGGTATCCAGTAGAGACTACTCCTACTCTGCAGCTCTTTTCAACAGTTGTTTATGGTAGTTTCAGCCTCTTTCTGCCTCTCTGAGGCTCTTTATTTTTAAAGCAAGGCAGACAAGGCCTAAAATTATTCCATTAAAGAGGTGCAATTTTTGTAATGGGACTTAGAGTGCTCTGCAGAAGTGCAGGCAAGTTTCTTCAATATCCTGAGCATTATTCGCTCATTTAGTTAAATGATGTTTCTAATTCCCTGGTAATTACATGTAATGAGGCACTCTTTCTCTTCTTGATGAGACTTTAGCTTAATATGAGATGTCGTATTTTTTTCTTTTTCTTTTTTTTTTTTTTTTAGGGATAATTACCCTTCCCAGGAAAAGCAGGGGGTTTGTTGTGCAGAATATATAGCAAATTATTTTATTTCCTGCCATCTTGACTGCCAGTAAATTATAAAATTAAGTTTCAGTGGAGCATTAGCACCATTTTGGAAAGGCTTGAGATTTTTTTTTTTTCTTATTCATGTATTGATGTCCTTTGGGACTGTTGAGCTATTATTCATAGAATAGATGTTTTTCTGCCAGTTCCTAGTATTAGATGGTATTGAAGCAGCAACATAGGTTTAATTTTTTTTCTGGATAATATCCAATGCAGAATGGTCTTGTTAGTTGCTTTTTATATCAGGTAATTATCTTTATGAAGTTTTAGTAATACTTCCTCCCCCCCCAACATTGGTGACTAATTACATTTATTTTTACGTGTGTTGTAATATTAAATGCTGAGGATCTTTTTGTTTTCCATTCTGGCTGGCTATTCTTTCTTAAATTTCTTACATTTCAGCAACATTGAGGACATTGGAATGAATGAAAAGCTGTAGGATACATAAAGTTACCAATAATGCGGCATTTAACTTCAGTAAAAATAGAATCGAGCCATTTTAATCACTCTGAATTTCCTATCTTTTGTCAGTACCATTTTCTTCCTGGTATTGTGATAAGGGGATTCTTGTCTGCCTTTTTTTTTTTTTTTTTTAAATCAAAATACTGTAAAAATTCTGAATGGTGTATTATCTGAGAATAAAATTGTATAAGGGTTATCTCTGCATTAGGAGTTGAATTGTCATTTTAAAAAACCATTTAGTCGTCTAATTATTATGGAAAATTTAGGGATGGATTTTTCTCACCTACTTTTAGCTACCCGAAAGCAAGGTTTTTAGTCTAAATGAGGAAGCCTCCCTTATCTCCAGTTTTTGAAGTATTGTAAAATAACACCTGTTTGTGCGAGAAACTTATATGGAGGGTGAGGTCTATTGGTCACAGCATTCCCGCTAATTCATTTCTTTTTTTCTCTGCTGTGGCTTGAGAGATGACTTACAGCTTTTGATGCCTGGCAATGAGCAAAACTTGGGTCCGGGTGTTTGCAGGTGGACTTCTAGCGGGAGGTGTCCCTGCCCAGGGCAGGGGGGTTGGAACTAGATGATCTTTAAGGTCCCTTCCAACCCGAACCATTCTGTGATTCTGTGACTTTGGGCAAGTCACTTCACCTTCTCCACATCAGTCTCCATCGATAATGGTGTTAAGGTAAGGCCATGGAAGAACCTTTATTGACATGAAGACATATATTCTTATATGTGACTATATTGCATTTATACCCTTTGAAGTCAATGAGACAACCCGTGTGCTTTAAAAGGTGTTAATTTAAGGGTTTTGTAAGGTCGGCATCAGAATCTGTAGCGATTGAAGGATTAAGTCTTGAAAATGGTGGGCGTCTGTATCAGAAGTATACTTTTTCTGTCCAAGATACCACAGTGCTGCAAAGTTCTAAATACAAAGGCACATCTTCATGATAAAACCAAGATTTTGAGAGGCTAAAGTGCAATCAGCGGTAGAAAATAAATGTCATAAATAACTTTTTGATCCCAAATACTGTGACCCCAATTCTATAGAAAGAAGCTGGAAAAATATGACTGCATCTCACTCTTTATTTCATCTTAAGCAATTTGACATCAATCAAAAGACTATAGAGGCAAAGGCATGAACTTTTATTTCCCAGCCCACAGGATTGCTGTCAAATTGCAATTTTCAAAATTGAAAGAGTCGTTAAGCTAGATTTTCTCCATTTTCTTCCTAGTTCTTTCCCTCAAACTTTCCGAAATGTGCCTCTCAATTTTGTAGTGTACTATTCTACAATGTGCGGGGAAATTAAAGAAGCTCCTGAAAAAATTCTTTACCACGCAGTGGTAAAATCTCCTTTTCCTGTCTGCAACTCAGTCTATACATCTAAAGGAAGACTACATCAAAGAGGAGGGAGTGAATGAAATTTGAGCAGTAAGATACTGCCCTAGTGAGGTTGACAGGTAAAAGAAACAAGTTTGATACATCCATGTTATGTGATTTAAAGCTGTCCGGCTACGACTGGTTGCCTCCACTCCGCTGCAACTCAAAGGAAATACTCCAACCTGCTAAAAAGGGGAGCGTGTTACCAAGTGGTTATGTTTTATGAGTGTCAACTTTGAGTAAAAATTTTTCCTTAATAGTATTAGGTAGGCAGGGCATGTGTTCATTAAATGCTTATTGCGTTTAAACAAATGAGGCGACCACATCCTTATAATACAGAGGCACAATGGGATACATTTCAAAATACAAAATCAGACTTTACAGGTGTTGTCCATCTTCTTGTTGCTTTTGTAACAACAGCCTTTGGGAAGCCGCGGTGGATATCTGTGCTCCATTATCAAGAGAGCTATACAAACCCACCGAGGCAGCACCCATCCAGAAGAATTTACACTCGAAGCAGATGATCCTGGTGATGGGGATTATTCTCATTCTTACCAGTCCGCCCCAGAAGTAATGCTCTGCCAAAGTGCCTTCTCTTTTATTAATGCGCTTGTGCTAAGTGGTATTTATGAGGAATGTAGCCACCCTCTGAACTGCTGCAAAACTTTGGGAGGTACCTAAATCTGATGGGGGCTTTACTTTCTCTTAAGTTTCTCAAAGTTTCTGAAAGCCAGAGCTCTGTGATAGACCTGAGCAGGTCAACACTTCCCTCATCTTTAAAACCAACTATAATGTTCTCCTCATGTTTTCCAGTTGTCACAGTCTGGTAGTAACTTCAAAGCCTGCCTAATATATGCAATTTTCTCTTAAAACAACAACAACAAAAAGCTTCTAGTGGAGAGAGTGCCTGTCTCGGCTGTGGTGACCCACGTTCAGCTGTGAACTCTCCTAGAAGGAATTCCAGCTTCTTTCTAGGATGCTGCCACAACTATTGGGGTACAGAGCTGTTTTCAGATGGCAGGTATGATGCAGGAGATAATGATCAGCACCACAACTGATTCATATTTAAATAAGGCTTATTTTGCTACTGTTTCACACAGCTGCAAATCTGCAGGCACTCCTTGTGTTGCCTGAAGTGTTCTGAGCTGTTGACCCTGGAGCAAGAGTACCTGTCAAGAGTACCTGACCTGTTTTTCCCCAGCTCCAGAAGACCTCCGGAGCGTGTCACCAGGTCATCCCTATTGAAAGCTTTCTTAGGTGGCCATAGTCCACTTGGATACTCTTGGACTGTCACTGATGGCGGAGCTGGTACCCAAACAGAGCTGAGCCAGGCACATCCCTAAGCCACGAGAGATGGGTGTGGTGTCCCTGGCATTTGGGTAGATCAGTCATTTTCCAGGAGCAGGGGACTCCCAAGCGCATGATTTCAAAGCCCAGCTGCAGGCAGCTGACAGTGGCCTGGGAACAAAGGCCATGGCAGAGCAGCCATCAGCTGGGCTGCCTGCATCCCAGCTGCGGGAGATGGGGCAGGCTGCGCGCGCGATGCTGGTGGGGAGCAGAGTGCCACAGCCCAGGCACAGCCCCTTTAAGCAAAAGGAAGGAAAGAAGATGCTGAGACAGCTGGCTTTCTTGTCCAAGCAGTAATTATCCCTTCCTCTTCTGAAATATTACAGAATTTGGCCAGAATAAATGATGAGGGGAAAGCGAAACCAAAGGATACAGTTTTAGCAGAGACTTCTGCGAAGCTCTAGACTCCAGGGACAAGGCCAGGTTCTGCACAGGAATGTTGGCATTGCAGGTATCCCTGCATCAGAAGCCAAATCCAGAGAATTTGGAAGTTCTGCCGTTGTCTTTGCAGTTTTCGCTGTTTAGTAATTCCTACTAGTAGAAATCTGGAGGATTACAGCATAGGGATTACAAGAGCTTCATTGCGTAGCTGGCTGCGGATGAAAGCCTAAATCCCAGTAACCACATGGCAGTAGGGTGTGTGTACAACCACTGTAACGCGGTGGGGAGCAGAAAAGCAGTAAAGGTAAGTTAGGCTGATACAGGAGGCTGGGCTTATCCATGCCTGATTTGCTATTTTTCAAATACTGTTTTTCCTAAGGTCTAATGTTCGGATTTTCCATTTTCATCTCCATCTTACTCTTCCTTTTTATTTTGCTCTAGGAATTTCTGTATCTGGTGAAGGTAAAAAGGTAAACGAGGATGGGAATGGAGAATGGGAAACCCAGTCTATACCAATTGCTCATATTGTCCTTTTTAGATAATACCATTTTAGGAGGCTTCAGTATAAAGCCCTGAAAAATCATGGTAACTTGTGGTTTATTCCAAGGCTTAAATGTTGGCAGAGGTCACCAAGTTAAGCTTGTCTTGCTTGCCAGTATTTAAGCATTCAAATATGTGAGACAAGCAGTTTTGAGCTGTATAGTGCTGGAGAATTATTCACTGTTCTTGTGTGGAAATGGTGATAAATGGACTAAAACTCCCTGGTGTTGCTTTTTTTGGCTCCATGCTGCAGCTGAGCAGACTGCTGGGATGGTTTGCTCTTCATGCCTGACAGATGTGAGACCAGGAGCAGCTGTTTGGAGAAGGGTCAACCCTCCAGGGCAGCGTGAAGAAGCGGCAGCACTGTTCGAGGGTGAGCCTTTCAGCCCAGCTTTAGCCTGGAAAGTCGCAGTTTGCACGCAGGCTGGCAAGAGCCCGGTGGTGGTTGTCTGTCAGGCAGGAGGAAGGTAGTCTTTGCTGGTTTTTGCTCTCCTGTAGTACGTGGTCCAACAACCTCAGATGCTGCCAGTCATGGTAGCACCAGTCAGTACGTGGAAACCTGTCTACCAGGACTGGACTAACTCCAGCCCCCCTTTCAGAAGGGCTAATTAGGAGCCATCAGATTAAATTCACTGTTCCTTATTAGAGTAGCTCTAAGCCAATGGCCTATAGGCAAAAAAACCCCGGTTAGTAAATCAGAGAAGTAACCATTTGTTGACATTTCTGTCTGTTAGCCCCAGACATCGGTATCCCAGTGGTAATGTGGCTCTCCATCATGTGCACTTACACCACCGCAGGTTAGGATACTCGGTTCAGATTGTTACAAATGCCTTTATCCATTCCCATTGACATTTTAAACAAACGGTGATATATTTAGTACAATAATTACAGTTATTTGATTACCTTTCTTTTAGCCTGAAGTAGAAGGCGACTGACAGATGTGAATACCTCCGAGACCAATACTCTGTAATAAACTAACATTATTTATTACGAGATGCATTTTATTAATAGGAATTGGCAGTAATTAATTCACTAAAGTTGATGTTACTAATAATTATGTGTAATTCATGAAATATTTATGAAAGAAAACTGTGTATAAAAATGACGCAAAGGTCATTTAGCTAATTAGTTAATAAATACCACCAACATTTCTAGTGAGTCTCTCTAATTCTGAGTAGTTTCAGATTTTCCTTAGTGAAATAAGTTTTGAAACGTTTTTTGTTCGTACATGGAATCTTGACATGGAAGCGAACATTTCTGGTTATTGTTTTGAGCCGATGTATGTACTGTTTCCTTTGCTAATTCACTTTGTCCTCTTTCCTTGTTCATAGTGAAAGATCCTAATTAGAGATAGCACTAGCTCAATCTAATTTAGGTTATCAGTGAGTTGCGGTGTCTCCCAGTTTAAGGATATATGAATATATCTCTGTCTTTCTAACTTGATTCCACTGACTTTCCTTGGAATCAAATAACCATCATCCAAATTAATAGCTGACATCTGAACTGGAAAAATCTTAGTGTAATTTCTGCTCACTTTGGATTCAATGACAAAAACCGCCCTCTGACCTTGTGAGATGCAGAATCAGACCCTGGGCCGTTCCACGTTCGTGCCTTGAACAGTAATACTGCACTAATTTGGTAGGCTTTTTCACGGGACGTGCTGGTGATATTTGTAGAGTAAGGTGCAGAATGAGGTTATCTTGCCCATTAGGTCATCCTGTGTAATACAGGTTATGGAGAAGTTCACCCTCTTTTGAATGAAGCCGAATGACTTGTGTTTGGTTAATGCCAGTCTTTCAGAGATGTTCAAACGTGGTTTGAAACGTGAGGAGCCAGGGAATTCACCACATCTTTTTGTCACACACTGCAACAGCCAGCCAGGCTCATCCTTCAAACATGGGTTGATCTGGCTTCAGCTTTTTGCTGCGAGTCAAACACAAATTATTAGGCTCCATGAAGAGTTTGCCGTATAAAATTCCATGTTGTCTTCTGAAGAAGAGCAGACTTGGTGATCTAATAATGTTCGTTTCCATGAGTCTATGAGAGCCACCTTTGCACTTTCCTCATTCTGGCACTGCTTTATGCTCAGTCATAAAACAACCTTCAGCACTCAGCCTTTTGGCAGAGAAGAGAATTGCTTAAGGACTTCGGGGATGAGGAGGTGAAGAGGGCGTCGTGCTCACCGCCTTAAATCCCGGCGTGAGGAGCGGTGACCCGGGGCTGATGTCACTTCTGTGGGTGGGTTACGTGGCTCTGGTGCGGCTCCGAGCGGGGAGACGGACACAGGGCTGCCCTAAATCAGGGAGGGGTTGGTCCGTATTTGTACGCTTTCTTGAATAGTTGTTCTCTGCCTCGGTGGTGTTGTACTGACCAGAAACAGATCGCACTTAGACAACCATGACCGTGAGGTCCTTAAAAGCAAACCTGTGCGTGGAACCACAGTTCCTCTTATTTTGTGAACAGGAGACTGCTGACCCGTGAGGAAACTTTGGTCTTCAATATCGAAAGCTTGTTTCTCATGTGTGTCATTCACAGTAACAAAATATGCTTAGGATTCTCCCTTAATTAAGAGCCTGTCCGCATGGGGCAGCATGTATGAGAATGTCTTTCATGGTTGTCTGCCCACTGTTATCCCAAACGTGCACAGATCAAACTTATGACTGATGTCTATGATCTACGCATAAACCGAGTTACAGGTCTGTAACTGGTCTCAATCTGAATGGCCTCATCAGCGTCTCATGCCTTATTCAGTTTTTGTGGGCTAACTTTATAAAACAAATCTTCTTTAAAGAACAATTTTATTTTACGGTAAGATCTGATACAGAAAATACTATTACATCAGACAATGAAATATATCTGGGTAGGCCATATAGTCTTGAATGGCTAATGAGCATCAATAGAAATTATTGCGGCTGATAAACATTTGTCTCTTACTTAATAGCTGTTATCCTTTTTAAGCACAAATTGTGCCCCATTAAAGTGGAAGATGCTCGGCCTTAGTTCAACAGGACAGCGCAGATCTTTGCATTTTCTGCTGCCGGGGTTGGTTAGCCTTTAACATAACATGTTCTGCAGACGTCATTCATTTCTGTGCAAATATGTTTCTATGCCTTTTTTTCCTGAGGCAGCAGAGATGATACCGTGCCTGGTGCTCTGTGTTTTTGAGGATGAAATTGGCTTGCGAGGGTTTTTCTTGCATTGGTTAACTTTGAGAAGAAAATGTTCTGGAGGAAGAGCTGGTAGAGAAGAGCATTTTGTGTTTTCCTGTGAGTCGGTGTGAAAACACCCGTGATCACAGCGGTGCAGGATTCATCCCTGCTCAGTATCCTGCCAGGTGGCAGAACGGTGCTGGTGATGCTCAGGGTTCGGATGTTACTGAGAACTTGATGGAGGAGCTCAGATGAAAGACCTGAAGATGGAAATGATACCTCCTAATATAAAGAATTAATTACTTTGGCTTTGCGCTTTCCAACTCTACTTTTAACAAAGTAATGAATTTTGTTTTGGTGAGCCCCCCTAAGCTTCGAGGTGATGTTCCTCTGAAAGGATACTGGGCAGAGAAGTGGAGAGAGAAAACAGTAGCAGAAAATAGATAAGAAAGGATGGAGAGTGCAAGGCCATTCCTGACTTTTGGCTTTACCCCTTTTGTTTGGCCGGTTCCTGATGGGGAGAAAGCCCCTCGGGCTCCGCTGGCTGCCCTTATTCACAGCTGAGATGTATCCCAGAGGGTCAGAGACCTGGGCTGGCACTTCCAAACGCCGTTGCTTTGTGTGCTGATATACCAGTATATACAGAAGAATACACTGGTTATCTCAGGTCTGCTTTCTTTAACATGAGCAAGCATGAATTTATAAATAATATCAAAACAATAAGATGACCACCGTAAGGGGCGGGTTAGAAAGGAATGATTGCATTTAGTAATGAGGAATGACTTCTTAACCCAGTGGTCCCTACGGAGGTGTCCCCCTCCTTGGCTGATGGCAGTCCCTCTGCGAAACACGTGCCACCCTCTGTGGTGTTACAGCGGATGGGCTAGAGCCATGTAGATCTCTTAGTCTTCCCCTAGTAAGTCCATCTCAGCTCATTAATAAATGACAAGATTTGGTCTTGCATGATTATATAGCCTAACTGAATAGGGAAACAATTTTCTGAGATTATTTGAATTGCCTGCCCTGGAAAATAAAAATGAAAAAGCTCTTGTTATTTTCAACTAATAAACAGGCTCTCAGGAAGGAAAAAGCTTCAGCGGCAAACAGGAGAAACAGCAAAACAAGGTAAGGGAAATACGCACACGAGGGTCTGTCACACAGAATATGTACAAATCCAGGGTACCTCTTCCTGCTATGTAAACCATTTTAGCCGCTGCTTCAGATACAAACAGTCCTCCTGATGGGCAATCGCCTTGTTAAAAAAAAAAAAAAAAAGGAACAATTTTGAATTGCCTTGAATAAGCTTCCTAACAGGCAACTGGTTCTGAGAGAACAATTTTAAACTCTCTGTCTCCTTATCTTCTGTCGACATCATTTTTCAGAAGGGGCAACAGGACAAAATTAAATCGCTTTGCTGCAGCCAGTCTGTCTGTCTGATTGCATTGCGACTCTTGCCCATTCTGAAGATTTTCTCCAGCAGTTTAAAACTCAGACGGGAGGAAAGTTCGTGTGTACCCGCGCACACAGATGCACACAAACCCGTGCCTCCCTTCCCTTACGCTTACTCAATTACGGGATACATTTACAGCGTAAGAAATTCAGAGTCCAATTGTTCTACCCCATGGCCAGCTCCCTCTGGTTCAAAGTGTCAGAACTTCCCCCCCCACCACCTTTTTTTCTTTTTCAAAGCCAAAATAAGAGCTTGAAAGAAAGAAAATAATAGGAAGACGTGTGTGAGTTATTTTAATCCAAATATTACTCATGGAAGGAAGCGTAGGGAAGCGTGTCAGGCAGCGCTCGGGTCTGATTTATTGCGTTCATGCTAAGGCAGGAGCAAAAGGCTCGGTTGTCTTTTGTCTTTGGAATTCTTGTGCCGCCTTCTCACCTCTGAAGCCTTGCTTGTCCGCAGAAAGTTTGATTTTTGACCGAGGTGCAGCTGTTGGGACTGAATAGGAACGGTGAGCGCGGTGGAAGAGAAAAGAAACTGGGAAATGAGATGCGCTGCGGCCAGCAAATGGATTTGGAGAACCTGCTTGCTGTATAACAAAAGGAGCCTCTGGGATATATTTTACTTACTGGCGGAAAGGAGAGAGCCGCGGTCTTGGGACGTGTTTCTAAGGCCTGCAATGCGCACTCATCGCCTTTGGATTGTGTCCAAGTGCTGCTCAGAATCCTGATGGCTCTTGAGCGGCATTAAATCAAGATGGATGTCACTTTACATCTCATTGCGAATGCACTACCTGAAGCAGGGGCTTGCATGTAGCATTCCTTTTCAGGCAGAGGCTTCTGCCTCGGGGGAGGTTTGATCTAGCTAGGAAGCAAGGAGGGAAGACCTTTCCTCGTGCCCCAATCTGCTAGTCACCCGGCGTGTAACCAACTGTGATTCACCAAAAACCGCTTCCTTGAGAGCTTCGTGTTGTGTTTGGGGGGATCCAAGTCAGTGCTCCTTGGCATGCCTCTGTACTGGGGACACAAACAAGGGAAGCAGATGAGCTGTGTCTTCAGGCTGGGGGTTCCCCACTGCTATAACCGTTGTCGTAAGCTATTATTGTGTGTTGGCTCCTATTTCAGATCACCAGCCTGTGTAATTGCTCCATCTCCACTGACTACAGGCTGATGCTCTCTATGCATCCTAGTTAAGGCTTGCTTCTTTCTGTCTCCGTGTCTTAGAAAGTCACAAACCGCCAGGTGAAATCCTTCCAACTAACTGTACAGGGACAATAGAAGTACCTGTGGAGGGAATATTTCATAATTTCCATGTTGGGAGCTAACTTCATAGTTGACCTACTATTTATTCATGTATTTATATAAACCACAGCTGTTATCAGTAAAGAAGCAAACATGCAAGACTGGTAATTGTTTCTTCATCAGCAAATTAACATATATAGAATATATCGATATATTATTGATATATTATTATGTTATATAATATGCAGACAAGCAATATATTTTTTAAAAAAGAATTAATAGTTTGTGAAAGGAAAGACAATACGTTATTAAGAGAGAGTCTTCACCATCTACTGCCCTATGCAGAAAGATATCTTAACCTTAACCAAGACAGCTTGAAACAGAGGTGGAAACCTTGTCGTATATGCTGTAGAAGTAAGTGTGAGGCAAGGGAAAAGTAAAAGTACATGAATTCAGTTGTCAGGTTCCAGGAACACATTGTGTATCGGTTGTGTTTGCATTGAGGAAGCATAAATGAGAGGTTGACACCCGTTCCTGGTGTTGGGCTTCGCCAAATCACAGAATGATTTGGTTTAGAAGAGACCTCAAGAGACTGTGGGGTCCAGACCTTGCTGAAAGCAGAGGTACATCCTCAGGTGGGTTCTGCTCTCCCTGAAACGCTCTGTGTGAGGCTGGATCAGCATGAAGTTACCTTTACACAGCCAGGAACCTGGTCTGAGGCAATGCTGGGAAACATCCTCATTTGGAAAAAGTCAAGAGGAAACGGCCTCAAGTTGCACCAGTGGAGGTGTATATTGGATATTAGGAAAAGATTTCTACACCGAAAGGGATATCAAACATCGGAGCAGGCTGCCCAGGGCAGTGGTGGAGTCACCATCCCTGGAGGTATTTAAAAGCCGGGCAGACGTGGTGCCGAGGGACATGGTTTAGTGGTGGTTTTGTCAGCGTTAGGCTGATGGTTGGACTCGATGATCTGAAAGGTCCCTTCCAACCTCGACGATTCTATGATTCTATGACACTGTTATATCTGGGAATTTAAATAAAACTATGGGTACTGCACATATTTTTGTGTCTGAATTCTCGCTAATTTTACTTTTGGCATCAAGTGAAAAGAAGTAAGCGGCTGTGCTCTGCCATTACAGCCTGTCTCTGTGCCCATGGTTGTGGCGTGTGAAAGCAGCATCTTATTTGAATTAGATGGTTATTCAGTAGGGTGAAGGCTTTTTGGCGCGGAATTAGTGGATGTTGGTCATTGAAGGGTGGGTCTAGGAAAAACAGCTGGAATCCCCACACAGCACCCATCCTTTCCATTTCTACTCGTGGCAGAAGTAACTGGAGGTGGAAGGAGAAGCCTGGAAGGAGCAGAAGGAGTGCCAACCTTGGCCACCTGCATCTGGGGCTGGGGGGGCACGGGGAGGCAGGGTCCTGGCACCCTCATCCCTCTTGACCCTCGCACAGCCCTTTCTTTCCTCGGCGCCATCCTTGGCACAGCTCTGCACTCCAGGAGGATCCACCCCCGGCTTCCCGTGGGTGCGCTTTGCTGTCTCCTGTCTGCCCAGCCGTGCACATCACGAGAGAAGATGACACAAGGGTGAAATTAAAAAAGAGGCCGTGAAGGAAGCAGGCAGTCAGGGAAAGAAAACCACGTATTTCTCTAGGAGCTCTTGGTAGAAACCCTAGAAGGTGTTAAACTGATTTAATCCTTGCCTTGTTTTATTTGGCCGCCGCTTGCACAATGCTGCGGTTGATTTTGGCATAAGAAATTAATTCTGCCCATTTAGCCAGTGTTTCTAAAGGTAGTCTCGAACAGGGATGTTTTTAGAGATGCTTAAGAGAAGAGAAAAAGCTTTTCTTTAAAAAAGAAAAAAAGCTCTCCCATACAGTAGAATGGAAGCTTTTTTAAAAGCCCTTTCCCCTCCGCCTCCTTCTTCTCGAAAACACATTTGTAACCATTAGTTTGGTGTCATGTTGGGTGATGGGGGTATTTTCGCCCTCTGCATCCCTCGGTGGCGGGGCGAGGGCTGCGGGAGGGCGGCCGGTGCCTCTCCAGCCCCGCTGATCATGAATCATGTCAGCGCGGAGGGAACCCAGGACGGTCCCCGACTCAGCCAGGGCGCCGGGCTGCCCGACTGCCTTCCCCGTCAGCGTTTTTTTTTTCTTTTTGGGAAGAGTTTTTTTAGGTTTCCTTTCATCAACGGCGCCATCACGTTAGGAACTAATTAGAACTAGAGGTTCCTCTGTCATGTTTTACACAAAAAGCAATTTCTCTTGCCAGTGTTGAAATGCCGTAACGTAATAAGGAATAGTCCTAAATTTGTTGAAAAATCTGCTATAGCCGAATAGATACTTTCTATTAATAAGTCCTGTCGATACAAGTTCAATATAAGTTCCAAAACTGGAAACTTTGTTAATTCCTTTCTAAACGTGTAAGTTCTGTGTAGAGTAAGCTTTCTATTTAAGGATTGTCTGCGGGACGAAAAATGATTAAAATTTGAAATAAACAAAAATATTTCCCCCAGAAAACAATTTCCTGCTGGAATCGCTAAACTTTGATAGTGAAATACTCCGTCTCATAGAACCCTATAAATAAAAGCTGAAAAACAATTAGTTAGATAGTAGAAGAAAGAACAAGAGCAGAAAGGCAACGGGTTGTGGATATTGTCTTTTCTGTAGTGGCGGTCTGATAGTTTACAGAGGTTTTTCTTTTTTAATCCTCATTTCCTTTCCCCGAGCCTGATGCTGGGCACGGTTGTGTGCAGGTCTGTGCCCAACGCGATGCCACCTGCGCTGGGAGCTATTTGTTTGAAGGAGGCTAGATGGCAGTGACACCTGCGTTTGTGTCAGACTTCCTTTTCGCTGCTGTTTTGCTTCCAGAATGTTTAAAGTAAAAATAAGATTTCCTATGAAAATATGGTTGGCTGTACAGAGGTGTTATTTGGTACGTTTCCAGAGCACTGGGACCCTACCTGTTTCTAACCGGTAAGGTAAATGTTTCTATTTTCCTTACCCCTTGTTTACATATTTAATTACTATTATTATATAGCCTAACTGAATAGGAAAACAATTTTCTGAGGTTATTTGAATTGCCTGCGTTGGCACCTCCACCTTAAAAACTACAAAATGCTAAAGCCGAGTTTTGGTTAACAAAAGCTCTTTTGTAGTTGTTAAAAGATTTTGTTGCTAAAGTATTTGGTGTTAATTAGTTTTTCTTGGCCTTTGAGTGAAATATACCCTTCCTTTCGAGCAGTTGGGATGGGCGTTTGTTGTGCTGCTTCTGTACGTCCCCCAGATTTGCTTGCACCGTTTTTTAATGGCCGTCACTTGCACACACCAATAATCCAATTCCACGTCCACGTTGAGAACAAATGGAGCCTTCGCTGCTTCTCTTCCTTCAGAGGCACGTGGGTCAGCAAAGAAGAGCTCCACAGCCAGCAGCAGCCCTTGGAAAATTACAAAATAAAGGTTATTTCTTAGGCCCGGCTCGCATGAGGATCTTGAAGAGCGTAGAGCCAGAGGTCTTGATGTTAGTAAATGACGAAGCGTATTTTAGCGTGTTGGGTAGCTGCTAAATCCCCATTGAGATCCAGTGATTAGGAAGCCGTACAGGGTTTTAAACATCGATGGTGCACCGGTTTGTATAATCTTTTTATTCTTAGTGTTTTCTGTACCGTGCCTATCTATAGTAGGAATATAGTATATACTAACAATGTATTATAGCATATAATATAGCATATAACATATATATAGTATATAACAGTATATACATATATATAGTATATAATAATATACATTACATACACATATATAACATATATAATAACTATATGTAGTATATAAGATATTTATATAGTATATAATTATATACTGTATAGTATATAATAACAGTAAATAGTAGGAATACAGTAGTACCACTATCTATAGTGTACTGGTGCCCGGCATGCATACCGTTTGCGAATGCAAAGTTGAAATCGCGCAGAAAGAAGTAGAGGTTTTTTCTGTACAAAAGGTTTTTAGCACCACTGCTGATTGCGTATTGCCTAGATTATTAATTTTTTTTTTTTTTTTTTAACCCAAGGTAATTCAGTATAAGGTGTGTGTTTACAGGCAATGAATTGTGTATGAATTCACATACCTCTTCCTGTGCCTTGCATTTGTCAATATTGGCTGTCACCGCTGTCATGTAGTCAATTTATCTACTTGCTGGGTTTCTCTGGTATTTCTCTGAACTCAATCCGTCCAAATCACTTTCTAATCCACAGCAATGTTTTATTCTTACTGCCTCTTCTGAGCAGTTTTGAGAAAAGTTTGTCAAAAGCCTTAAGCTGAGTTTCTGTCTGGCTTGCTTCCTTCAAGGTCTTAATATTACATAGAAATAGCAATAATATAGAGCCTCTATAAAGTAACATTTTTGGCTAGTGCTTCATGATTTGGTTTTTTTATTCCTTTTTGATGTGAGAAGAAGATCTGTTACTGAAAGCCAGCTATACAGCGCATGGTTGTGTTTTGTTTTGATTTTTCAATTCCCACCCCCACCCCACCCCAAAAAAAAAAAACAAAAGCATTTTTCCTGTTGGTGTGAAGTCGGATGACACTTGGGGGGCGGATATTTTATCTAGTTTTCTGACCAGTCCTACAAATAACCGCTCAGAGTAGCACCCGAGAGTTTCGGTGGCACAATGTCTGGGTGCCTTACCAAATGAAACCAATTTGCTTTCAGATGCAAATCGGCTGCTCACGTAAAACTACAAGGATTTGCAAAATTACCTTTCTAAAGCAAAGAAAATGTCAACAAACTCCTAAATGAAAAAAAACCTTCCTTTTAACCAGATTAATCTATATGAATTATTAGGATGAGGAAAGACATAATAGGGCTTGTAATGAAACCAAACTTCAGAATTCCTCATAGCACCCCCATGCTAAATATTTTTTAGGTAAATTGCTGTGGCTTTTTGTACAGTATATTATTTCCATCTTGTTTGACTTCTTTTCACTTGACATCAGATTAGCCAACAGGTTAAATATTGTGGTTGCGAAGTGTTAATTTAGCACATTTGCAAATTAGAATTTTAACATATTTGGAATTTTGATGAGCCTAAAAGCCAACTTGTAATGTCTAAAGCAGCTGATTTTAGGTGCAGTTCAGCAATTAAGTTAATTTCTAGCTTTCTGATGCTGAGAAGGACACTCAGTGCCGATAATGGCTTATTTTCTGGGACGCGGATTGGGGAGCTGACTGCAAACTTTCAAACGAACATGTGTGCCCGATTTGGCTATTTGTATTCAAGTTTACCTTTTTTTGGTTGTCGGTAACACTACCCCACCTGCCCTATACAGCCTGTAGTGCTCAAACCTATTTGGAAAATCATGTGAATAGGGATTTGCATCATTACAATTTCCTTTCCATTTAGGAAGCATCTGCTATATCTTTAAAAGTAACAGGTTTGAAGAGGCCACAGGCTGTGAAACGGACTAAACCATTATTAAAATGAAACAAAAACTTAAAAAAAAAGCTAGCTGGACCTAATTCAACAGCAGTTTCAGCATTTCTCCCCCC
>VYZM01017802.1:404660-420258 GCA_013398915.1 Dromas ardeola | reverse complement strand
CCTTGAAAAGGTTAAAAGCATTTGGGTCCTTGTGGAAAATGTAATTGCATTTCAGCCTTGTTTATGTGTGAATCTAAAGAATACTGATAATCTGCCACGTGAAAAAGTTCTGTTCTTCTGCTAACAGGCAATCCTTCTTGTTCCTAACAGGTCTTTCTATTAAGTAAACAGTTAAGGCCTAATTGGAGCTTTTATCTGTACCATGTCACACTAACTGATCAACCATTGCTAGCAGTCATATAAATGTCATTTTAAGTACTTCAATTGTACAGATCCAAGTACTGCAAGGGACGAGGAGAAACCTCAGCTGCAATTTCTCTTAATAACAAATAAAAAAGCAAAGTTCCATGAAGATGTGTTCGAGCAGGTCAAGTTAACAATATTATCCCCGCCAACCTTCATGCATATCGTTTCCACGGGCAGCTGGAGGTTTTGTCAGGGGAATCGACTTATCCCAGGACGTTTCTTTCTCTAATTAGGTTTTCCGTGCTTTTGAAGGTGGGCAGCGCCATCACTGCGTGCGTTTTAGTTTGCCGTTTATCTCATAGGAAAGCTCTAAGACAAGATATTCCTGCCAGACTCGGTCTGTTAATCTGCCTACGTGATCACCGGGAGCCCTACACAACAAAAATATCCGGCTTTCGTGATTTTCCTGGAGTGGGACATGCATTTTCCTCCCCAGCTTCTCCTACCCTCACTGTTTCCCTGCCCAAACACCGGCTCTGCAGGAAAAGAAAACAAACCCCCTTTTAGAATTGTTCTAGACAAGCAGGATATTTTGTTTGTTTATGTGTGTGTTTGCTTCACTTCCTAGACGTTGCCTGAGAGTCCGGCTTTGGCTTCTCCCGAGTCCCATTGCAGACATCCCAAATGGAAAGAAAAAATATAACTTCGCTTTCCAAAAGCGCTCAGCGTTGGTTTGTTCGTGCTTTCAGTGGGAGCAGGGTTTAGCCGGGGCACAGCGAATTCCATCCCAATCTATGTTAGAAAACAAGGTCCAGAGAACACTTGTATTGCTTTTGAAAAATTACGGGCTGGCTTTCCAGGCACAGTTCCTCTGATTATTTTTACTTCTCTCTACACATCCCCTGATCCAGAAATCGAAGCTTCCTTTTTTCCTGAGAGTACTGCAGTTCTGTATTGGTTGGCAGGCATCACAGGGTTGCCATCAGTAGGATTATTATTAACCTCATTAGAAAACTACGAAAGCGTTGCACGTGTTTCAAATGTGATTCTGAGTCCTTCAGTTTTGAGCACTGGACTTGGGAGAAGAATCTGACTTTGAAACAATGACAGCAACTCTCTCTTCGAACATCAGGCCTTTTAAAATTGTCTCCCGTCTGGCACTGTCAAATTAATGGAGCTCCAGAAAATAGGTCATTGAGCTCATTCCTTGTCTCAAGGCAGAACTGAATGCGTTTGAGTCATTTGTAAGAGAGAAAGATGAACGCTGTCTTCGTAAGGTCCACCAAGCCCAGTATCCCCCATCTTCAGCAGCAGCTTGTAGCTCCCCCTGCCCCGAATACTCTTCCACCCCCTCACAGTTCAGAGGTTTTCGTGATCTGGAGGTGGTGCCCTCAAGTTTGAAAGCTGACTCATCCTCCTCCCCTCACCCCAGCCTCAAGGTCTGGGCTGCCCACCTTGTTGTAGGTTATGGATTTTACAACCATCCTGCCCTGCCTGCGTGAAGCGTGCAGAGCCCGTAACGAGCGGGCAGGGTTCGATATGGTGACATCTATTGACTTGAAGGTGCATAATGCAGCTGCCAACCAGATCATCCTGCAAGTTGAAAGGGAGAGTGTTTTCACTCGGGTTACCAAGCAAAGAACATCAATTTCTGCCCTCGACACAGAAAGCCGCTAAAAAAGGCACTTGGAGAGCAGGTACTAAACACGGGTGTCTCACCTGCCACTATGGGGACCGCAAAACCAGGCCAGCTTTGGCATGTGTTGGTCTTGAAGGCAAACCAAGCAAACAGGACCTGGTGGCCATCCCCGTAGGTCATTGCACCGCTCATCCTGTTTTCTGGGCTGCAAGCTGAGAGAACAATTTTAGTTCACCGGCTCCTGGTTTTTCTAGCTTTACTCTACCTCTGGCTCACGTTTTTATTGCAAAACCTTTTGAGAATTTCATATTGACCCCCCTCTTTCCACCTCTGATGTGGTATCGTACCATCTCCCACAGCTGGGATTCAGATGAAGTGTTTCAGTTCAGATCCCCAGCCATCCCCACCAGGGCTTTATCCTGGAAAAAGGGTCTCTGGAGGGTCCAAATGCACCTCTTCCCTTTGGCTGAGGTGGGAACAAGCTATCTGGAAAAAGGCTGACCTTAGGCTAGTCAAGTTATCAGATAACCTGATAGTCCAGGTTTGGTGAGCTCTGGGCCAGAGGAGCAGGCAGGAGTGTAGGAGCATTCAGGGCAGATCTTGTACCCGCAGATCTGGTCCTATCTACAGAACGTTGGGCTGATGGAACATGAGTGTGATGGGGTCCTAGCTTTGATGTTTGTTTGGCCCAGTGATATTGATTCAGTTGTGTCTCATTGGTGGTAATACTCCCTCCGGGTCCTCCAGGCATACTTACGCGTTTGGACTCTGCCGTCGTGGCCAAAGCTCTGTTTCAGCGCCAGCGTTGCCCCCTGCGGTGGGGATACCCCTGCGTAGGACCTTCCCAACAAAGAAGAAACCAGTGAGACGTGGTGGAGGGACCGCTGAGCTCTTGATGAACCAAGAGGAATAGCTGGAGCGGCTCATCCCTTGCGTCAGCAAAGGAACCGGGACGCTTGGCTGGACTTGGGCCAACAGAGGCGCATGCAGAAGTACGTATACGCACGCGTGAAAATCCTCGTTACCCATCCTTTCTTTTCCGAGGCTGCTTTGATAAGGAGGTTTCTTTTTCCCCTCCGGAGTTTTGTTAAGAATTGGGAGGGATCCCCTTTCGGGGGCGGCCGTTTTAGCTCCCGAGCACCACCCCTGCTCCATTGTTTGCAGCAGCACCATGAACCTTTTGTGCCCCCTTGGTTGAGCTCTTGCCCTCCGGCCCCGGGCAGATCGTTCTTCCTGCAATTAGTATTCACGGTTAGCTAAGCAGAACTTCTACAGCACATCTTCCCTGCTTTGAAGGTTATGTTACATGGT
This sequence comes from Dromas ardeola, assembly GCA_013398915.1. Taxonomy (NCBI): domain Eukaryota; kingdom Metazoa; phylum Chordata; class Aves; order Charadriiformes; family Dromadidae; genus Dromas; species Dromas ardeola. The sequence goes on along the minus strand of VYZM01017802.1, from coordinate 417,122 downwards.
TTCAAAGTGTCCAGAGGAAAGATTCCTATATGAAGAAGATACCTGGGAATACCCATTGTCTTCTTGGGTATTTAATGCTTGCATTTTGGGCAGGATTTCTTTGCTGTTTATTCAGTGCTTTGTAATTTAACACACAATAAAGCAGGACAGGCAGTAAGAACGCAGTGGTTTTAAAAAACTCCCATTGAATTTTGTCCCAGGTTTTAAATGTCCCTCTGGGATTTGGGAGGAGAGGTGGTATTTTTATTTCTTCAGAAAATTTGCATGGGTTGTTCTCAAAGCTTTTGCATTTTTGCAAATATAGCAAGCGTATTTTTTCTAATAGTTCATGTATGGAGACCTCCATATATTTGCTTTTCACTGAAAAGATCAAAAGTGATGTAACTTTTCACTAGTAAAACTCCTATTGCTTTGAAAAAAAGGTGATACCACTTTTACCTTTGAGGGTAACTGAGGCAGGAATCGTTTAAAGGGCTTTTCTAGCATCAGAGCTATAAATACGCCCAGGACTCCTGCGCTGAAGGGGAGTGTCGTCAGTGCCACGGCCCTTCAGTGCAGGCTGGTCACTGACGGGTTCAGGAGAACCACAGTTCTGGAAGGGATCTCCCGCCTGGCTGCCTGTTGCTCCGAGGTCTGTCTTTCTTTGTATTTACAGGGGAAAATACTGTGGGTGCTCTTCCTCAAGACGAGGACATGTTAGCCACTGGCAGGACATAGACAACGTCTTGGAAAATCACAGAACGGTTCAGGTTGGAAGGGACCTTAAAGATTATCTTGTTCCAACCCCCCAGCCATGGGCAGGGACACCTCCCGCTAGACCAGGTAAATAAAATAGCCAAAGAGGTGGAGGCCTTTGTCAGTTTTGTGGATAATCTGAAATAAAACGCTCTTATACTGTATCTCGTTACAGAATTTTCATTGCCGGAATGCACATTTGCATTGCTTTGATAATAAACCCTTTGGTAAACGAGCGATGGGACCCCCTGGAGTTACCACCCTTTATCGCTGAGATACAGTGATGGCTGTAAGAGAAACAGCAAGTTTTGTTTTGAAATATCTTTGGCTTATCCTCTGCCATTGAGAAAGAAAAGTAAAAATATTTTGAATATTACTTAGATAAGAATGATTTTGTTAGTGCATACATCAGAGTAGATACAATAAAGGTACAGAAACTTGCTAACACGACTAGTGTGTCTGCAGTAAACGACTTTGTTCCATGTTTGTTCTAGGTCACGTTCAGATGATCTCTACTGTCCTGTTTGTTTTCATTTAAAATGACATGTCTGAAGTGGGTTGTGAACAGGATTTCCTACAAGAGACACAGGGAAAACTTAGGATGAACAAAAAAATATTCTGAATGATGGTGACGTGGCCAACGTGTTGCATAAATGCCTCCTTTGCTAAAGATATCTCCAGGTCGAAGCTTCTGCTTGTGTTAAATGGTGTAAGAAGGCAGAGCCTGTCAGAGCCTGGGGACACGAGCGCTTGGGCGAAGATTTGCGTAGACGCAAATGAAGCTCCTGGACGAGCCCAGCCCCGGGAGCCCCCGGAGGCTCGTGTTGTTGGGTCCGGCTTGAGGAGCAGTGAAAGCTCAACTTGGATTTTACATCCAATACTAAAAGGCATTGATTTTTCATTTCACGTATATATGTTTTCCCTTATTAACTCAAGCTTTATCGGGAGCAATTTGTTTTTCAGACTTTTTAGGCTAACGCTGGTGCCAAACTGAGGATGGCATCCAGCTCCTGCATGTAGCAGTGCGCACGCTCTCTGTTCCACACACAGCAGCTTGGGAATTTCTTCGATGCACAAGCACAGGAATTTTTTCTATACGCAAATAGCTTGTGAATTGCCCGGTGAACATTGTTGGATGCGGTGTGCATCCGTGTTGCTATATCCAAACACCAGGCAAATGTTAACCAATGCTTCATTCCTGGCCGGGGTGGCCGTGACGGAGAGCAGCAGGGAGCGGCACGGGGGTGTGCAGACCTCGGTTCTCTCTGCAGCAACCTCTGATGTTCCCGGAGACTCCATAAAAGACAATTTTGCTGTGATACCACGAGCCAAACAACTTCTCTTTCCTTACTGGTTTGCAGCGTGTTATTCACTGGTTGCTTTTACCCCCTATTCTAGAAATAACTGCTCTTCAAGAATATCACTTTCATTACAGTATCTAGTCTAGAAATCACCGCTTTTCAAGAACGTAGCTTTTATTATAGCAACGGATACTGGACTTTTTGTTCAAGCAACACTTGAAATGGACAGTTATAGATTTGTCCTAAAAAATGCCGGGTGATTTGGGCGTTCTTTGGGCTGAAGAGCAATAACCATTGCTGGCAATAAAACCTCTTGATTGCGGTCGCTGGGTTTGGGAAAGGGTCTCTAACCGTAAAATATTTTTTTTTTTTTTTTTTGCTGCCACTTTTGAAATGATCTGTGAAATAAATGGTTTTAATGGATCAAATTATTGGGACATTTAATTTTGGCTGTGGCCTGCCAGTGTGTAAATGGCCCTTGAGGAAAGTTTGTTGTCTTAACAGATAAACTTTAAAAAAGGGATTATTCTATTAGCCCGTGTGGTGAAAGCAAAAGTATAGTTTAGCTGGCAGGTTTTAAATGGAGAGTTATGAGTTCACCGTGACCAAAATATCAGTGAAAGTGAATCACAGGTGATCACTTTTTCTAATGTAAATCATTTAACATCGGTAATTTTCCTCCGTTGCCAATGCCATTAGTTATTTCAGAGGTAAAAAAAAAGAAAGGATGTTTTACTTACTTTTTTTTTTTTATTTTACTAGGTACCCATAGCTTAACTTAATGATTTGTATAAGTGATAGTAATTGCTGAAACTACAGTTGAGTATTATTAGCTATAAAATGAACATGGTTATATGTCCAACACAACTAGCAAGGAACAGAAATGCAGTTGTATCCAAGAGAAAATAATTACAGCAATAATCAGTGTAATTCATGATAATGGCTGAATTGAATTTCACACCATAGCTCCAAGCACTTACGTTTAATGAATGTAGTTTGTGCTTGTTTACTAAAAAGGTTTTTAGCAGAAAATCGATAATGTAACTTCAGTGTTTCTAATTGCAAATGCAATTTTTTTTAAAAGTAGTGGTTCAATAAGGATTTTGTAGGGAAAATTAAGGTATGTAAGTACAGCAAATGCTGTTACTTTAATTAGGCTACCTGTACATTAGTGGTATAGTTCCTTAATATTTATTTATTACTACATATTGATTAAAATTGGTTTGTATTCCATTTTTAAGACTAGCTAATGTAATGAATGTTGAAACTTTTCAGTAAGTGCTGGCTGTGACTAACTATATCACTTTAGAATGGGACTGTCTGCATAAAGAGGTGTTTTTACCTTAAAAGCATTATCATAAGAGCAGGGGAACATAGGCTGGACTACAAAGGTGCTTTCTACACAGTGAATACAAAGAGTTGCTGGTCCTTTACCTGGAATAGCAAAATAAATAAAGTGTTTGGCAGTTGGAGATATAATTGTAATTACTTAATTGGCCCAAGCGTATGCTTGCCCTCATTTCCTATGAAGAAAACTGTTAATTTTTAAAATGACAATGAAGCTGAGGAATGTAATGCCAAGGCGAAGATTTCCGTTCCTTAGCTTTGCGATCTCCACCATGGTCTCCTAGAACTTTTGAGGTAAGCAGGTTGGCTGTGGTACATAGAGGTTATTAAGATAGACAACTCCAACAAGAACAACCGTAAATAAACCCAGGGGCTGATATACGGGAATAAATCCCACAGTCCTCCTTTTACTGAAGTCAACGGTAAATGTACAAATGTCTTAACTGGTGGAGCATGATGGCTGGTGTACGTCCAAGGCTGGGGAGTATGAAAGAGGTAGGAGTGAAGGTAGAGCACTTAGAAAACCGAAGGGAAGATGGAGCCCTCAGGGGTGGGTTTTCTGGAGCTCAGCTACATGCGAACAGAAGTTGCTTTCACCTGTGGGATTTTTGCTCTTGGAGACATAGGCCCTAGAGCTACAGCGATGGGGACGGGAAGACCTGCGAAACCCTTCTGAACTTTCCCGTACAAGTAACTGAACCACCTTTATAGTCTGCAGGGACGGTCTTCTGTGTGATTTTTAAATCACGGCTCGTGGAGGTGTTTTGTCTTAAAATCACAGAATCATCGAAGGGGTTGGGTTGGAACGGACTTTGAAAGGTCATCTGGCCCAACATCCCTGCCATGAGCAGGGACATCTTCACCTTGATGAGAAGAAAGTCATTAAGTCCCCGATCGCACAAAACCAAGCTGATATTCCAGCAGGAGGAACGTTACAGCCCAACCAACAGCAATAATATGGTAACCAGCGTTAAATTGTGGCAGCAAATTAAGTGAGTTTCATGGGGAAAATATTAAGACATGCGGAAGGGTTTAAAAAATAAACCTGGATCACTCAAGATTTGTGCTCTGATTATTTTCTGTGGCTAGCTGCCCTCACAGCTAGAACCAGCGTTGCATTTTCTGCTGGGTTCAGTGAGGCATTTTACTCTACAAAAACAACTAGCTCCTTTCCAACCAATGATTACTTGTAATTATGCTTTCCCCTGCTATTATTCTAATAGACTGTCATGCTGCAGAGAGGAGGCGTTTGGAGGCTGCTTTTATGGATGGACTGTTGGAACACTTAATATAGCTCTATTTTTGAATTATCAGGTTCTATCCTTTTGAAGTCTGTGTTAGTGGAACTCCTATTTATGAAATGTGCTGTGCTTAAAGGTTTGCTATTGATGAAGAGGTCCAACAGAGGCCTTTATCGTAAGTACTGTAGCATTCTCCCCGAGAAATAAATAGCCTTGCTAAAAGGTATGTTGTGTACCAAGGTTGCAAATTATCAGCCAAGCACCTTATAACTGTATACTTCAAAAATACCTTTCTGCTTTCTGTTTGTTCTCGTTTTCCACAACATGAGCGGTGTTTTTAAAAACACGTAAGGGAAAAAACCACCCCAATCTGTTAGCTCTTTAATTGGGCAGCGTGTTCTCAGGGTAACTCTTTAATATACATATATATCTTAGCGGAAGGAGCTGTTTGCAGGCATGTCATTCTTTGCATTAAGTACTGGGAGTTTTGAGGGAGTTTTTCGGCTCCCACTCAGCCAGCGATTGGAATTGCTGATTTATTGCAGAATTCCATCACTGTGGCAGTGATGCCAGTGCCTCCAAAGCTGTGAGCTGAGGATTACTACCCAATTATTAAGGGAACGATAATGAGAACGATGTCATACGTACAGAAAGGAAGAAAAAAAATATAAATCAGATATTGTCACAGTCAAAGTTTACAGCCAAAGACCAGGTAGGAGGGATCTTTGTAGCCTCATTTCCTTTGGTGTTGAAATGACTGGGAGCTCAGTCATGCAAGGTTCTGCCGGCTCTTCTTCCCTTTTGGAATTGGCTCCCAAACTCTTTAATTCTGTTATTTACCACTGCTCCGTACCTTCAGCTCTTTGGACCTAAAGCCAAAGTGCGCTGATGATACGATGCACGTTGATTCCTCTGTCTGCTGCTGAGTTGTGCCCTGGTTTAGGATCAGAATAAATCAAAAGAAAGCTATGCCAGTGGAATTTATTTCAAAATTTAAAAGGAAATACTAATTTTCCATTATTTACTTCTCTGCTCTGGTTTAGGATCAGAATAAATCAGAAGAAAGCTGTGCCAGCGGAATTTATTTCAAAATTTAAAAGGAAATACTAATTTTCCGTTATTTACTTCTCTGTTTTCACGACATGCTGACCTCTGTGGAAGCTGCTACATCCAGCCATGCCTTTCCTCTCCTGGGGAGCGTATCCTTAGGCTGCCTTTGCTGGGCTGGGGGGCTGTGCCGGGGCCGGGGACCTGAGCTCCCGGCGTCCCCGGGGACCTGGGGCTGGCGAGAAACCCCGGCGTGGGCTGCTCCTGAGGGGGCAAGGCGTGGGGGTGTCGTGGTTCGGGCCTCAAACCAGGGCAGGGGGGCGAGAGCAACGCTGAGGAAAGGAGAGGCCGCCTGAAGATGCAAACGTAGGGGATGCTGCCTGACGGAGGGGGGTTTACATTTAACACAACAAATAAGGCAAGTCTCCCTCTAAAGTGTTTATCCGGAGTTTTTCGTTTGGAACCGTAATGTATCAGAACCTTGACTTTGTACTCCCTAATTCATCTTTACTTATGTATTTTACTATTACCGATAGCTTTCCCCTTAAGCCTGTCTATTTGCTAGTAGATTTGACAGATGACAGCTACTCTTCGGGATGTTAGATGGCGTTTGTGCGGCTATGATGCCAGGAGCGTTCTGAGCGCTGGTGTTGCATATTTATTGATCTCCATATTCCCAATAATCTGATGCACGTCACATTTGACAACATTATGTGGAGAGGTCAGCTGTATGGGGCTAATGAAACTGTTTCAAAGATGGATGTTGTTTTCCACAACATTAACCTTGCAAATAGCTGTCACTAGTGCATTTCACTATGGGGCTTGGCATTTGAGAACCTCCCTTTTTTTTATTGTTGATGTTAACATTAAACAAAACCTGGAGCCATTAAATCTCAGTATTTATATACGATAGAAAACGTGGACGACGTGGCATCACTCCAAATGAAAATCTTATTAACAGCATACGGTGCTCGTGGCAAAGTCCCCAACAATCTGAAAATTGGTTTGGCTGTCTGAAATGTTTGACAGATTGGCTAAGGATGATGTAAAAGGACTGAACAGGGAACGGCTGAATTCTAAGGATTAAAGTGGCAAATAGAAAACCCTGATGTAATCAAAAAGCGCATTGCGCTTTCATATTTTACTGCAATATTACTGTTCTCACCAGGAGCTTATTACATCCAGGGCAATATAAAATTTAGATTACCCTTTTATTTTAAAATTATTTCACTAGCGTGTGTAATGTTACGAGGAAGCACTCGATTTCTAAAGAGGTCTCTTGAAGTTCTTTTTCCTTGAAAAATACTGTTATGGTGATTTAAATATTTAATTGTAGGCTTTCTGCTGTCGTGCTGAGGCACTTCAAACCAGGAGTCCTAAGGGCGATAAAAATAATCCTTGGAGGCCCGTTTTCCACGTTACAGTGTTTTAGAACAGTTGTAGTAACTCTTTTTTGATGTCACACTGCATCTTTTGTAATGTAAATTTTGCACATACTTACAGAGCACAATTCCAAATACGATTTTGATAGGCAAGCGATTTAGAAAATGCTTATGTTGGCCATCTGAGTGGTGAAGTGCCACATATTTTCACGGCGTCTTCTGGGACTTTGGTGCTTTTTAAGTGAGAAGGAAAAAAAAAACAAACCAACCCCAACCCTCGTCCTGGTCTGGAAACCCGTGATTGCATTTTAATATTTTAAAGTGCAGTCGGCAAATGTTAATGTAAAGCCCATTCGCAGAGGGTGGGATTCTGAGCGCAGAGAAGCTGTTAGGAGTAAAGGTCAGAATGGCTGCGGTGAGGACAGCGGAACCTGGTCTCGCAAGGTCTTTAAAGCGATGTGAGCTGGACCTGTTCGACGTCTCTGTGGAGCAATAGGTTCTAAGGCTGCTCTGCAGCATGCCCTACTCGCCAGCTGTCGGTGCAGTCCTATTAGGCGACAGTTCTGTTATTTAAAGTTGCTTTAATACAGCCATGAGCATTCATCCAGGCTCTGCTTGCTTCTAGGTGGGACTTGCCCCTGCGAAAGGTGGTGGTGGGTGTTTGGATTGTGAGCTGATAAAGGCACCCGAAGGGCATCTCCCGGTGAAGCTTCGTGAGCTTCAGATCATGCCCTCAAATGAACACCCGAAATTAAAGGGTAAAAAAGGTCAGCTGAGATGGAAAAGACCTAAGGCAACCCTTTTAAACATGCTGTCCAGGATGAGCTTATAATAGGTCGTGATTCATTTAACTAATTGTAAACTGTCCAAAAGTTAAACGTTGTCTCTAATCTAGTCACCCGGACTGTCTGAGCACTCGGAGGGGAGAGGCAGCTTTGGGGGGCAGCACATGGGTCAGGATGGGAGGAGATGTTGTCTAGGGGCATCTCGTGACTAGAGATGCAGAAGGGCTAAGGCAGACGCTTAACTTTTAGACCAAAAAGCCAATGAGGCTTTTTTTTGGGTCTAAAAAAGCAACCATCCCAGTAAACTGCAAGAATATTTGTTTCTATAGAAACTTCCAGATAACACGCTCTGCAGGCTCCTTTTGAGAATTTTCTTAAGACATGGCCAGAAAGGAAACGGAATGTACTTTTTATTTCTGGTTTATTTTATTGCACGTGTTCTAATATGCAGTTTGTTTCCTAAAAGTTTGTTAAGAATGCAAATATTCACAAGTCATAAAAAGAAGGTCTCTTCCCTCAATTTCTGGCAGTTTCTTTGGTGTCTGCATTATTTATTTAGTGACTTAGTATAGGGTCATGGAGAGTTTCTCCAGAAGTACAAGCTAATGCCAAGTGAATGTTGTAAGGGGAGTTAAAACAGATGATTTATATTTATAACATCACTTAGTAACGCTTAGCACTGTTAATTAAAAAAACATCCTCCTGTAATAATTCTCAGGTTGCACAGTATCATTATCATATGAAGCTGTGCAAAAATGTAATACTCTCCTGTAACATGATTTCTGATACTGCTAAGCTCACGTGCTATAAAATATTAAGTGCTCACCAAAAACGAATCAACAGAAAAAACCCTTTTACTCTAAAAGCTAATGAACTATGATTTCTTTTTATTTGTCTTTTGGGTTTAAAGCCTCCAGACCTCATTTTCAAATTCTTTCCTGAAGCCAGGAGAGCTAGTTTATTTTCTAAAGAAAATAGAGGGAGGTCAGCAGAGCCTCTCACAAATACAAAGGCTCCAGGAGCTTGGGCTTTAAGATTTCAAGTGATTATGGCAAAAATAGCTTGAGCACTGTCAGAAATGCTTTAGGTTTTTTTGTTTTGTTTTGTTTTGTTTTTTAAATATATAATCTCTTTAAAGATGTTAACGTAATGGATGGGTCTCCTTGCTGTGGAAATATACCTTTCTGTAGTTGGAGGCACGATGCTACCACAATGATCAATCTGTTGACTATCTAATGCTCCCGATCTGTCGTGGGACTGGGAGCAAGGACCATGTGCTTTTGCTTGGCTTTGCCATTATTACCTGGGATTTTTTTTTCCCCTCTTATTTTCCACAAAGCAGAAATTCCACAGCTAGCAGCTGGAGCCTGGATGTTCCCCTGGGCAAGCAGTTTGGGGAGGGTGGCGGTGTGGCCAATAGCACATAAAGGTAGGGCTTGGCCAGAATTACTGCTGGGATGCCTGGTGTGAAGGATCAGGTATCCGTTTTCAGATGGGTCATTTGGCCTTGGCTGCCATCTGGAGCAAGGCTAAGAGTTGTATCTCTGTGTCTATAATAAGGTGCTGCGATGCTCTGCCGCTACATCCTTAAAGACTGAGAAATACCCGACCTTAATATCACTAATGCCTTCAAAATAATGCTTAAGTGGGACTTCAGGGGTGGAATAAGTCTAGTTCTAGACCTCTGGACAGAATCAAATTTAATCCTTAGGGAACCTCATCTGTGCCTCAGAACTGCAAAGTGCTGTGCACTCTACCCTGATTGTTCGGTAACTTGCAGAAATGAGCCCATATAAAGCATTAAAGAACTTCAGAGCCCTGCGTTTGATTGCGTGGAGTTAGAGAGAGAGGAGAGATGTGAATAGCAGCCACAGGACCTAGGCTGCAGACCTGGATTAATGGGGATTTCTAAGCAGAAGCTCCTACCTGCTGGGAGAAGTGGAAGTGCTGCTGGGGTGAGGATTGCAGGATTTGTACCAGAGTCCTCGAGACCCAGGAGAACTTGTTCATAAAGGCAGGGTTCATTAGTCGCTTGTTTAAAAAATGATGTGTGAACTTCTATTTATGGTCAAGTGTAAGGGCACAACTGCGTGAATCCTGCGCTTTGCACTTTTTCCTTGGCATGATCTCAAGGATGCCCATCTGGTACCCACTCATGGGTGCTCAAATCCGCTGGGTGCTTTGCTCCTGGGCACTGGCTCAAGGATCGGGACCTGGCAGTCGGGTGAGAGCACAGGCTGATCCCATCTCTGATGGAAAAGGGTGTTCTCGGTTTGTATGTGTGTCAGGGATGCTTTTCATCTGATAAAGAGGATTTAAGGTGGTCATACATGTATGTGCTTGTATGACATCAACACAAATTCCCACTGAATTTTAAATTAACATTTTTTTTTTTTGAATGTTTCAAAATGTGAGTTAAAATACTGTCAGCTTTGACTGGATTTTTAGCTTGTTCTTGACTTCTTGACTTGAAGCTTGTTCTGCAAGGGCAGTGTGGGACAGGGAGTTGAGCAGATGCAGATGTGCTAGGGATCATGTTGGGAAGGACGCAAGCCATTAATCTGCGTGGCCTCAGCTTTTCTTGTTCTACTGTTAAGGACAAGTGTGTTGTTATTTTCATACCATTTTATATCTCAGTAGTAGCTGAAATCAACATACTATGCTGCAATAGGACATTGAGTTACAACTACAACATAGCTGTAATATTCCATTAATTTTATATATATATATATATTTAAATCCTCAAAGGCTAACTAGGACTGCTTAAAACATTACTCTTTTGCAAATTAAAGTATCTCCTATTTGGTTTACAGTGAAATGCCTTACAATCTCATTCTCTTCAGTTTTGGGAAGAAAGTGCCTAATGTGAAATGAAGATGCTGTTTTTGGCCAGCTGGTTCAGAGGAAAGTATGAAGAGCTCATTTATGGGAAATAATCTACCTATCAGGTAGATCCTCCCTAAGATTTACAGACCAACTGAAATCCTGTGAATCAGGACTGGATATTACTTCGGAAATATTTACTACCGATGGGTGAGGGCAGCAAATTTTAAGCAGCCTTTTAGAAGTTAGAAAACATGCAGAAGATGGGAAGAGAAGACTTGCTCTTCACATCTGTGAGTGCAAACCTGTGAAACAAGAGCTTCTGCCAGTTCCATACTCAACAGAGAGCGAAGGTGAAGACCCAACATGGCCTTCAACAGGGTCTTCATGAGAGCCAGTGATGTGGAGCACAGAGGGAGCATAGCAGAAGCTCTGGTGGAAGTGGACTGGTGGTGAGAATGCTGCTAACACTGGTGCAAAGTTAGGGGAGCAAAGTAACACTCTGAGATGACAGAGTGCAGCAGAAAAAGACCTGTTGTGGCCATTGGGATGTCTGCGTCATCTGTGTCATGCTCAAAGGCTGGGATCAAGGGCAGCTCACCAGCCAGGCATAAAGGCAGGGGAGGAGGAAGGAGAGAAGAGGGAGGCAGGAGACTGCGGGAGATCTTTGCACATGTCCTCTTTCCATACAGCTCGGTTTTAGAAACCGAGCCCCTGTAACAGGGACAGTATAATGCAAAGAATTGCAGCGCTTGCTTTCTGTTGGTGTTTTTTAGCTCTGATACCACTAATGGCTGGGTCTGCAAGTGCAACGGGTGCTCCCAGGCACCTGGAGCCCTGCTCTGGTGAGCATAGTAATGCGGAACAGGAGATGCAGACAGGCTCCCGTCCTGCCGCAGCCCGCCTTGGCCAGGGTGGGACCCGGCCGTGCAGAAACGAGCGGGATGGAGCCGTGGCTGGTGGTGGCCCCGGTGCCCCAGGGACGGGCTCACGCTGAAACCCAGCAGAGATGGACCCGGGCTTCACCACCACCTGCCTCCTGCCGTGGAAATGCAAAAGGTTTGTGCATTATTGGGTTTGGTTTTTCAGTATTGCAGCCTGTTTATAGTTAGCAGTTGCGCCGAACTGGCTCTTAAATGCGGGTTAAAGGCCTTGATGAAATACAGAGCACCTCAAAAAGACAACCTAAATTTTTGCCATTTTAAACTTTGCATGGCTGGCATGCTAGAACAGCCACCCAGGTTAATGAGCTGCGAGTTTAAATAGCAATTGAAGAAGTCGGTTATAAATATAGAGCAGTTTGCTTTTTGCCTTCCTGTTGCTTTCCCGGGCTTCCGAAGGCCTTCCACTGATGGAGAGCTTTTAATTTCACATTTTGGCCCCCACCACAGGTGATAAACAAAGGTTTCCCATTGCTATGACTCGGGTCAGTGCTGTAGCCTTAGCGTCAATCCCGCTGCCTGTAATTACACGCAAAAGGTTACCGGGATCCGCAGCTAATTTGCAGCCTCTGTTTAGCAGAATTTAATAGCAGGTATTACTGGTGCAGCAGTAATTAAGGACCTTTGTCAATAAGACGGAATAGATGGCCACACTTTGTTGTAATCAGTGGACTCTTGAGAACCCAGAGGAGTGAAAAGCAGTGAGAGGAGCAATCCATTTTGCGAATAACATGGCTGTCCTTTCACCCCTCCCCCTCCCTCCCCCCTCCTGAAACCAGCAATGGAATAATAATTCCCCAGGCAATGAAAGTACAGGAATAAAAGTACTTACCCTCCAGCCTGTGATATTTTTTTTTTTT